>OZ034806.1:70769705-71309705 GCA_964028335.1 Altica lythri | reverse complement strand
TGTTAAATACTTAAACGTAAATTAATGACTTTATATTTCATATTTTCTAATTATGATTGAAAAACTATTTAAAATATGGTGTTAACAGTATGAGAACCTTTATTGTCAAAGATTTCATAGAAGTTGGTTGATTTTAATAGTCTGCGAAAAGTGATAATTGAAGTGTGTGTATAAAATTTTTTTTTTGGTAAGTTTTTTTATTAAATAATTTTAAATAGCTATAACTGTTTATATGGATTATTTTGTATCATATTGAATTTTAAATTAATGTTTTTTTTTTACTAATATATTTTTTTAAATTTTATTATAATATTTTACCATTATTATTTTTAAAAATTAATTATTTAATATTTCTCTTGCAGTCTAGTTACCTACTTTATATCAGACACATAATTAAATTTCTTTTTTCTATCTAACTATTTAAAATTTAGCATTATGTCAATAATTACTGATCTTATTCAACATATAACAGCTATTTTAGGATTTATAAGTATTACCTATGATGGTAAAACAGTGGAGGAGGGGTTGCTGGAATGTACAAAGGCTGTCAGAAAGATAAATAAAGATATTAAAAATGCTACTTCCATGGGTGAAAGACAACACCTAGAGGCTTGTTTAAGAAATGTTAAATCGTTAAGATCTCAGATTAAATTAACAAAAAAGAGAGGATCTGGAATTATGACTAGGGCAAAAGAGTCTGGAATTAAAAAAGTAGAATGGGATGATTTGACTTCAGCTTTTAAGTCTAGAATTCGAACTGGAGTCATTTCAAACCTTAAACATAAAGATCCTATAGCATTTCTTGTTGATTGTAAGACACTCTTCAAACGTAGAATTGGTAACGCACTCAAGAAAGATGAGTCTGTTAAAGTGAACACAGTTTTTTGTGGTGAATTTGAGATATATAGAGGCCTACAGATCATAACTGAATATAAATATTTCACCACAGCTAACTCTCCCATCTATAGAGATACAAATTTAAATAACTGGTTTGATGATAATGTGACAAAACTTATTCTAAAAGACCTGGAAGAATTCCAGGAACGTGACAGCGGGTGGTCGTTAAAAAGAGTAGTAAACTTGGGCGTAAATATTAATAAATTTGTTCCACAACTTGGATCATCATATATTGAACTACCACCTCAAATTAAAAGAAAAGAAGCATGCATTAATGTTAAAAATGATGATCAAGCCTGCTTTGCATGGGCAGTTACATCAGCTTTGTATCCTGTTAATAATAATCCGCAAAGAACAAATAAATACCCACATTATTCTGAGGTATTAAAACTTAAAGGTATTCAGTTTCCTATAACTATCAAGCAGATTCCAAATTTTGAAAAAATGAATAACATTTCTATCAATGTTTATATCCTAAAAAAGTATAATAAACAATTTTCGACCCTCCCTACATATTTAACAGCGGAAAAGAAAGATAAGCATGTAAATCTGCTTCTAATACAAGATCAGTATGACAAAGAGTCTACTAAATATCATTACGTTTGGATAAAGAATCTTTCACGGCTTTTGTCTAAACAACTCAGTAATGAAAATGGTCAAAAGTACTTTTGTGATAGATGTTTACACTACTTCCGTTCGGAAGATAAGCTAAGTAAACATATAGTAGACTGCGTGAAAAGGAATGATACCGCCACCAAAATGCCTACAGATAGCAAAAAGATGCTTAAATTTAAGGATTTTAAAAACAAAATAAAAGCCCCCTTTGCTGTATATGCAGATTTAGAGAGTATTTTAAAGCCTTGTGCAGAAAAGACTGCTTATCAAAAACATATTCCAGCAGCAGTAGGATATTATTTTAAATCTTCTTATGATAACAGTCTATCATTCTACCGTTCATATCGAGGATCCGATTGTATGCAGTGGTTTGCTGATGAAATGAATCAGCTTGCTGAGGATGTATCTACCATATTTCTATGTCCGTATAATATACACATGACTCCTCAACAAGAGAGTGATTTTCAAGCATCCACCCGCTGTCATATTTGTGAACAACCCTTTAAAGTTGGCGAGAAAAAAGTGAGAGATTATAATTACTTAATTTCTGAAAATAATTACCGTGGAGCTTCACATAATGAGTGTAATGTTAATTATCAAGACACGCACACAATCCCGGTAATCTTTCACAATTTGAGTGGTTATGACGCACATTTCGTGATAAAAGATATTGCAACCCGAATGAAAGGATCTATAGACTTACTGCCTCTCACTAAAGAAAAATATATTTCGTTTACGAAGCATATTGATGAAGCTCGAATTCACTTTAGATTCATTGATAGTTTTAGATTTATGGCATCATCCTTAGATAAATTATCATCTTCTTTAACAAAATTTACAAATCTGAGGTCTCAGTTTAATAACATACCTGAAGATAAGTTTAATTTGTTAACAAAGAAAGGTGTGATGCCATATGATTACATCAATAGTTTTGATCGTTTTAGTGAATCTTGTTTACCTCATCAAGATGCTTTTTATAACAAATTAGATAATAAAGCTTGCCCCCGCCGTATGTATAAAAGAGCACAACAAGTATGGTCTTCGTTTAACTGTAAAACTCTAGGTGATTATGTAGACTTATATATGAAAACAGACATTCTACTCCTAGCAGATGTCTTTGAACAGTTTAGATCGAGCTGTCTTAAGACGTATGATCTAGATCCAGCCCACTATTTTACGCTACCCGGATTTACTTGGGATGCTATGTTAAAGTTTACGAAACAGGAGTTAGAACTTCTTACTGATATGGATATGTTTTTGTTTGTAGAGCGAGGCATTCGAGGTGGTCTCAGTCAAGTCTGCTCTAAAAGAAGGGTTCATGCAAACAATAAATATATGTTGAATTATAATCCAGCAAAACCTGAAAACTATTTAATGTATTTTGATGTCAACAATCAGTATGGTTGGGCTATGAGTCAAGCTCTTCCATATGGAGAATTTGAGTGGGTGGATTCAAATATTGATGTCACTACAATTGCTGATGATAATAATGTAGGTTACATGCTTGAAGTTGATTTAGAGTATCCACATGATTTACATGATAAGCATAAAGATATACCTTTCTGTCCAGAACATATCAACCCTAAGACTATGAAGCCTCCTGCAAAGTTAAAAGAGACTACTAAACTTATGGCTACACTTTATAATAAAGAGAAATATATCATACACTATCGATCACTAAAACAAGCTTTAGAACATGGCTTGAAATTAACGAAAATACACAGAGTATTAAAATTTAAGCAGTCTCATTGGTTAAAACCGTATATTGATTTAAATACGGAGCTTAGAAAAAAAGCTAAAAACGAATTTGAGAAGAATTTATTCAAATTAATGAACAATGCTGTGTTCGGTAAAACTATGGAGAATGTAAGAAAAAGGGTTGATGTAAAACTTCTTACCGAATGGGAGGGTCGTTATGGAGCACAATCATATATATCTAAGCCTGAATTTAAGAATTGTATAATATTTGACGAAAATTTGGTGGCGATAGAGATGAAAAAAATTGAGGTTTATCTAAATAAACCTATATATGTAGGGCAAACAATTTTGGATCTTGCAAAGACTACAATATATAGCTTCCAATATGATTATTTACATACACGATTTGGAGAAAACTGCTCTACTTGCTACAGTGATACAGATTCCGTTTTATTAGAGATACGAGGAAAAGATCCTTATCAAATTATAAAGAATGATTGTGAGAAATACTTTGATACTTCAGACTATCCTACAAATAATGTGTATGGAATACCGCAACTAAATAAGAAAGTTTTAGGTATGATGAAAGATGAAAATAATGGCTCCATTATGACTGATTATGTAGGACTGAGATCAAAATTATATACTATGAAAGTGGCCATCTCAGAAGATGAGGTGCAAAAACTTAGGGCAAAATTAAAAGACGAAGAATATGATGATGATGAGATTGAAAAAAATGTTATGAATTATGGTGTAACCAAAAAAGCAAAGGGGGTTAAAATGTCGATAGTAAAAAATAGTATAACTTTTAATGACTATATTGAATGTTTAGAAACATCTAGAAGTAAGACCACTTCACAGAATCTCATACAATCGAAACATCATAAAGTCTTTTCAATAGAACAAAAGAAAATTGCTCTCAGCTCTGATGATGATAAAAGATATCTGATACCAGGGAAAGATGAGACATTACCATGGGGGCATTACTCTATTAACCCTAAAATAAATGTTTATGATGATGATCAAGTAATGGATTGTTTATAGAGTTCAAAATTATTATTTTAAATTTAAATTATTTACATAAAATTGTTTTCTTTTTTTTATCATAATTTAGTATAATTGTAATATAATAAAACTACTTGTTTTATATAAATTAGTATGTATAAGCGTGTCTGATATTATGAAGTTTGATCAAATTGGATAGAAATTTACGTACGACTATGGATTAAAAATGAAGATGGAATATATAAAATGCAGTCTGATAATAGATGAGAGATATATGGATAAAATAATTCTACAAACTGTTTTGAAAATATTTTTAAGACCAAATTGGATAGAAATTTACGTACGACTATGTATTAAAAGATGAAGATGTAATATATAAAATGCATTCTGATAATGGATGAGAGATATATGGATGAAATAATTCTACAAACTGTTTTGACAATAATATAAATTTTTTGAGTTGGATATTATATAGGTGAGTCTAAAAGTGACTTTAATAATTTTTTTATTATAATAATGTTTTTTTTCTTATATATGATTTTAGATCGATTTCAAACAGATGGGAATAATATTTAATCAATCCAGAATCAATCAAAATTTTTATATAAACCTATCATATAGATAAGAAGATTAAAAGTGATTGTTTAAAAGGAGAAATATTAGATTGAAACCCCACTTATCCAGCCTTAAAGCTTAATATAAAACGAAACTTTTATACAAATTTTCAGTTTCATAGAAGGCATCATGAGAATAGCACTTGTAGATATTCAAGGAATTATCTTTGAGGATATATTTTATCCGAAAGAATTGTCTATACTGATTGGAAAACATATTACTAGTTTTCTGTTTAAACCACCAGTACCCTTCCACACATTGAGTTCTAAGGATAAGAGAACTAATAATTATGTTGAAAAATATGTTCATGGAATAAAATACGACTCTGGTGATATTGAATATAATGAAATTAATAACATACTGGAAAAATATTTATTAAATTCAGCAGACTGCATATACGTCAGAGGTAGTCAAAAACTAAATTTTTTAGAAACCAAATGTCGAGAACTTGGAATTTCGACAAATATTTACGATGTTACAAAATATGATGGAACCCCCTGTTGTACTGACGTCTTTCAACCTGCATTCACTCAATGTTTCAACCACGCTTATGGAAAATATATGTGTACTCAACATAATGTAAATTGTTTAAATAATTGGTTAAAAAATGTTGTCCTACCATTTTAAATATATATTTTTTAATAAAACAAACTTCTTATTATTATATTTTTTTTATTCTTTAATCCTATAATCACCCTAATGATTTTTAATAGTGTTATAATGCTTATCAATATATATTACTCTTAATATTAATTATTTCAAACATGGCTACTCAATATCAAATTATGGGTGGGGTTTATTAAATATTTATCAATTATATATTTTTATTATAATGTAATTATTTCATAATAATAGTTGTGGGGCTAATTAAATAATCATCAATCAGAACGAAGCAATGGGGGTAGTAAACATCAAAAAATAATTAAATAAATACAAAATGGGTGGGGTTTATTAAATAATAAACAATCGGAAGCGGATAATGGGGCACTTGTAATTAAGTAATTAAGGGTCGGAGATTGTCAACCAATCAGAATCAAGCAATGGGGCATTTGTGACAAAAGTTGGTAGCACTGTAAAGTTGGTAGCATGTAAAGTTGGTACGATGACAGCGAAGTGCGAAAAAAAATTCAAAAATATACAAAAAGAAGAATTGGCTGCTTGCGTCGAATGTAAAAGGTCAAAAGTTGGTAGCACTGTAAAGTTGGTAGCATGTAAAGTTGGTACGATGTCAGCAAAGCGCGAAAAAATTCGAAAATATACAAAAAGAAGAAAAGAGGGTTGGCTGCTTGCGCCAAACGTCAAAGGCCACTCGAAAATTGACAGTTGTCTGCTAGCAGTCAACCAATCAGAACCAAGCAATGGGGGATTTCTAATTATTAAGTAATTAAGGATTGGAGATTGTCAACCAATCAGAACGAAGCAATGGGGCATTTCTAATTATTAAGTAATTAAGGGTCGGAGATTGTCAACCAATCAGAACCAAGCAATGGGGCATTTCTAATTATTAAGTAATTAAGGGTCGGAGATTGTCAACCAATCAGAACCAAGCAATGGGGCACTAGTAATTAACAAGTCATTAATAATAATTAAGAGGCGGAGTCAGACAGCCAATCAGAACGAAGCAATGGGGCACTAGTAATTAACAAGTCATTAATAAGCAATTAAAGGGCGGAGTCTGTCAGCCAATCAGAACCAAGCAATCAGGTTAAAAGTGAAAGTGGGTGGGGCCGGGTGGGGCTATGACGTCAGACGACCTTGAACGGTAACAAAATTCGCTTTTCGGACCTTCATAAGAAAAAGCATGGGATTTTGGGCTCGTTCTCTTGTAGGTCCTTTACTATCAGACAAATTAAACTCAACGTTACCCTCATTGAGAAAGCAATTCACTACTAATTGAGATTAATCAAATGTTCTCTATGTTGTTAAAATTAAGTGTCATGGCACCAAATGAATCTAGACAGAAAAATGTCCATCTCTTAATTTTTTTTAATACATTTTACAATTATTTATAGACTTTTACTTTAATAAATAATACCATCGAGGTACTTTATAAGATCAACTTGTATGTTCCTTCGTCCATGTGCACTATAACTCTTAAATGGAAGATCACATGGTCATGAAATTGGTTATTGATTTTGGCTTAGATATCCACACCACAGGCCTAGAGGTTTAAAATAAGTGATGAAGAGTATCTCCCTGACATCTTCATAGGGGCGATTTTGCTAAGGAAGCACTAGATGAGAAAGGAGCTCATCTAGACGTAGCAGGACTGGATAAATTCCGTCCAGTTTCGGTGATTTGAAGGTGGAGAAGCTAGATATTGCCTATTTAACTTTGTCCGTGGTAAAGGAATCGAGGAAGTGTATTTTTCGCAAGAGAAGAAGACTTTCTTCCTCCAGATTGGTAGTTTAGCTACCATCCCGTTTCGTAAGTATACCAATAGATGACCCTTTAATCCATTTTAATAAAACCTAGTTTTTTGTTAATAAAATAGTACTTTTCTGTTTAGTATAAGTTGGTAAATCTTTATATATGGCCCATTGTGTATCCTCCTGTGTGTAAAGATATCCACACTCAGGCCTAGAGGTGATGAGACGCTCGAGGAGTATCTTTCTGACATCTTTTTGTTCGCAACCTCTTTATAGGGGCGATTTTGCTAGGGAAGCACTAGGTGAGAAAGGAGCTCATCTAGACGTAACAGGACTGGATAAATTCCGTCCAGTTTCGGTGATTTGAAGGTGGAGAAGCTAGATATTGCCTATTTAACTTTGTCCGTGGTAAAGGAATCGAGGAAGTGTATTTTTCGCAAGAGAAGAAGACTTTCTTCCTCCAGATTGGTAGTTTAGCTACCATCCCGTTTCGTAAGTATACCAATAGATGACCCTTTAATGCATTTTAATAAAACCTAGTTTTTTGTTAATAAAATAGTACTTTTCTGTTTAGTATAAGTTGGTAAATCTTTATATATGGCCCATTGTGTATCCTCCTATGTGTAAAGATATCCACACTCAGGCCTAGAGGTGATGAGACGCTCGAGGAGTATCTTTCTGACATCTTTTTGTTCGCAACCTCTTTATAGGGGCGATTTTGCTAGGGAAGCACTAGGTGAGGAAGGAGCTCATCTAGACGTAGCAGGACTAGATAAATTCCGTCCAGTCCCGGTGATTTGAAGGAGGAGAAGCTAGATATTGCCCATTTAACTTTCTGCGTGACAAAGGAATCGAGGAAGTGTATTTCTCGCAAGAGAAGAAGACTTTCTTCCTTCAGATTGGTAGTTTAGCTACCATCCCGTTTCGTAAGTATACCAATAAATGATCCTTTAATGCATTTTAATAAAACCTAAATTTTTGTTAATAAAATAGTACGTTGCTGTTTAGTATATAGGTTGGTAAATCTTTATAAAGGGGGATAGATCTTGATTTAAATAAAGTTTATTTTTAGATGTCTGTTTTTTAAGATTTAGTGTATTTTACGATATGCTTTGGTGCTCCAGTATAATTATGAAGATTTATTACTTTCTCTAAGCCATATTTACTCTCTGGCGACCCCTTACGAGTTTTGTATAGGAAGTCAGTAGCGCATATCCGGGTTATGTAAAGGTTCTACCATTTTGAATTAATCATGGGAAGAAAAAAATTGTAAATAGAACGGAGATTTCCAATTTTTTCAAAGAGAACAAGTTTAATAAACATTCCATAGAAAAATACATGTTATAATAAAATGTTTTAGTTTTAGTTTTGATGTGTCGGTAAAGCAGTTAGTTGCTCCTTGCTCCCAATATAAAAATATACTTTTCAATAAATGTAAGAAAGAGTCTTATTTTTAATTTATTGTAGTAGTTTTTCATTGTCTTAAAATGCGAATAAAACGACGTTTTCTAAAAATGAAACCCAGCTAGAGACATTTTAACGAACAAGAATTGGTCCTTTAACGGTAATAAATAAGCTCCCTCTCTTCGGGGTATTCCCGAAGTGCTATAATTCGTTTTTTAGTAGTGTTTAAAGATATATTCTAAAATTACTGTAATTGTAATGATGAATATCTACCTTAAGGGTTGTAAGGTAATGAGTTTCTAATATCTTTAACGTTTGTAACGATCTATCTGATCGATTTGCATTTGTAGTTCAAAAATGTGCCATGAGCGGTGTTACAGGAACATTATCAACGTTTTCTAGTAATTCTCGCCCGACTACAAATTAATACGTCAATCCATTTGGTTTCTTTGTGTTAAACCTCTTCGAAATACAAGTATTTTAATAATGTTTCCTTTGATTATTTTATTTATTGTCAGTGTTTAAAAAAAGTGATATTTTGTTGATACGAATCAAAATAAAGTAGTTTCAATTTAGTCAAACTCAGTTTATTTTTATTATCATCAACGTCAGGGTCGGTATTTCGTACTTTAATGATTAATTTACTCTCAATAACATAGAAAACTCTGATTTGGATAGAAACTGATTCTACTTGATTGTAAATTCGTTAAGGCATTGATTTTTAATTATTCATTTCTATTAAGGGTTCATCCAAATTTACTCGAAGAGGACCACCCGAATTTGTGGAGTTTGTAGGTACTTTGGCGCCCTTAATTACATGTTTAGGAAAGACTGGTAATACTTTTAACAAGTAACCCAGGACTTAGTGAGCTAGCTAGAGTAATAATGCCCTTTAAGACGTTTGTAACGTACTATCTGATCGGTTTGCTTTCGTAGTTCAAAAATGTGCCGTGAGCGGTGTAACAGGAACATTATCGATATTTTCTAGTAGCATAAGCATACCCACTGAAAATCTATCCGGCCCTCCCATTATCCGAAGTGAGGTAGAACACGCCATAAAAGTAGCAAAGCTGAGTAAAGCTACTGGACCAGATGACATTCCCACCGAGGCTATAAAGCTGTTCGAAGACGATAACATTGACACGTTGGTAAATCTGTTCAACGAAATCTATAGCACAGGTCACATTCCAAACGACTGGCTCTACTCAACTTTCATAATGATCCCTAAGACATCAAAAGCAGTAAAATGCAAAGATCATCGACTGATTAGTTTAATGAGTCATATGCTCAAGCTATTCCTCCGGATCCTTCACACAAGGATGTTCAGAAAGTTAAAAGAGCTAAGTGGAGTGACCCAGTTTGGTTTCAAGAACGGTATGGGTACACGCGAAGCAGTTTTCTGCCTAAATACCTTCATTCAAAACTGCATTGATCAACGAAAAGATGTTTATATCACATTCATCGACTACGAGAAGGCGTTTGATACCGTCAAGCATGACATTATGATAAAAACGCTGCAGAGCGCCAACATCGACAGCAGAGATATAAGAATTATCCAAAACCTCTACTGGAACCAGAAAGCACAGGTTAGGCTGAATCAGTCAACCAACACAGAAGACTTCGAAGTTTTAAGAGGAGTACGCCAGGGATGTATTTTGTCCCCTATGCTGTTCAACCTCTATGTAGAAAATGTCTTTGCTGGGGCTCTTGAAGGTTATGATTATGGCATCAAAGTTAATGGATACCCGCTGAATAATATTCGTAATGCGGACGATACGGCAATACTCACAGACAACGAACACGAGATGCAATTATTAATAGATAGAATAAACAATGTTGGGAAATCATATGGCTTAAAAATAAATGCAACGAAAACCAAGTGCATGGCAATAAGTAGAAATGCAATTTTAAGTGCCCAACTGCATATAGATAACACGCCTATTGAGCAAGTGAAGACGTTTAAATATCTAGGGACAATTATAAATGAGCAATGGGACCCTCAGCAGGAAATTAAATGCCTTAAATTTAAACCGATGTTATGTAACCGTAATCTCTCTTTTGACCTTCGGTATAGAATGGTTAAATGTTATGTGTGGTCAATTTTACTGTACGGCATGGACACTAAAGGTATCGTCCATCAATAAACTAGAAACCTTCGAAATGTGGACCCTTCGAAGAATGCTGAGCATATCATGGACAGACAAAGTGAGGAACGAAGATGTACTAAGAAGAGCAGGGACTAAGAGAGAGTTGTTCAACTTGATCAAGGTGCGAAAGGTTGGATACTTGGGTCATGTTCTTAGAGGAGAAAGATATACAATACCCCAACTGATCATACAAGGAAAGATCGAAGGAAAGAGAGGTATAGGCCAGAAACAAATGTCATGGCTACGCAATATAAAACACTGGACTGGTATAAATAACACCGGTGAGCTGTGTCATGCCGCTAAAAATAGATGTCTGACGATAAGATAATCGCCAACGCACTGTAGGTGCACAGCAGCAGAAGAAGAAGAAGTTATTGTTCCACTACGAATTAGTACGTCAACCAATTTGGTTTGTTTGTGATAAACCTCTTCGAAACACAAGTAAGACGTATTTTAATAATGTTTCCTTTGATTATTTTAATTATTGTCCAAAATCAAGTAGTTTCAATTTAGCCAAACTCCGTTTATTTTTATTATCATCAAAGTCAGGGTCGGTTTTTACACATACATTAATGATTAATTTACTCTCAATAGCAATTGATTCTACTTGTTTGTAAATTCGTTAAGAGAATGATTTTTAATTATTCATTTCTATTAAGGGTTCATCCGAATTTATTCGAAGAGGTCTACCTGAATTTGTGGAATTTGTACTTTGGCGCCCTTAATTACATGTTTAGGGGAGACTGGTAATCCTCTTAACAAGTAATCCAAGACTTAGTGAGCTAGCTAGATAAATAAATATCCCTATAGAACGTTTTAATGTTACAACAGTCATTCCCGGAGTGCTATTGAAGGATATATTCTAAAATTACTGTAATTGTAATGATGAATATCTTCTCCTCTTTGTAATCACAAAAGAAACAGTCTTTGTGACATTAAATTCTACCTCAAGGGTGGTAAGGTTATGAGTTTTTAATATCTTTAACGTTTGTAACGATGTATCTGATCGGTTTGCATTTGTAGTTCAAAAATGTGCCGTGAGCGGTGTTACAGGAACATTATCGACATTTTCTAGTATTTCTCTTCCTACGAATTAGTACGTTAACCAATTTTAATATCTTTAACGCTTTATTAAAGAACAATATTTCTATTAGAAACAATCTTTAATGATTCTACTTTCAGTTTCATTGTAATTAGAAATTAAATCATTGCATTGAAGGTGTAGAATAGGAAACGCCTCTGCAAGAAAATAAATGCATGTAGACGAATACGTACAAACGTATCTTAGAATCAATCTTTCTTTTTTTGTTTTCATTGCAATTTATTGCATCCTGTAGTTGATATTCCGGTGACTTGTAAGTGATAAATGATATCGAATGTCTGGAAATATTTTTAAATTAGCTCGCTTTATTTGTTTATTACGAAGGTTTGTTTTTATTATTTACGAAACATTTAATAATGATAATGATAAAAATTATATAGAAATGTTTATTTAATAACAGTTTCTACTACTTTGAATCATTTTTCATCAACTGATTAATGCTCTCATGTGTGTGTTCGAAATTTTGCTGCATAGTAAGTTAATACATCGATACAACTCTCTATCGTTTTAAATCTATATTTCGAGAGGAACAATGACAGATGAAAAAAAATACTAAGGCTGGTTTCATCGGTTTAAAGACGGCCATTTTTATCATCATAATTTGACAAAGATGACGTTTCTATGGTAGCTAAATATGCTCACTTACGTCATCTACGAATAAACAGCGGTATCATGCTTTTAAACCTCATATCTCATATAATACAAGACCGTACTCTCTATCGTTTTAAATCTATATTTCGAGAGGAACAATGACAGATGAAGAAAAAATACTAAGGCTGGTTTCATCGGTTCAAAGACGGCCACTTTTATCATCATAATTTGACAAGTATGACGTTTCTATGGTAGCTAAATATGCTCACTTACGTCATCTACGAATAAACAGCGGTATCATGCTTTTAAACCTCATATCTCATATAATACAAGACCGTACGCTCATAGATGCGAACTTGCATATGTCAATTGTGGATACAAATCGATATCAGTTGTAAATACAAATTGATTATTATAATTTTTAAGTGATGATCAAATGTGAGATAATATTCGATATATGTAATTAATATACGAAATATTCAATTCAAATTCAATTCAAATTATTTATTCCAGCAAAATTGCCATACAAAAAGTGCCTTAAAAACTAAACTAAGCTTACAAAAAAGTTTTTCTATAGTTTACACTCTAACATGTAGATTTGACCAGAACTTGCACAGTTTTGAGCGCCATCTTAAGTCCGAATGCCAAAAGCCTTCTACAAAAGTGTTTGACGAGTTAGCGACTCGAGATTGAAAGTTTGCGGTAACAAAACGACGTACTGCTTTTAGTGTTTGAACTCTAGCACTCACGAACATCTCACTAGCACTATTATGTCTCGATAGACGATGTATTATACGGAACGCGTCGTTGTAGCACACTTGTAGTTTTTGCCACCATGCTTGAGTGTGCGAGCACCACAGCTCAATTGTATATAGGGGCATACAAAATGTTTTAGTAGCGTTTTCACTTCCGAGCTGCATTTATTAAAACGTCTGGCTAACATGTTTGCACGAACATAAAGTTGATTGTATTGCCTTTGAACGTCTCTATTATCTGAAAGGTTTTCGTCAATATAGTGACCCAGGTATTTAAATTCGGTAACTCTTTCTAGGGATTGCAAGTTGAGTTTTACTGTTGGCACGTGCAAACCTTTATATCTTGGTGGTGTGAACACCATGATCATTGTTTTGCTAGTATTATATTGAAGGTGATGTTTTTCAGCAAATGTTTCACACACCGATATAAGTGTTCTTAGTGCGTGTAGAGACGGGGCCAAGAGAACCATATCATCAGCGTACGACAGAGAATTTATTAGAGATTTTCCAAGAAAACAACCAATTTTAGTGTTTTTTAAAAGTTCATGGAGTCCGTCTATGTACATGTTAAATAATAGAGGTGATAACAAGCTTCCTTGCCTCACACCGTTTCTAATCGGGTAAGGGTCCGACATAGAGTTACCCCATCGGACTCTGGCTTTAACACTATCATTCCACTGGGCCAGTGTTCTAGTAAGATATGGTGGAACACCTTTGCGTGTCATTCTACACCAGACCGTCGGATAATGGACTCTGTCAAACGCCTTACTTAGATCCAGAAAAGCTGCATACACTGGAGTGTTGCGTTTGAGGTAGTGCCTGGTCGTTTCCTTGAGTACAAGTATGGCCTGACTTGTTCCAGAATTCTTAGTAAAACCATATTGATTTTAGGGCTAAGTGGCAGCAGGGGTTCGAGTCTATCTAATAGAATGCTTTCGAGTAGCTTGGACATCGGTGTCGTAAGGGCTATCGGCCGATAGTTAGATGAGTCTGATACATTACCAGATCTATTTTTTAGTATAGGAACAACAAGCGTCCTACTCATGGAAGGTGGTATATAAGAATGAGTCATAATCGACGTCAGAAAAATGCTTATTATATGATAGAGCCTCATGCTTCCGTATTTAATATGCTCAGGGCTAATAAAGTCAGATCTTTATTAAATTAAGTAAGAAAAAGTTAATGGCAATAAATATTGTAAAACTTGTTCATACAAGATCAAAAAGTTTCTCGAACTTTCTATGTCGTAACCAACATTACGTTGTTCCAGGTAACCAATCGGTGTACTCCGGGTAAAAGTTTCCGACACAATGAAAAATCATTTTCCAAAGTTAGCCAACGATCCTTCCCGACGAATTTTATGTGACATTTTATGTAGTCTAAAAATGTTTACGACTGAAACAGAAACTATTTCCGATTCTCCGGTTCAAACAGTAGACGCGTCGGGTTTACGACGTATCGATTATTTGGTATATCGATTATTTCGTGAGTCATATGGACAGGTAATTCGAGCTGGTCATGCCATCAACGAAAATAAAACAAACGTGGGGTGGATGGAGTAAGTTTAAAGCACAATAATTTTTAAAGTAAATCTTCTTTAGTTTCGTTTTACATACTATCCATATATGTATACTAGAATTTATGAAGAATTGGATTCATTTCAAAAGTTTTTGCAGTTTTTTTTAGACATGTGTCATTTTAGACATTTAGCATTTTTGACCTTTGATATTTTTGACATTTGTCATTTTTTACATGTCAAGTCCTCAATTCTTTACCTTATAATAATAAAGTTTATCTGTTTGCAGTTGGCAGCACAGTGAAATTATTATAACTGCATATCCTTCAAAGCCCGAACATTTTTTTTTTTAAGAGGGTCAGGCTTAGTGGTAGTCCATGGGATTGCATCGCAGCTAGTACAGCTTATTGTGCACCCTCATTCACAGGTCCTCATTCTTCGTCAAATCCCAGGTTCTTAATGAACCAAGAGATTCTTTTAACTATGGTTGCTCGTTCTTCCCTTTGATCTCCAGTCGGTAGGCCAAGGGATCTCACAGGCAGACCTTGCAGGGCTGGGCACATGAATATCACGTGCAAGGCTGTTTCCTCCTCCTCACCGCATTTTCTACATAGGAGGTTTTCAACTTGAATTCCCATCTTATGTAGGTGTCCGCGAAATACCCAGTGGCCGCTGATGAAGCCAACCACTTTCCGCAGGGTCTTCCTCTTCAGCCCAAGGGCATCTGCCGCTATAGCACCAGTAGGTGTCTGCAGCATTCTCTTTGACTGTATTTTACCTTCTGTTCTTTCCCAGCTCTTTCGATGTTCTATGCCCATCCACTGGCGAACAGCTCTTCGTGCTGTGTTGTAAGCAATACCACACGTCGGCTCTGAGCCAATGAGCGGGCTTTCAGCTCCTTTGTTTGCCCACTTGTCTGCTCCCTCATTGCCAGCGATACCTTTGTGCCCCGGAACCCAACTAAGGATAACCTTGTTGTACTCTCCCAGGGTTTTTATGGCCTGATGACAGTCCCATACTGATTTAGAGGTAAAGTCAAAACTGTCAAGTGCCATTAGCGCTGCTCTACTATCCGAGTTTATGTATATTGTGTGGTCTGTCATACCACGCTCCAAACACACTATTGCGCACTCTGATAGGGCAACAACTTCAGCCTGGAAAACAGTAGCCAGCTTACCCAGGCTTACGCAAAACTGCGCCTTTGGTCAAAGCCCCAGCATAGTCATAGTTGTTATTTTTTAAAGAGTCCACTTTGTAATTAGGGATAAACTAACCGAAACACAATAGAAACCCTAGATAGTATTGTCACAACAGGTAGCTGAATAGATCCCATGACCGTAGAACCGAAGTTTTTTTAAAGCATAATTCAAATTAAAATAAAAATTAAAAGTAAAATAAAAATATGCTACATATTAAAAAGTAAGAATTAAATATAAATTAATGCAAAAAGCACTTACTCCTACGTTAAAATAGAAAAACAAAATATTCTAAATATCGTATTATAACCTAAGAAGATTAAAATATGATGATTAAAAGAAATTTCTTAATACCGATATAAATAAGTACGTACGCTACTGATTTAGGGTCTTGTTTACAACATTTGTAACGATTGTATCGTTAATTTTCGAACAATTCTCCTGGACTATAAATATTTTTAAATTATTTATTGTTTTGGCGTTGTAACGAGTGGGAGACTGCAAAGTGGAAGGAGAGTTATTGGCTTCGTAGTTAATTTGTGATTTTATTCCGTTCATTTTAACGTTGAATTTTATTTAATTCAAAGTTTTCCGAGCAACTTTGCCCTTCTGTCTCTGGTAAGTTACTTATTACCTTGGTTTTAAATTTAACAGTTTAATAATCCAAAATGCGGTGAATGTAATATTTTATTTATTTTACTAATTTTTTAAATATTCGAATACAATGGCTGAATTCAATACTAGGTCGGTTTTTGTGGTATTTTTTTATTTATACATAAAAGATAATTAATTTTTTCTCGAAATTTGGAGAGACTTATAGCTATTGTGTTCGAATAAAAGTATTTGAAATTCGGAGTTTTGATTCCAACTTTATTGACAGGGTTATTGCCAACTAAAAGAAGGGCCCTATTATTTGGTTTACCAAAAACAACATTATTATTTCGTCAAGAGGTATCATCGGAGAAAGTCCGTTGCAGTTCTGATTTTTCGGACAGGAAAACCGAAGGGAAATTCCTCTCGGCCGCTGTTGTCTTAGAAGTCATTCAGTAGAAATCAAACTTCACAACAAGTGCTTAAGAAAACACCGTTTATCAAGCCATCATTTAAACAAAGATAAGAGATTAAATTAATTTTTCATTAACTGTCAGCAGTAATTAACTAAATTTATAGAAATAAACCATTTTAAAACTGATCTAATATTTTATTTGTATATCTGTACTGGCGCCCTATTAAAAAACTTGATTGGGGAAAAACTAAGCAAAATTTCAGCAGGAAAGTCACGACCCTCTGGAGCTAGCAAAGGGTATTTTCACGCTACACATTTTACGATTTAATTACTTTTCTTAGCTGCCAACTCCAAACAAATGGACTTTAACAATAAATACATATATATTAATAAAACCAACGAAAAAAATAAATACATTCACATCAGTTGTTACGTAGATTGCAATTCCGTTACGTAATTTCTTTTTGTTTCATTATTATGTTTGAAAAGCATGGGAATGAAAATTTTCAATTTTAAATTAATTTATGAAAACAATAACTACGTGATGTAAGTATATTTACAGTATAAAAACTGTGGTAAGAAATGGTTATTGTATGAAATTTTGCAACACGAAATTATCGGGCCCTTTTATAATATAATAGCGAAAGTTAGGAGGTTTGTTTTTACACTATTTCGTCAATAAAACGATCGCCATTATAGATTAGAAAATTTTTCACCTTTGACATTTTGATTTATGTCATTTTTGACATTTGACGTTTGTCAGTATATCAGAGATATCTCAAAATAACAATTTACTAAACAACACACAAGTAGATAATAACACTTCACACATTTGACATTTGAAATTTTAGACATTTGACATTTTAGACATTTGAAATTTAAGATATTTGACGTTTGTCATTATTTACTTATCAAAAATCCCATGACAGATATTTCAAAATAACAGCTTACTAGACATTTGACATTTTTAACAATTGGCGTTTTAGACACTTGACATTTTAGACATTTGACATTTTTTGCATATCAAGTCTTCAAATATGTAAGTATTGAAATTTTCAATTCGATCCTCGTATATTATATTAAAGCAATAAAGTAAATGACATTCCTCTATATCAAGTCATGTCCCAAATAGCATCCATCAATCTTATATTGTATAAAAAAAAATGGTAATGCTTCTATTCTAGCATTCCAAATTGATATGGTAATAAAACGATCGCCATTATAGATTAGAATATTGTCATAAAAAGCAATTTAATTTGTTGATTTCGATTCCTCGTTGCGAAGGTCAGTTAGAAACAGTACTATACTGAGTTATATATATGTGCAGTTGCAATTGATGAAAGTTTTATTTATTCCCTTGAAATAAATAAATGAATAAATATAAATAAATAATGTACTGTACCGTTACGTGCAAGCTCGTCAGTTAAGATTTAATATGATCAGACGTATGCATACAAACTGCTAGTTTAAGCAATTCTTTATTGTATGGAAAGATTAAAATTTGTTATAGCGATAACAACAACTATTTGTTTATTTATATAAAAAAAGACACCAGAACATAACGTAAAACTGTGTTTAATATACATCAGCTAGTATTAGAAGAATCAAGTCTGTTTGTGTTCGATTTGGACGAAGTTATTATAAGTGATATTGACCCTAAAGTGAAACAAACGACAGCTATCAAAAAATTAAACCAAATTCAAAGATCACCATGCCTTCTCGTAACAGGAGCCATGCGAAGCACACCGACCAGCGCAATGGAAGTCATACTTGGTCTCACCCCCCTTGATATATTTGTTAAGGAGGTCGCATTGATGACCATGGTACGCTTTCGCACGGTTGGTATCGAACCCACTGTAGGGACTGGCACCTAATACCTATAGGGATAGTCTGTGGAGGGAATCGATAAAAGTGATACCACTCTTAGAATACAGGCAGTCACGGATGCCGTCGCACCAAGATTTGTCTTTGACAAACCCTACAAAATATTAACAAACAAGACAGCAGACCCCAACGTAGTGAACGCTCTGAGCGTATATACGGATGGATCAAAAACAAAGCAAGGTGTGGGATGTGGAATTTACTCTAGATCCTTAAGCCTAAAAACAAAATGGGCTATGGATGGCTTGTCAAGTGTGGTTCAGTCAGAACTCACAGGCATAACCATAGCCGCAAAAGAATTAATCAATAGGAACATCACAGGCAGGAATATAAATATATATACAGACTGCCGACAAGCACTACTGACCTTGAATAGACCACGTTTCACTTCAAGTTTAGTACTAGAATGTCACCAATCTCTAATTGAGGCCAGCCAGAATAACGTGGTCACTCTCAGCTGGATCAAAGGACATGGGAACTCTAAAGGCAACCGCATTGCGAACAATTTAGCAAAGAGGGCTGTGGGCTACAGATATGTTAGCCCTCGCCCGTCTACCAAGCTAACATTGTCCGCAGTCGTGGACCTTATTTATACAGTGCTGGGATGAAACTACGAACTGTAGACTGGCCAGAAAGTTATTACCTCATCCTGGCGAGGAAACAGCAAAAAATTTAAGGCATTGACCAGACAAAATCTCCGAACAGCTGTGGGAATCCTGACAGCTCACTGCCAATTGCGACAACATCTCTTTAGGATGAAACTAACAGAATCGCCGCTATGCAGAGGCTGCGAACAAGAAGAGGAAACAGTAGAACACATTATGTATGACTGCTCTGCTTTTTCTGAAATCAGAAGATCCGTGTTGGGCGAGTATTGGCTTACACCAGCCGATGTCAGGGAGATCCCCCTCGGGAGCCTCATCACCTATTTTAAATCAATAGGCCTGGTGACATCCTGAGGTGAGGATATCCCTACACACGGGAGGATGCACAATGGGTCATATGTGGCCTCAGTGCTGGCTGAGCACTAGCTCGCCCCTCCCAAATTTCCAGATCCAGAAGTGATATTGACTTGTGTTGTTCGTATTTCATAAATATTTTAGTACTATGCGCCACCGTAAGGTATCTTAGGCGCAATTCATACAGAACGGACGTCGGGCAGAGACGTGGCGCGGAGTTTTGTCCCTTCGGCGTCTCTCCTATGTAAACAAATGGTACAATACTCACAGAAGCGACGGGGCGCGGGCGGTCGTTCGCCCGCCCTCGCCACGTCTCTTCGGCGTCTCTCGTGGCGTACAAGAAAGGGCGCGCCAGTTCTTCGCCACGTGTCTCTGTGCTTTAATTAATTTAAAAATGCGGAATGATGTTGACTTCAACATACAATTTTGCAAAGAAGTTGGCAAATATCCTTGTATATATGATTTTAATCGTGCTGATTATTGTAATAGGAGTGCTTAAGACTGGGTCTGGCAGAAAATTGCTGATAAATTTTGAAATCGTTCTGAGTACATGTTTAATTCTCTCATTAGGTCGAATATTTCACCAATTTTCTCCTTCTGTAGCCACAATGGATGAACCCAATATCTTCTTTTTGTTTTGTTCACATTAGCCAAATACACTATATCCAACATATCTTCATCACTGCTTGAAAAAGACATGTTTTCCACAAAACCAACAGATTACTGACGTCAATTCGCGCCACTGTCCTGCACCTCTGTGTGCATTGCATACGCCACGCTTTCGCCACGTCTCTGCCCGACGTCCGTTCTGTGTGAATTGCGCCTTAGATATTTAAACGACCAGTTCTTACTTAAAATGTATCTTCTCTTTTTTCTATAAATAAAATAAAAATTCTAAACGAAACATTAACATAACTCAAATAAAAATCCGTTCCGTTTCTTTGTGTGAAATCGACAAACTTTCAAGAAGCAGGCAAGACTAAAAATCTGTATTTTATGGTCCCGTACCTATACTCAGTTCACGCCATAAAATATCCTGAAAAAAATTTATTGTCACGAAGAATGGTAAAAGGGGTTGTGGAAAATAAAGGGGGTTGGGTAGTAATAAATGCCAGGTCCGCGTTTGGTTGTCAGAGCGCGAAGAATAGTTGCGGATGAAAAAAAATGTAATAAAATTTCAGCCTGCATAGTTTGCAGCATACAAAAATGTAAGCGACGACTTTTATTCTTACATATTACGATTGAGAAAATTGAATTTGGAAAAATATAGCAAATGGAAAGAAGCAAAGAAACAATAAAGGATTTTATTATAGTCAAGTTATTTCGAATTTTGTATACGTCTTTAAAGTGAACGTTAATACGCTAATTTGAAAGTTTAATGAGTGTTATTTTCATTAATTCACTAATTAAGTGACCGGAATTTATTTTGCTGAAGGTTGCCTGCGATGTTCGATATTTTGATGCGAAATTACGATTTTCTGTCGAAAAAAAAGTAATTTCTTATCAACTAACAAAAAAATATTTACAATGTTGAATATTATTTAGAATTGCAAGATCACTGTTTTGAAGGCATCGATGACTTCTTCTGGAGACTGGAATCGCTGCCCACGCATTGAATTCTTGATCTTTGGAAACGTAAAGAAGTTGTTGGGACTATATGGATCTGGAATTGAAAATTTGTAAAGAGACTGGTACTGAGGCCGTTTATGGCTCATTATGCATCTTCTAGTGTGTAGGGATATCCACACCTCAGGCTGTCATCAAGTCTAGAGATCTAAAATAGGTGATGAGGTTCCCGAAGGGGATCCCCTGACATTGAGTAAGTCTATGATATATATATGTAAGGATTTCTACGGCTGTCGCTGCCTTCCTTCTTTCAACCAACGTCTCCAGTCGTCTCTATCCTGCCATTCTCTATCTCTAAGGTCTCGTCTTTCCATGGCCTCATCCACTTCGTCCCTCCATGATCTTCGAGGTCTGCCTCTTCTTCTCCTTCCCAATGGGCTCCAATCCGAAATCTTTGATATCTACCTTGTACGATCCGCTCTTCTTACGTGTCCATACCAAGTTAAACGTTTTTCTTCAATGTAGGTTAGTATGTCTTGTTCGACTTCCATTCTTGTTTTGAGCTCTTCATTTCTAATACGGTCCATCCTTGTTACTCTGCAGCTTCTTCTCATGAACTCCATTTCGGTTGCTGTAATTTTTGATCTGTTTCGTTTGTTTATTACCCAGTTTTCTGCACCATAAGTCATTATACTTCGTACCAAGGTATTATATATTCTCTTCTTAGTATTTCTGGTAATGTGTCTATCCCATAGTATCCCATTTATTTGTCTAATGCATGTTCTTGTCTGTGCTAATCTGCTAGTTATCTCTTGCTCAGTGGTTCCGTTCTTTGAGAGTATAAATCCTAAATATTTGAATTTTTCGGTGCCTCTAATTTCTTTACCTTCTCCCATTTCCAAGTTTTTTATTGGTTCTTGCTCTGTTTTTAAGTATTCGGTCTTTTCTAGATTTATCTCCAGTCCATTCTTTGTGTATTCCTCTTCGAGTTTTCGTAGCATATAGGATAGGTCTTCTTCGTCTTGGGCCGTAACCACCTGGTCGTCCGCAAAGCTTAATGTGTACAAGAAGTTGTCTCGGACTGGTATACCCATACCTTCACATCTCCTTTTCCATGGCTTTAATATTTGTTCTAGGAATATTTTGAACAGCGTCGGAGATGTAGAGCATCCTTGCAGTAAGCCTTTTATGGTCCTAAATTCTTTTGAGTAATTATTTCCGGTTTAACTCTTACCTTGTTGTTGTTGTTGTAGAGGATTTGTACGGCATTTATTAACCTCTCAGCGATTCCGATTTCCTTCATCGTTTTCCAGAGTTGTTTCCTAGGAACCGTGTCATATGCCTTATTTAGATCGATGAATGCCATGTGGACCGCTTTATTTTTGGCCATTTTTTTCTCAATCAACTGCTGGAGGGTATAGATGTGATCTATACAGGACCTTCCTGCTGTGAATCCCGCCTGATCATCACCGATTTTATTTGAGATACATTTTTCCAGTTTTCCTTTGAGTAGTTTTCCGTACAACCTTCCCATACATGCTATCACACTAATGCCCCTATAATTTTCGCATTTTTTCCTATCTCCCTTTTTATATATCGAAGTTATATATGCTTTCGACCATTCATCTGGTATTTCGTTCATATTTATCGCTTTGCTAAACATTTGGTGTATAATTCTATGCAGTTTCTGTGATCCGTATTTAATTAATTCATTAACAATACCCCCTGGTCCCCCTGATTTTTTGTTCTTTAGAGTTCTTATGGCATCCTTTACTTCGATTAATGTTATCTCTATTTCTATGATATTGTTTGTAAAGTTTCAAGTTTGATTAAGCGTGTTTTACAACTATGGATGAGACTTGGATCTACCATCATGATCCTAGACTGAAGCTGGTTCTTCAGTTCCAAAAAAGGTGAAGTCAAAATTATCGCCAAAAAAGTTTAAGGCATCAGTTTACAATCATTTTTTAACAAGACCATGCACGTGTTTAGACAATTTTATTGACGAATTGCTTGAACATCCACCATATCCACCAGATTTGGCTTCCTCTGATTATTATCTCTTCTGAAATTTAAAACAATTTCTTCGTTGAAAGCATTTTCGTTGAATGAGCAATCTATTACAGCCTTGGAACAGTATTTTACATATTCTTTCATATTTGCTTTCAAAACTTTTCAACCAATGTGAAACTCGAAATGTTTTCACAATTTTTTTGATGATACTTTTATACTCTTAATATTTTGCTTTTTAGATCCATTTTTTCATCATTGTATTTGTTGGCTTATATGTCTCCATTTGTCTTCTCTTTCCATTTTGTAATTCCTGCCCTGCTTAGGTCCTCCTCTACTTCAGTTAACCATTTCGATCTGAGTCGACCACGTCTCCTTTTTCCTTCTGGTTGCCATAATTCCATAGTTTTGATACTGATTCGTGTCCTTGTCTCCATATATGACCCAGCCATTTGATTCTTTGTACTTTTAATTTCTTTACTATATCTTGTCAATTTAACTCTCCTAAAATGTCTTTATTCGTTCTCCTTCTAAACTCCTGTTCTTTGATTCTCACTGGACCCAGTATTGTTCTTATTATCTTTCGTTCAATTGTCCTTAATTTCTCTTCTTCTTTTTTTGTCATAGTCATCGTTTCTGTTGCATACATTGGTCTGTTTGGTCAATATTTTACTTTTTAGTAGTTTTCTATTTGCTTGGTATACTCGGTTTGTCGCAATTATTCATTCTTTGATCTCCGTTTTTCTTTCTCCTTTGCTGTTTATCACAACGCCCAGGTATTTAAAGGCAAACATATCATTAATCTACGAATGACTGATAATATCTAAAAAAACGTCATAAAATTGATATTTTTTTCTATTATTAGAGTTCATAAAACTTTGATAAATAAAAGATTATTTGACAACATTGTGATTTATGAGGTGTTTTATCACGATGGTACATACAGACACATAGCAATTTTTTAATTGGTTGGCTTCGTGCATTTTATTGGATTATTTACTAATTTTTCCAAGTAATATGTCTACGTTTCCTTTCACAGAAATTGTAATTACCACTACCGTGACACGTAATAGAATAAATATTTCAGTATAAAATATAGTGGGATGGATTTTCTTTTACTTAAATACTATTTTATTGCTTTCTTAATTGATACAAAATTAGTGGTTAATGAAATATAGATTAATCTTCTCTTTGGTTTGTTTTATTTAAGTAATGTAGCTTCTTATCATTTAAATTTCTGTATTATTTTAAGTTTTACGCAAAACGGGAAAACCTATTTGAGTTTTGTCAATCTTTAGCGTAACTTTTAACAATAAAACTCACATTAAAACAAATTTTAGTCAACTTCTAACTTAATTGACCTTTTGACTTGAAATTTATATAATTTCTACCTGTTATTTATCGTAAATTATATTTTAATCTGTAGAGAGTTGTACGATGATAAACTAACAGTTAAAGATCTGCCTTCGACTGAATTGGTTGTAAAATCGTTTTTCGACACAGTTCCCTCATTGGCAATCTATTGGTAAGATTGTTCTTTGGTCTCTAGAGTGTAGTGATGATAGTCGACTTAATCTTTTCACTCGGAGGATAGGTCTTCACATTTTTTGGCACAGATTTCCCGTTAGTAATCTTTTGATAAGATTGTTCTTTGGTCTCTAGAGTGTCGTGATGACAGTCACCATAATCTTTCCACTGGAAGGATAGGTCTTCACATTTTTTAACACAGATTCCTCATTGGGAATCTATTGGCAAGATTGTTCTTTGGTCTCTAGAGTGCATTGATAATAGTCGCCATAATCTTTCCACTCGAAGGATAGGTCTTCACATTTTTAGGCACAGATTTCCCATTAGTAATATTTTGTTAAGATTGTTCTTTGGTCTTAAACGTGTAGTGATGACAGTCACCATAATTTTTTCAGTCGAATGTTAGGTCTTCACATTTTTTAACACAGATACCTCATTGGAAATCTATTGGTAAGATTGTTTTTTGGTCTCTAGAGGGTAATGATGATAGTCAACATAATCTTTCCACTCGAAGGATAGGTCTTCACATTTTTTGGCACAGATTCCTCATTGGGATTCTATTGGTAAGATTGTTCTTTGGTCTCTAGAGTGTAGTGATGATAGTCAACATAATCTTTTCACTCGAAAGATAGGTCTTCACATTTTTTAACACAGATATCTCATTGGGAATCTATTGGTAAGATTGTTTTTTGGTCTCTAGAGGGTAATGATGATCTTCTTCTTCTTCTTCTTCCTGTAGCACTACAACCCAGGATGGGTTTTGGCTGCCTTAACTATTTGCCTCCATTTAGAACGGTCTTGTGCTAGCTCCCTCCATTCTTGCTGGTTCACTCCAAGGCTAGCTAGGTCCTTGCTAACATTATCTCTCCATCTAAGCTTAGGTCTTCCCAGTGGTCGTTTCCCTTGCGGTGCTTCCTCCCATACTCGTTTAATTAGTCGGTCGTTTTGACTTCTTTGAACATGTCCTGCCCATCTCAGTCTTTTGGATTTTATTTCTTGGATAATGTCAGGGCTTTGATATATTTCCGCCAGCTCTAGGTTACTCCTCATTCGGTAGCGGTCGGTTTGAGGGTCACGGTATGGGCCATATATAATGCGGAGTATTTTTCGCTCAAACCTTCTTAGAAGCTCCGCATCGCGAACTGTCAGGGTCCATGTTTCACTGGCGTATGTTGCTACTGGTCTTATTATAGTTTGGTAAATTACGATTTTTGCCCTCCTAGTGATAAATTTCGACTTAAGCAGGCTTTTAATGGCATATGCACATTTGTTAGCTTGTGTGATGCGTTGTTTAATTTCCTCCTGCATATTGTTGTCTGCGGTTATTATTGCGCCCAGATACTTAAAGGATTGAACATGCTCAAAATTATAGACGTCCATGGTGACGTTTTGTCTGACTCTGTCCCGAGCAGGGTTGCGGTGGACATGCATGTATTTGGTATTTTCTTCATTTATTCGGAGGCCTATTCTCTGAGCTTCCTTTTCGATCTTAGTAAAGTTTTCCTTTACACTCACTGTGCTTTCTCCTTTGCGCCCATATCTTCGGCGTAAGCCAACATCAGTTTAGGTCCACTTGGGCCAAAAACCTCTGCGTCAACTGAAGCTGTTCTTACCGCTTTCTCTAGTGCAAGATTGAATAATACTGGCGATAGAGCATCTCCCTGTTTTAGGCCTCTGTCGAAAGAAAAGGCTTGGCTGTATTCCCCTTCAATTTTAACGCAGCTCTTTGACCCCTCTAGGCAAGCTCTACACAGACGAATTAGCTTGTGCGGAATACCAAATTCTTCCATAGCTTCCCATAACCTTACCCTTATCACACTGTCATACGCTTGTTCGAAATCTAAAAACAGTGCATGTAAGTTCTTGTTAAACTCCCAACATTTCTCTAGGATCTGCCGAATAGTGAAAAGCTGGTCCACTGTGGATCTTCCGCTTCGAAACCCGCATTGGTAATCTCCAATAATCTCTTCAGTATATGGAGAAAGACGTTGAAGGAGTATGTTGGAGAAGATCTTATAGGCGTGACTTAGCAGAGCAATACCACGATAGTTTTTACACTCCATTTGGTCCCCTTTTTTATGAAGCGGAAAGAGAACACCTTCTTTCCAATCGTTGGGAATAATTTCTTGACTCCAAATTTGTTGCACGAGTTTGTGTAGTTGTTTAATTAGGTCATCCCCCCAAGTTTGGTACTTTCTGCCATGATGTTATCTCGGCCTGCCGCTCTGTTATTTTTGAGTTTATTAATGGCTCTAACTGTCTCTTCCATGGATATGGGCGGAATACTAACCTCGGCTGTAAGGAATACGGTACTTTCAGTGTCGTCCTGCATCGGCCTGTTTAGTAGTTCATCAAAGTTGAGATTTCCATCTGTCTAGTACGTCTACTTTGGACGCGGTAATGATGATAGTCAACATTATCTTTCCACTCGAAGGATAGGTCTTCACATTTTTTGGCACAGATTCCTCATTGGGATTCTATTGGTAAGATTGTTCTTTGGTCTCTAGAGTGTAGTGATGATAGTCAACATAATCTTTTCACTCGAAAGACAGGTCTTCACATTTTTTAACACAGATATCTCATTGGGAATCTATTGGTAAGATTGTTTTTTGGTCTCTAGAGGGTAATGATGATAGTCAACATAATCTTTCCACTCGAAGGATAGGTCTTCACATTTTTTAACACAGATTCCTCATTGGTAATCTTTTGGTAAGATTGTTCATTGGTCTCTAGAGTGTAGTGATGATACTCGCCATAATCTTTCCACTCGAAGGATAGGTCTTCACATTTATTGGCACAGATTTCCCATTAGTAATATTTTGTTAAGATTGTTCTTTGGTCTCTAGAGGATAGTGATGATAGTCAACATAATCTTTTCACTCGGAGGATAGGTCTTCACATTTTTTAACATAGATCTCTCATTGGGAATCTATTGGTAAGGTTGTTCTTTGGTCTCTAGAGTGTAGTGATGATAGTCGACATAATCCTTTTACTTGAAGGATAGGTATTGATATTTTTTAACATATATCTCAATGGGAATCTATTGGTAAGATTGTTCTTTGGTCTCTAAAGGGTAGTGATGATAGTCGCCATAATCTTTCCACTCGAAGGATAGGTCTTCGCATTTTTTAACACAGATGCTTCATTGGGAATCTATTAGTAAGATTGTTTTTTGGTCTCTAGATTGTAGTGATGATAGTCGCCGTAATCTTTCCACTCGAAGGATAGGTCTTCACATTTTTTTAACACACATTCCTCATTGGGAATCTATTGGTAAAATTGTTCTTTAGTCTCTAGAGTGTAGTGATAATAATCGCCATAATCTTTTCACTCAAATGATAGGCTTCACATTTTTTAACACAGATTCCTCATTGGGAATCTATTGATAAGATTGTTCTTTGGTCTCTAGAGTGTAGTGATGATAATCGCCATAATCTTTTCACTCAAAGGATAGGCTTCACATTTTTTAACACAGATTCCTCATTGGGAATCTATTGGTAAGATTGTTCTTTGGTCTCTAGAGTGTAGTGATGATAATCGTCATAATCTTTCCACTCGAAGGATAGGTCTTCACATTTTTTAACATTGGGAATCTACGGGTAAGATTGTTTTTTGGTCTCTAGAGTGTAGTGATGATAGTCAACATAAGCTTTTCACTCAAAGGATAGGTCTTCACATTTTTTAACACAGATACCTAATTGCGAATCTATTGGTAAGATTGTTCTTTGGTCTCTAGAGGGTAGTGATTGCAGTCAACATAATCTTTTCACTCGAAGGATGGGTCTTCACATTTTTAGGCACAGATTTATCATTGGTAATCTTTTGTTAAGATTGTTCTTTGGTCTGTAGAGTGTAGTGACCTTTCCACTCGAAGATAAGAAGAATAAGTCGAAAAACCAGACCATAAGTTGTTCAGTTTACAGAGAAACACCCATTTTTATATAAATAAATGTTCGTTAGATTATTGAAATGTATTTCCAATAGCAAGAAAACCTCGAATACCAAAAATTAAATGTCGTTTATACCAAGAATCAAGTCGAGTAGAATAAAACTCAGTTTTAGGATATAGCAGGTTCTTTTCTTTTTCTCTCTCTCTACTAGGTAGGTATATACTATATACACGATTGTGTATAGTAGGTATTTTATATCTCTTGACGTCATTCGACCCGGCACAGCTGCTTATGTAACTGCAACGTTGCCACATTTATAGAAATAAGATTCAAATACGCTACGTTGTCAATTCGAATTTTGCCATCGGCCTACTCTGCTTTGATGTGTTTGTGTATGTATCCGTTTTTCATTTTCAAGTTAAGTTCACTCTGGAGATTATGCAGAATTTAAAGATAAGAGGGCGTGGTTGAAGGGTTTTAAAATCGTCTTTCTTGGTATAGTAGATATAAAAATTATAAACTCCTGTTAAAGTGAAAGTTTATCAATATAAAAATGTTGTATTTTTTGTTTACTTTGATTATAGGTTTAATAATGAAAGCTAAGTACAATTAGGTATACTTTTACTTACAAATGTCGAAAAAACAATGTTTTTAGGCGAAAAAACGACGTTTTCAGGTGAAAAACTGTTACAAACATCAAAAAACGGACCAAAAACGTCAAAAAACTATCACAAAGGTCAAAAAAACTGTCATAAAAGTCAGATAATTGTCATAAACTTGACGTTTTTTGCGAAAATGTGTCAAAAAAGTATAACAAAGGTCGAAAAACTGTCATAAACATCAAAAAACTGTCAGAAGCAAAGCAATAGTCATAAACGTAAAAATATCGTTACAAATGTCAAAAAAATGACGTTTTTAGATCAAAAACAATGTTTTTTGCGAATATATGTAAAACACTGTCACAAACATCAAAAAAGTGTCACAAACGTCAAAAAACTGTAACAAATGTTAAAAATCTTTCATAAACGTCAAATAACTGTCATAAAGGTAAAAAAATCTTACAAATGTCAAAAAAATAATGTTTTTAGGCGAAAAAACGACGTTTTCAGGTGAAAAACTGTTACAAACATCAAAAAACGGACAAAAACCTCAAAAAACTATCACAAAGGTCAAGAAAACTGTCATAAAAGTCAGATAATTGTCATAAACTTGACGTTTTTAACGAAAATGTGTTAAAAAAGTGTCACAAACGTCGAAAAACTGTCATAAACATCAAAAAACTGTCAGAAGCAAAGCAATTGTCATAAACGTAAAAATATCGTTACAAATGTCAAAAAATAATGTTTTTAGGCGAAAAAACGACGTTTTCAGGTGAAAAACATTTACAAACATCAAAAAAGTGTCATTAACGTCAAAAAACTGTAACAAACGTTAAAAATCTTTCATAAACGTCAAATAACTGTCATAAAGGTAAAAAAATCTTACAAATGTCAAAAAAATAATGTTTTTAGGCGAAAAACGACGTTTTTAGGTGAAAAACTGTTACAAAGATCAAAAAACGGACAAAAACCTCAAAAAACTATCACAAAGGTCAAGAAAACTGTCATAAAAGTCAGATAATTGCCATAAACTTGACGTTTTTTGCGAAAATGTGTCAAAAAAGTATAAGAAACGTCGAAAAACTGTCATAAACATCAAAAAACTGTCAGAAGCAAAGCAATTGTCATAAACGTAAAAATATCGTTACAAATGTCAAAAAAATGACGTTTTTAGATCAAAAACAATGTTTTTTGCGAACATATGTAAAACACTGTCACAAACATCAAAAAAGTGTCACAAACGTGAAAAAATTGTAACAAACGTCAAAAATCTGTCATAAATGTCAAATAACTGTCATAAAGGTAAAAAAAATCTTACAAATGTCAAAAAAATAATGTTTTTAGGCGAAAAAACGACGTTTTCAGGTGAAAAACTGTTACAAACATCGAAAACAGACAAAAACGTCAACAAACTATGACAAACCTCAAAAAAACTTTCATAAAAGTCAGATAATTGTCATAAACTTGACGTTTTTAACGAAAATGTGTCAAAAAAGTGTCGCAAACGTCGAAAAACTGTCATAAACATCAAAAAACTGTCAGAAGCAAAGAAATTGTCATAAACGTAAAAAAATCGTTACAAATATCAAAACAATGACATTTTTAGATCAAAAACAATGTTTTTTGCGAATATATTATGTAAAACACTGCCACAAACATCAAAAAAGTGTCACAAACGTCAAAAAACTGTAACAAACGTTAAAAATCTTTCACTAACGTCAAATAACTGTCATAAAGGTAAAAAAATCGTACAAATGTCAAAAAAATAATGTTTTTAGGCGAAAAAACGACGTTTTTAGGTGAAAAACTGTTACAAACATCAAAAACGGACAAAAACCTCAAAAAAATATCACAAAGGTCAAGAAAACTGTCATAAAAGTCAGATAATTGTCATAAACTTGACGTTTTTTGCGAAAATGTGTCAAAAAAGTATAACAAACGTCGAAAAACGGTCATAAACATCAAAAAACTGTCAAAAGCAAAGCAATTGTCATAAACGTAAAAATATCGTTACAAATGTCAAAAAAAATGACGTTTTTAGATCAAAAACAATGTTTTTTGCGAATATATGTAAAACACTGTAACAAACATCAAAAAAGTGTCACAAACGTGAAAAAATTGTAACAAACGTCAAAAATCTGTCATAAATGTCAAATAACTGTCATAAAGGTAAAAAAATCTTACAAATGTAAAAAATGACGTTTTTCGTGATCATATGTTATAAAACTGCCACAAATGTCAAAAAACTGTCACATAAGTAAAAAGTTGTCACAAACGTCAAAAAATCGTTGCAAATGTGAAAAAAATAATGTTTTTAGGTGAAACCACGTTTTTTACGAAATATTTTAAAAAACTATCATAAACGTCAAAGAAACTGTCACAAATGTCAATTAGGCATTTGGCATCTGATATATATTTAAACGGACAACTTTTACTTAAAATATAAAAAATCGAAAAAACACCGTAAGGTGGCGCTTTTGATATACAATCTTAGTTCTATGAAGCCAGCATAAGATGGCGCATTTGTATCTTATATATTCTTACTTAAAATGTAAAAAATCTAAAAAAAGCAACTTAAGAATGACAAAACCACAAAAATAAGCGTAGGGTGGCGCTTTTCTTATACAATTGTAGTACTATGATGGCACCGCAAGGTGGCGTGGTATCTTATATATATTTAAACGAGTAATTCTTACTTAAAATGTAAAAAATCTTTAAAAAAAGCAACTAAAAAATGACAAAACTAGAAAAATTACCGTAATGTGGCGCTTTTGATATACAATTTTAGTTCTGTGACGCCACCGTAAGATGGCGCATTTAATATATAATATATCCAATCGATAAATTACAAAGTATTGTGAAAATCATAGTAAAAACTGGTAACTAACGACAAAATATGCTTTTTGGAGTCGTTAAGAACGAATATGAAATCAACTGCGACCTCTCAGAGTATCTTATGTCCAAAAAAACTACTTTTTATGTCCTATCCTGGAGTTTTCTGTAAATGGGTCATGTAATTAGCTAAAATTCGATATTTGGGGAGTATTTGAGGTCTTTAAGAAGAAATATGAAATCAAAAGCGATCTCTCGGGTATCTAATGTCCAGAAAACCTACTTTTTACCTTGTATCCAGAAGTTTTCTGTAAAATTGTCAGGAAAATAGTTAAAATTCGATACTTTCGGTGTATCTAATGTCCAGAAAACCTATTTTTTACCTCGTCTCCTGGAGTTATCTCCAACTTTGTTCTGAAATTAGCTAAAACTTGATACTCAAGGGTTTTTGGGGTTGTTAAGGACGAATATGACATCAACTATGCGACTTCCAGCGGTATCTGATGTCCAAAAAATATAAAAAGTAAGATACAATTAGTTTCTCGAAAAAAAAAAATATATATTCTTACGTTGGTATACATGTTCCTTTTATATGTTAAGACTTGTCTAGCTGTTACTTTTCCTATTCCTAAAACTAAATAGACAGATAAAAAGAAGGATAGGACGACGTTTTGCCACAATTGAGAAGATAAAGGCTTTATCGAAGAAAGAGTTGATGGCCATATCCAAAATCGAGTTCCAGAAGTGATTCGAAGATTAGAAGAAGTTAAAAAGAAGGAAAGGACGATGTTTTGCCACAATTGAGAAGATAAAGGCCTCATCGAAGAAAGAGTTGATGGCCATATCCAAAATCGAGTTCCAGAAGTGATTCGAAGATTAGAAGAAGTTAAAAAGAAGGAAAGGACGACGTTTTGCCACAATCGAGAAGATAAAGGCCTCATCGAAGAAAGAGTTGATGGCCATATCCAAAATCGAGTTCCAGAAGTGATTCGAAGATTAGAAGAAGTTAAAAAGAAGGAAAGGACGACGTTTTGCCACAATCGAGAAGATAAAGGCCTCATCCAAAATCGAGTTCCAGAAGTGATTCGAAGATTAGAAGAAGTTAAAAAGAAGGAAAGGACGACGTTTTGCCACAATCGAGAAGATAAAGGCCTCATCGAAGAAAGAGTTGATGGCCATATCCAAAATCGAGTTCCAGAAGTGATTCGAAGATTAGAAGAAGTTAAAAAGAAGGAAAGGACGACGTTTTGCCACAATCGAGAAGATAAAGGCCTCATCCAAAATCGAGTTCCAGAAGTGATTCGAAGATTAGAAGAAGTTAAAAAGAAGGAAAGGACGACGTTTTGCCACAATCGAGAAGATAAAGGCCTCATCGAAGAAAGAGTTGATGGCCATATCCAAAATCGAGTTCCAGAAGTGATTCGAAGATTAGAAGAAGTTAAGAAAGAAGGAAAGGACGACGTTTTGCCACAATCGAGAAGATAAAGGCCTCATCGAAGAAAGAGTTGATGACCATATCCAAAATCGAGTTCCAGAAGTGATTCGAAGATTAGAAGAAGTTAAAAAAAAGGAAAGGACGACGTTTTGCCACAATTGAGAAGGTAAAGGCCTCATCGAAGAAAGAGTTGATGACCATATCCAAAATCGAGTTCCAGAAGTGATTCGAAGATTAGAAGAAGTTAAAAAGAAGGAAAGGACGACGTTTTGCCACAATTGAGAAGGTAAAGGCCTCATCGAAGAAAGAGTTGATGACCATATCCAAAATCGAGTTCCAGAAGTGATTCGAAGATTAGAAGAAGTTAAAAAGAAGGAAAGGACGACGTTTTGCCACAATTGAGAAGGTAAAGGCCTCATCGAAGAAAGAGTTGATGACCATATCCAAAATCGAGTTCCAGAAGTGAATCGAAGATTAGAAGAAGTTAAAAAGAAGGAAAGGACGACGTTTTGCCACAATCGAGAAGATAAAGGCCTCATCGAAGAAAGAGTTGATGGCCATATCCAAAATCGAGTTCCAGAAGTGATTCGAAGATTAGAAGAAGTTAAAAAGAAGGAAAGGACGACGTTTTGCCACAATCGAGAAGATAAAGGCCTCATCGAAGAAAGAGTTGATGACCATATCCAAAATCGAGTTCCAGAAGTGATTCGAAGATTAGAAGAAGTTAAAAAAAAGGAAAGGACGACGTTTTGCCACAATTGAGAAGGTAAAGGCCTCATTGAAGAAAGAGTTGATGACCATATCCAAAATCGAGTTCCAGAAGTGAATCGAAGATTAGAAGAAGTTAAAAAGAAGGAAAGGACGACGTTTTGCCACAATCGAGAAGATAAAGGCCTCATCGAAGAAAGAGTTGATGGCCATATCCAAAATCGAGTTCCAGAAGTGATTCGAAGATTAGAAGAAGTTAAAAAGAAGGAAAGGACGACGTTTTGCCACAATTGAGAAGGTAAAGGCCTCATCGAAGAAAGAGTTGATGACCATATCCAAAATCGAGTTCCAGAAGTGAATCGAAGATTAGAAGAAGTTAAAAAGAAGGAAAGGACGACGTTTTGCCACAATCGAGAAGATAAAGGCCTCATCGAAGAAAGAGTTGATGGCCATATCCAAAATCGAGTTCCAGAAGTGATTCGAAGATTAGAAGAAGTTAAAAAGAAGGAAAGGACGACGTTTTGCCACAATCGAGAAGATAAAGGCCTCATCGAAGAAAGAGTTGATGGCCATATCCAAAATCGAGTTCCAGAAGTGATTCGAAGATTAGAAGAAGTTAAAAAGAAGGAAAGGACGATGTTTTGCCACAATTGAGAAGATAAAGGTCTCATCGAAGAAAGAGTTGATGGCCATATCCAAAATCGAGTTCCAGAAGTGATTCGAAGATTAGAAGAAGTTAAAAAGAAGGAAAGGACGACGTTTTGCCACAATCGAGAAGATAAAGGCCTCATCGAAGAAAGAGTTGATGGCCATATCCAAAATCGAGTTCCAGAAGTGATTCGAAGATTAGAAGAAGTTAAAAAGAAGGAAAGGACGACGTTTTGCCACAATCGAGAAGATAAAGGCCTCATCGAAGAAAGAGTTGATGGCCATATCCAAAATCGAGTTCCAGAAGTGATTCGAAGATTAGAAGAAGTTAAAAAGAAGGAAAGGACGACGTTTTGCCACAATTGAGAAGGTAAAGGCCTCATCGAAGAAAGAGTTGATGACCATATCCAAAATCGAGTTCCAGAAGTGAATCGAAGATTAGAAGAAGTTAAAAAGAAGGAAAGGACGACGTTTTGCCACAATCGAGAAGATAAAGGCCTCATCGAAGAAAGAGTTGATGGCCATATCCAAAATCGAGTTCCAGAAGTGATTCGAAGATTAGAAGAAGTTAAAAAGAAGGAAAGGACGACGTTTTGCCACAATCGAGAAGATAAAGGCCTCATCGAAGAAAGAGTTGATGGCCATATCCAAAATCGAGTTCCAGAAGTGATTCGAAGATTAGAAGAAGTTAAAAAGAAGGAAAGGACGACGTTTTGCCACAATTGAGAAGGTAAAGGCCTCATCGAAGAAAGAGTTGATGACCATATCCAAAATCGAGTTCCAGAAGTGAATCGAAGATTAGAAGAAGTTAAAAAGAAGGAAAGGACGACGTTTTGCCACAATCGAGAAGATAAAGGCCTCATCGAAGAAAGAGTTGATGGCCATATCCAAAATCGAGTTCCAGAAGTGATTCGAAGATTAGAAGAAGTTAAAAAGAAGGAAAGGACGACGTTTTGCCACAATCGAGAAGATAAAGGCCTCATCGAAGAAAGAGTTGATGACCATATCCAAAATCGAGTTCCAGAAGTGAATCGAAGATTAGAAGAAGTTAAAAAGAAGGAAAGGACGACGTTTTGCCACAATTGAGAAGGTAAAGGCCTCATCGAAGAAAGAGTTGATGACCATATCCAAAATCGAGTTCCAGAAGTGAATCGTAGATTAGAAGAAGTTAAAAAGAAGGAAAGGACGACGTTTTGCCACAATCGAGAAGATAAAGGCCTCATCGAAGAAAGAGTTGATGGCCATATCCAAAATCGAGTTCCAGAAGTGATTCGAAGATTAGAAGAAGTTAAAAAGAAGGAAAGGACGACGTTTTGCCACAATCGAGAAGATAAAGGCGTCATCGAAGAAAGAGTTGATGGCCATATCCAAAATCGAGTTCCAGAAGTGATTCGAAGATTAGAAGAAATTAAAAAGAAGGAAAGGACGACGTTTTGCCACAATCGAGAAGATAAAGGCCTCATCGAAGAAAGAGTTGATGGCCATATCCAAAATCGAGTTCCAGAAGTGATTCGAAGATTAGAAGAAGTTAAAAAGAAGGAAAGGACGACGTTTTGCCACAATTGAAAAGATAAAGGCCTCATCGAAGAAAGAGTTGATGGCCATATCCAAAATCGAGTTCCAGAAGTGATTCGAAGATTAGAAGAAGTTATATTTGAGAGGGATTACTTTGAAGCGGACAAAATAGATATTGGTGAATAAATAAAGATTTTATGAGTTGTTCAATAATTCTCGTTTTTTCTGAACATACCTCGTATATTCTTGAACAAAAATGCATTTTTTTGTGTAATTAAAATAAATGAGGAAAGCAATATTGTAGGTAGACGTAACCTTACTCCATTTTATTTATGTATTTGCTTGGCTGAACACGGTAAATGTATTTGTCGTGCATTCTCGTCAAGAACAGACTCACCAGAAAAATTATACATAATTTCATAGGGTTTTTTCAGTTAAGAGTAATTATTTTTATATACTGTGCACCGAAAAAAGAATACCTAGAGAGTGTAATTTTATCGTCTTGAAACCCTGATGGTTTGTTTCAAGGTTGTTTAGTTATTTATATAAAAAGCTAGAGTTTTGTTACATTTATAACTGCATTCGTTGCATTTTTTTTTTTACTTTGGGTAACTAGTGGTATAAAAAAATTTAGGCTTTATACAGGAAAGAGTCAACGTAAAAGGAGGAACAGAAAATAGAGTTACATATAATATACTCCACTTCCGAAATTACAAAAATAAAAGGCCTAGCACCCTTTGTTAAGAGTGTGTAAAGGTGCTAGAGAATATATTGAAACACAAGTTTTAGATTGGCCTTCATATTCACCAGACTTAAAAATCTATCAGAAACTGGTGAGACTAACTCAAGAAAAGATTTTCCGACTACGGTTTTATATTGACCTTTATGTTTCCCAGACTTAAATCTTATCGAAAACTTGTAAAGCCAACTTAAAAGAAGATTTCCGCTTAGCACCTTGCGGATTTCTTACGAGGGTTGCCTTTTATATTTCGGGATTTGGCAACCCTGGTGTTGCAATCTGGCAACTGACAGCTCTATCGTAAAGTTGGACATTTTTGAGGTTACACGTACTCAGAACGTTTTGACATACGAGCGTTATTTGTGTTGTTTACAGTAACTTAAAAGATTCATCTCGGCCCAAAAATGGAATTAAATCGTGAACATTTTCGTGCGATTATTTTTTACAACTTTCGACGTGGATTAACTCAGCAACAGTGCATGGATGAACTTAATTCCATTTTTGCCGATGAAGCTCCATCAAGGACCAGAGTTTATCGATGGTATGGAGAATTCAATCGTGGCCGTAGTTCACTCCAAGACGAATTTCGTGCAGGTCGTCCAACATCAGTTGTTGTTCCGAAAACCATTGATGCTATGCGCGAACTGATAATGCAAGATCGTCCTGTGACCTATCGTGAGATTGAGACAACCTTAAGCATTAGTGGGACCAGCATACATTCAATATTGCATAAACATTTGACTGTCAAAAAAATTTGTTCGCGTTGGATCCCACACAATTTGTCAATCGCTCAAAAAAAGGCTCGTGTCGATTGGTCGAAGGAAATGCTTAAAAAATACGATTGCGGTGCTTCGAAACACGTCTATGACATCGTGACCGGTGATGAATCATGGATTTACGCGTATGAGCCCGAAAGTAAACACCAGTCGACTGTATGGGTGTTTCAAGATGAGCCCAATCCAACAAAAGTTGTTCGCGCACGAAGCACTTCCAAGCAAATGATCGCCTGTTTTTTCGGAAAAACTGGACATGTCGCAACCGTACCACTAGAACAACGCAGAACAGTCAATTCTGAGTGGTACACAACCATTTGTTTGCCAGTTGTCTTCCAAGATATCAGGAAAACCAACCGCCGAAGACGGATCACTCTTCACCACGACAATGCGAGCTCCCATACATCGGCTCAAACAACTGCATTTTTGAGCACCCAAAACATCGATTTGATGAGTCATCCGCCGTATAGTCCTGACTTGTCACCAAATGACTTCTTTTTATTCCCCTACGTAAAAAACAAACTGAGAGGTCAACGTTTTTCGACACCTGAAGAAGCGGTTGCTGCATTCAGAATGCATGGTTTGGAGATACCTCAATCAGAGTGGCAAAAGTGCTTCGACAATTGGTTCAAACGCATGCAAAAGTGTATAGTTCTTCATAGGGAATATTTTGAAAAACAATAAAGTGATTTTCGATGATTAATATTTATTTTTGTTCTCTAATCCCGAAATATAAAAGGCAACCCTCGTATAAGGACTTCTATTTAAGTAAAATTGTGCGAAGTGGCTAGATAATGTCTTGAAACGAAAGGTTTTACCGTTTTACAATGGCCTACATCTTCATCAGTCTTAAATCCTATTGAAAATTGGAGGAGCAAATTCAAAAAAAGATTTTCCGACTACAGTAACGTCTAGCACCCAGCGGATTTTTTGTGAGGATCTATTTTTATATAAGATTGCGCAAAGTGGCTAAAATATGTCTTGAAACCCAAAGTGTTACAGTTTTAAATTGGTCTTCATGTTCACCAGACTTAAATCCTATTAGCTAACTCAAAAGAAGATTTTCCGACTACAATACCACCTAGCACCCAGCAGATGTCTTGTAAGGATCTCTAAATGTGTAAGATTGTGCAAACGTGCTAGAGAATATCTTGAATCGCCAATCTAGATTGGCCTTCATATTCACCAGACTTAATCTCTATCGGAAACTGGTGAGACTAACCTGCGGATTTCTTGTAAGGACCTCTATTTAAGTAAAACTGTGCAAAGTAGCTAAATAACGTCTTGAAACGAAAGGTTTTATCGGTTTACGTTGAGCCACAGTGTTCACCACACTTAAATTTTATTGGAAACTAGTAGGGCTAACTCCAAAGAAGATTTTCTGACTGTAGTACTGCCTAGTACCCAGCAGATTTCTTGTAAGGACCTATTTTTATATAATATTGTGCAAAGTGACTAAAGAATGTCTTAAAACGCAAGATGTTACAGTTCTAGATTGGTTTACATGTTCACCAGACTTAAATCCTATTAGAAACTGGTGGGGCTAACTCAAAAGAAGATTTTCTGACTGCAGTACTGCCTAGCACCCAGCAGATTTCTTGTAGGGACCAAGATTTATATAACATTGTGCAAAGTGACTAAAGAATGTCTTGAAACGCAAGATGTTACAGTTCTAGATTGGTCTTTATGTTCACCAGACTTAAATCCAATCAAAAACTGGTGCTAACTTGAGAAGTCAACTTAAGAGTCCTGGGACTATATGATCAAAGAAATTTTCCGAATTTAAAAGTATCGTTAGTTTTTCTCTATCGTGGTTAATATTATATAAGCAATGTATTCAATTTTAATATTCTTTAAAATAATGAACCTTTATTGCTTTAATGTAACATATATATTTATGAAATTAGAAAACAACGAATTGAATGCTAGAAGCGTTTTATTTTCAAAATTTTATAACCATATCTTTTGTTCTTATTCAATAATTGAAACGTGACTCTTCAATGACATTATTAAATGTATTTCCTGGTAAGCATAAATATAAACGTAGGTATATAAAAATTTTCAATGGCTATATGTTAACGCGTTTCTTTTCACTATAATAATTTATTACTGTGATATTGTTAGCAATACGGAAATATATAAACAAAATAACTAAGTTCAGAAATTGCAGTTACGTTAATGATTATAATAACTTCTGCATGGATTATTTGTTTGTATTACTCCATCTATCGGAAAATTCTGTGAAAAATTAGAAATGTCATTAAAACTCAAGAAGTTAAAATTATCATGAGATTCTCATTTAGGAACCTTTTTGAAATTTGGAAATCGGATTTAAGTCTAAAAGCTGCCGTTCTATGTAAATTAGACCTATAGTCGAGCCGTTCAAAAGATGGAATGATCACGTGAACGACACGCACTCTTTGAATATTACTCTCCCCAACCAACGTCACAAGTCCGATTTACACCACTCAACAAAAAAGTACCCACCCTCGATGCTTACAGTTTATATTATCTCTGGTATGAGTACAGTGTAAACTGTCTTTCGTTATTTCAGTTTAGACTCCGGTCAGTCACTGATCACGCGTCCTTGAATTCCATCTTTTGAACGGCTCGAGTATAGTCTTACCTAAATTACTTTTGTTACAAATTTCGTTTCTTTTCAGGAAATTTTATCAACTTGAGTAAATTTAATTTCCTGTAATTAATGAATTTTTAATATTTTTTCATAGAAAATAAAGATCTTTTGTATAAATACAATGCATATTATAATTCATACATATTTGTAGCACTAATCGTATTCAAATATACGACTCTCTCCTTTTGTATCAATCCTATTTTCATTTTTCTTTTGTTCACGTTCCCGTAAACATAAGATCTATCGTGAGATAAGAAACTTATTTTTTTTTTAGGCGAGTGATTCCTGATACGGGTTATTCGTCCATAATTCCTAAAAGGGAGTTTACTATGTTTCTTTTTAGTAGGGAATTTTTGAACTTATTTGATTGTATACGTCAAAATAGAAATTAGTTAATTAGAACAAAAAATTTACATTTAAAAGGTTTCTGGTCAGTGTGAGTTCTAATATGAATTTTTAAATCATTTCGAACAAATCTTACATTTAAAAGGTTTCTCGTCAGTGTGAGTTCTAATATGAATTTTTAAATTACCGGATTGTGTGGAACATTTCGAACAAATCTTACATTTAAAAGGTTTCTCGTCAGTGTGAGTTCTAATATGAATTTTTAAACTACCGGATTGTGTGAATCATTTCGAACAAATCTTACATTTAAAAGGTTTCTCGTTAGTGTGAGTTCTAATACGAATTTTTAAACTACCGGATTGTGTGAAACATTTCGAACAAATCTTACATTTAAAAGGTTTCTCGTCAGTGTGAGTTCTAATATGAATTTTTAAACTACCGGATTGTGTGAATCATTTCGAACAAATCTTACATTTAAAAGGTTTCTCGTTAGTGTGAGTTCTAATATGAATTTTTAAACTACCGGATTGTGTGAAACATTTCGAACAAATCTTACATTTAAAAGGTTTCTCGTCAGTGTGAGTTCTAATATGAATTTTTAAACTACCGGATTGTGTGAATCATTTCGAACAAATCTTACATTTAAAAGGTTTCTCGTCAGTGTGAGTTCTAATATGAATTTTTAAACTACCGGATTGTGTGAAACATTTCGAACAAATCTTACATTCTGGTCAGTGTGAGTTCTAATATGAATTTTTAAACTACCGGATTGTGTGAAACATTTCGAACAAATCTTACATTCTGGTCAGTGTGAGTTCTAATATGAATTTTTAAACTACCGGATTGTGTGAAACATTTCGAACAAATCTTACATTTAAAAGGTTTCTCGTCAGTGTGAGTTCTAATATGAATTTTTAAACTACCGGATTGTGTGAAACATTTCGAACAAATCTTACATTTAAAAGGTTTCTCGTCAGTGTGAGTTCTAATATGAATTTTTAAACTACCGGATTGTGTGAAACATTTCGAACAAATCTTACATTTAAAAGGTTTCTCGTCAGTGTGAGTTCTATTATGAATTTTTAAACTACCGGATTGTGTGAAACATTTTGAACAAATCTTACATTTAAAAGGTTTTTCGTCAGTGTGAGTTCTAATATGAATTTTTAAACTACCGGATTGTGTGAATCATTTCGAACAAATCTTACATTTAAAAGGTTTCTCGTTAGTGTGAGTTCTAATATGAATTTTTAAACTACCGGATTGTGTGAAACATTTCGAACAAATCTTACATTCTGGTCAGTGTGAGTTCTAATATGAATTTTTAAACTACCGGATTGTGTGAAACATTTCGAACAAATCTTACATTTAAAAGGTTTCTCGTCAGTGTGAGTTCTAATATGAATTTTTAAACTACCGGATTGTGTGAAACATTTCGAACAAATCTTACATTTAAAAGGTTTCTCGTCAGTGTGAGTTCTAATATGAATTTTTAAACTACCGGATTGTGTGAAACATTTCGAACAAATCTTACATTTAAAAGGTTTCTCGTCAGTATGAGTTCTAATATGAATTTTTAAACTACAGGATTGTGTGAAACATTTCGAACAAATCTTACATTTAAAAGGTTTCTCGTCAGTGTGAGTTCTAATATGAATTTTTAAACTACCGGATTGTGTGAAACATTTCGAACAAATCTTACATTTAAAAGGTTTCTCGTCAGTGTGAGTTCTAATATGAATTTTTAAACTACCGGATTGTGTGAAACATTTCGAACAAATCTTACATTTAAAAGGTTTCTCGTCAGTGTGAGTTCTAATATGAATTTTTAAACTACCGGATTGTGTGAAACATTTCGAACAAATCTTACATTTAAAAGGTTTCTCGTCAGTGTGAGTTCTAATATGAATTTTTAAACTACCGGATTGTGTGAAACATTTTGAACAAATCTTACATTTAAAAGGTTTTTCGTCAGTGTGAGTTCTAATATGAATTTTTAAACTACCGGATTGTGTGAATCATTTCGAACAAATCTTACATTTAAAAGGTTTCTCGTTAGTGTGAGTTCTAATATGAATTTTTAAACTACCGGATTGTGTGAAACATTTCGAACAAATCTTACATTTAAAAGGTTTCTCGTCAGTGTGAGTTCTAATATGAATTTTTAAACTACCGGATTGTGTGAATCATTTCGAACAAATCTTACATTTAAAAGGTTTCTCGTCAGTGTGAGTTCTAATATGAATTTTTAAACTACCGGATTGTGTGAAACATTTCGAACAAATCTTACATTCTGGTCAGTGTGAGTTCTAATATGAATTTTTAAACTACCGGATTGTGTGAAACATTTTGAACAAATCTTACATTTAAAAGGTTTCTCGTCAGTGTGAGTTCTAATATGAATTTTTAAACTACCGGATTGTGTGAAACATTTCGAACAAATCTTACATTTAAAAGGTTTCTCGTCAGTGTGAGTTCTAATATGAATTTTTAAACTACCGGATTGTGTGAAACATTTCGAACAAATCTTACATTTAAAAGGTTTCTCGTCAGTGTGAGTTCTAATATGAATTTTTAAACTACCGGATTGTGTGAAACATTTTGAACAAATCTTACATTTAAAAGGTTTTTCGTCAGTGTGAGTTCTAATATGAATTTTTAAACTACCGGATTGTGTGAATCATTTCGAACAAATCTTACATTTAAAAGGTTTCTCGTTAGTGTGAGTTCTAATATGAATTTTTAAACTACCGGATTGTGTGAAACATTTCGAACAAATCTTACATTTAAAAGGTTTCTCGTCAGTGTGAGTTCTAATATGAATTTTTAAACTACCGGATTGTGTGAATCATTTCGAACAAATCTTACATTTAAAAGGTTTCTCGTCAGTGTGAGTTCTAATATGAATTTTTAAACTACCGGATTGTGTGAAACATTTCGAACAAATCTTACATTCTGGTCAGTGTGAGTTCTAATATGAATTTTTAAACTACCGGATTGTGTGAAACATTTCGAACAAATCTTACATTTAAAAGGTTTCTCGTCAGTGTGAGTTCTAATATGAATTTTTAAACTACCGGATTGTGTGAAACATTTCGAACAAATCTTACATTTAAAAGGTTTCTCGTCAGTGTGAGTTCTAATATGAATTTTTAAACTACCGGATTGTGTGAAACATTTCGAACAAATCTTACATTTAAAAGGTTTCTCGTCAGTGTGAGTTCTAATATGAATTTTTAAACTACCGGATTGTGTGAAACATTTCGAACAAATCTTACATTTAAAAGGTTTCTCGTCAGTTTCTTGAAATATAAAAAAAAAACTATTTCAAACCAAGGTCGATTGATATAAAATGATGTTATTGGAAATAAAATATGTATTTATTAAAAGTTGTAGGAGTTAGACCTTACAAGCTAAAATACCGAAGGTTTTTGTTTAGAATTCGTTTAGAACTGGTTATGAAAATTTGGATCCGTATTTGAAAACCATATAATTCGCTTTTTTTAATAAAAAAAAACAAAAAGAGTCTGCGTGTAACCTTTACGCGCGATTGAAGTAAAACTTATTTGACGTACGTATCGCAAAATAAATATTAAATTACAATATTTATTGTCTACTAGCTGACCCGGCGAACTTCGTACCGCCTACTGATGTTTTCTTGCCATTTTTCCAAATTTTTACGGTTTTGTAAATTATCGATTAGATATATCATATATTAACTGCGCCACCTTATGGTGGCGTCATAGTACTTAATTACGCAAGAATTGCTAATGTAAATTTATACTATCTCAACTGCGCCACCTTACGGTGGCGTCTTAGTAAGGATCACTCTTTTAAATATATGAAATAGCTGCAACCGGCGCGCGTTGCTACGCCAACAACTAAATTAAATTTAAGAAAAATAAAAGAGATGAAGAGATAGAGAAGGAAAGAAAGTTTATAGTTTTGTTTCACTTATCGCACCAAAAATATATTTTTCGAACTTATATTTATATGAAATCGTATAGATATCTATTAATCCATATTGAATTTGATACATGGAAGCTTTATTTAATTAAGTAACCACGTTTCCGAACAAACGATGCTCTTTCAATATAGTCCATGGCTGTGAATGACATTGACATTCGTTACGCGCGTTTTTTAAAATATGCAAAATTTAATGTCTATTTTTCAATATTTCTGAAAGATTTTCTTAATATTTTCTTCCGTAAGAACATTCTCCTAATAATAACAAATACAACACAAAAAGAATTAGTAAAATCGGTCCAGCCATTCACGCGTGATGCCATGACCAAGGAAAACGGGTTTCATTTTTATATATATAGATATACTTTACAAAAAATGATATAATGTTATATTTATATCTAAACAAAACATAACCTCAATTCCACTAAAATGTCAATGCAAATTTGTTTTGTTTGGAAAGGTTTTTAAGTTCCACCCATAGCTGACGTCACACCTTTACTTCCGTCAGAAAAAAAACTGAGTTACCCTCTAGTCGCGCCTAAAGAAGTTTTACTTAAAAAATATATCTATACAGGGTGACAACATTTTTAAATTTAAAACTTTTTCTGGTGCTCCCGATACGAATTACAAAATAGAGCACAAAATCAAAGAAGTTGAAAAAATGGGAGAAAGCGTAAAAATGGATTCTTTGAGAACGTTCATTAACCTTTTTATACCCTGAACGTTTGAGTAGATAATCTCTTTGGGACAATTCCCTAACAATAGATGTTTACAAGAGGTTATTTATTTTTAAATATGTTATATAGAATACAGGACATAAGAGAGAGGTATTCTACCGATTTTATTTCGAAAATTTTAAATAAATTACAGCTAAAACAAATTATTTAATTGACACGTCAGTAAATTTTTGTGCTTGCCAACTAATTGTTTGGTAGTTCACATAGATAAAAGTTTGATTCCAATAAATCCATAGACAAATATGCTGACTGATATAATTATTAATAATTATTTACTTACACAGCAAATAATATTTTGCGCTGATTCTTTAGCCTTAGACACATCAGCTAATTTCAAAATAAAATAACCTTATCTCAATTTATAAATTTATATGTACTTACGATGTTTTAGATAAGAAATTGTTTCTCACTACTTTGATTGATCGTCGCTTACCTGGAACAAACATAAATTTATATGAATAAACATTTAATCAATCAAGAATTGTTATAACAGCAGTTTTAGTAAAAGAAGATATATTTTATTGGTGTGTGATAATATAGAGTTTATTTAGTTAGTATGTCATTTGATTATAAAAAAATAGAATGTTTATAAATGATACTATTTTTTTTTTGTTTAAGTCCAGTTTGTACAAGTTTAAGTACGTAAAAATGGCAAAACTGTCATATCTGTACTGTTAAATGACAAAAAGTGACATATCAATCTGTCAAATGTCAAACTTAACATATTTGCATAAGTGTCAAAATTGTTTTGTCAAATATAAAATATTGATTATAAATATGTGAAAGTGTCAAAACTGTCATATTTGTATTGTTAAATGTCACTTTTCACACTAAAATGTTAAACTATCAACTGTTAATCTTATCAGTAAATAAATTATTCACTATTTTTGACAATAAACGGTCATAAACTATCAATATAACGCCAAATATCAATCTTGTAACGTTTCACACGAAAATGTCAAACTTTTAAATGTCAATCTTGCCAGATACCAAAATATTAACTATTTTTGAGACTAAACTGTCAATATAACGTCATATAATGTCAATTTTTTCACAAAAACTGTCTTTTTGGAACGAAGTTCCCCTTTCGGGCGTTACGACCAGTTACGACTGAGGCTAGAGACTAGCCGAAAAAAATTCAGACCAAAATATGTCACGACACACGTATGTTTCTCTGTCTGTCTGTCTCTCTCTCACAGACCAAAAAATAAAACTCTCTCTCTCTCTCTCTCTCTCTCTCTCTCATAGATAGATATATTACAATTAAAAGGCCACTATTTTAAATTAAAAGAAAATGTACATTAAAAAGAAAATACTGTGGAAAAAAAATAATTAACTATAATAGTATTATATTTTATTTCATCCTGTTTTTTATAAATTAATAAATTCATAAACATTTTAAAAATAGTTCTTAACTTGACTAGTTAGGTACCTACGTCAAATTACCTTAACTGTCAGTTACTGACAAATATTTTAATTTTAAAATTTTGTATTAAATTATTAATTCCTGTTTTAAATTAAATTGAAATAAAAAGTAATCCTAGGTAGATGTATATCATCTAAACCTCTGGTATTGTATAAATGGACACTTTTGTTAAAAGAAACGAACTGTTGAAAATAATGGATTTACTATTTTGCTTTGAACAGTGTAGTGTCGCGACTTTGTTAAGTTTATACAGGTTTTTTGTAAATAATAAATAATAAAATAATAGAAAATAATAACAATAATGTATCCTGACAGTGTTTCTGCACAAGTTCCAGATATTGCTGATAGAGTTAGGTAGGTAAGTAGAGATTTTATACAGACAACAATAAATGCTTATATGTATAAACTCTCTGTTGTGTTTACAAATTACTAATTCCTTCACTAATTAATCGAAAGGAACTTCGTTCCATCCGGGTGTCCCTTGACACCTCTCACTTTTTTTTGGATAACTTTCGACTTTTTTCGACAAAATCCGACAAATTTCGATTTTCTTCGATAGAATTTGTTTTTTTTTCAGACTTTTTCGATTTTTTTATACCGTTTGTAGTTTTAGATATACGAGGGAAATTTTAAAAAAGATTTTGTAATTCCCTCGTATATCGAAAACTAGAAAAAATATGAAAAAATGAATTGGAATATGAGATTCCCGAGAAAATTTCCTTTCTTTTGGTAGGTTATAATTTGTACGTTTACAAATAAAAAAGTTATTATTCGTGATGAAATTTTCTTTCTTTCGACATATTACAATTTTCTCTAAAATCTCTATTAAGGCCGTTACGACAATTTTTTAAAAAGTGGAAAATCAAGAATCTTAAAAAAAAAGTTCGCTAACTTTTTTATTTATAAACGTACAAAAAGTTTTACATTTTGAGGTTTTTAAGAAAATTTCCTTTCTTTTGATTGGTTATAAATGTTTGTAAAATCTCTAGTTTTACCATAGAAAAGGTTGGTTTTTCGGTACAAAAGACAGTTTTTTAATAGAAAAAGGTTGTTTTTTCGGTACAAAAAATAGTTCTTTTAATAGAAAAGGTTGTTTTTTCGGTACAACAGATAGTTTTAATAGAAAAGGTCGTTTTTTCGGTACTAAAGATAGTTTTTTAATAGAAAAGGTCGTTTTTTCTGTACTAAAGATAGTTTTTTAATAGAAAAGGTCGTTTTTTCGGTACAACAGATAGTTTTTTAATAGAAAAGGTCGTTTTTTCGGTACAAAAGATAGTTTTTTAATAGAAAAGGTTGTTTTTTCGGTACAAAAGATAGTTTTTTAATAGAAAAGGTCGTTTTTTCGGTACAAATGATAGTTTTCTAATAGAAAAAGGTTGTTTTTTCGGTACAAAAAATAGTTCTTTTAATAGAAAAGGTTGTTTCTTCGGTACAACAGATAGTTTTAATAGAAAAGGTCGTTTTTTCGGTACTAAAGATAGTTTTTTAATAGAAAAGGTTGTTTTTTCGGTACAAAAGATAGTTCTTTTAATATAAAAGGTTGTTTCTTCGGTACAACAGATAGTTTTAATAGAAAAGGTCGTTTTTTCGGTACTAAAGATAGTTTTTTAATAGAAAAGGTTGTTTTTTCGGTACAAAAGATAGTTTTTTAATAGAAAAGGTTGTTTTTCGGTACAAAAGATAGTTTTTTAATAAAAAAGGATGTTTTTTCGATACAAAAGATAGTTTTTTAATAGAAAAAGAATGTTTTTTCAGTACAAAAGATAGTTTTTTTAATAGAAAAGGTTGTTTTTTCGGTACAAAAGATAGTTTTTTAATAGAAAAAGGTTGTTTTTTCGGTACAAAAGATAGTTTTTTAATAGAAAAAGGTTGTTTTTCGGTACAAAAGATAGTTTTTTAATAAAAAAGGATGTTTTTTCGATGCAAAAGATAGTTTTTTAATAGAAAAAGAATGTTTTTTCAGTACAAAAGATAGTTTTTTTAATAGAAAAGGTTGTTTTTTCGGTACAAAAGATAGTTTTTTAATAGAAAAGGTTGTTTTTCGGTACAAAAGATAGTTTTTTAATAAAAAAGGATGTTTTTTCGATACAAAAGATAGTTTTTTAATAGAAAAAGAATGTTTTGTCGGTACAAAAGAAAGTTTTTTAATAGAAAAGTTAGTTACATTTTTACATTTTGAGGTTTTTAAGAAAATTTTCTTTCTTTTGATTGGTTATACCTTTTTGTAAAACCTTACCATAGGAAAGGTTGTTTTTTCCGTACAAACGAAAGGCAGTGTTTCAATAGAAAAGGTTGTTTTTTCGGTACAAAACACAGTTCTTTAATAGAAAAGGTTGTTTTTTCGGTACAAAAAACAGTTTTTTCATATAAAAAGGTCGTTTTTTGGTACAAAAGTGAGTTTTTTAATAGAAAAGGTGGTTTTTGTGCACCTCGAACACCCTCAACCAACAAAACGGACGATTCTCGATTGTCACAATTCGAAATTCTGATGATCATCGCGCCGGATCATAGGACAGTTTTTACCTAAATCTCAAATCTATTTATTATTTTTATATTTAATTTTAAATCATCTAAGACTAAATAAACCTGACAACATAGCATTAATAAAACGTAGCTATATATATACAATAAATAAATAAGATATAAATGGATGAGTGGTTAAGATACAACGTTGCCACTCTTTCTCCATGCTGGCAATCAAGAATAACTGAATAATTTACATTCTGTTTGAAACAAGTTTAATGTTTGTTCTATGTTTTGTACTATCGAAATTTTATGTTAGCGGTATTTCAAGAACGAAGAATTTCACAAAGAAAGTTTGTTTTCTTGTTGAACAAGAATCAACACTTAAACTAACTTATTCAATGAAAAATAAAGTTTTATAACAGGAATTTGAATTAATTCAATAACAATAAGTACGCTACAAATGATATTTGTTTTACGAAAAACAAAATAGAAAAATAGTAGAAGAGGTAGTGTGCAGCTAGATGATTTTATTATATTAATTTAGGTTTATAAAACAACATTTATACTGTTAACAATAAATTATTGTTTTGACTATAATACATTTTGTTTATGATATGTTGGTGTAGACTCAATAAAGTAATATACAGTCAATTAGTTGAATAAGAATTAGTCCATTATTAAAGTCCACAACAATTGGTTCTTTGAGCCGGATACATTGGTGTGGTACTGTTGACAGATATCGGATATTAATCTTAAGAAATCTCACTGTAGAGGAATCTCTATTTGACGAAATCTAACTATCAAGGAATCAAAATCCAAACAAAACTAACTCTTAAGGTATTTTTCTATCGAGAACGGAATCTACTTAATATGTGGTGTAAATGAATTTTGTTTGTCATAAAACATTTCACCCCGTTGAGAAGCGACGCTATTTTGGAGATCTTAAAAATTTTTATCGTTAAGAGGCCTAAGAAGACCTGTGTTCTCATCTAAACTTCTAGATTATTGTTGCATAATAGTTCCTATGGTTTGGTGAAATATTTCATATATTTTTATCAATCATTTCTGTGTTAAAGTAACCTTGAAAAGAATGTTTCCAGGTGCTTTGAGACCACTTTTTACACTATTTTCGATGTTATTTTCAAAGATCTTTTGCATGGAATTAGGCTTTTAGTTCTTTAGATCAATTAAGTCACATTTAATAAAATCTTCATCGCTGATATTATCCACATCAAATGGAAATGGAATCTTTATTAAGCTGTCCTATGCTAAAGCAACCTTGGAAAGAATCCTGCAATGTTCCCAGGTGCTTTGAGGTTTCTTTTTAACCCATTTTCAATGCAATATTCAATTGATTATCACCACACAATGTATAAGTAAAAATCACAAAGATCTTTTGCATGAAATCTTGCAATTCTGTGCTAAAGTAACCTTGAAAAGAATTCTGCAATGTGTTTAGGTGTTTTCAAGCATTTTGAAATCAGGAAATCACAAAACTAGTTGGCTAAACTAAGGCACTATAGAATTAGGTATTATCATTAGCCATTTTCTGTCAACTGTCACTAAAATCACGTTTTAAACCATAGACAAACTTAAGAGACGCTCAATCTAATCTTATTCTCTAGTGGTGAAAATGGGAACCAAACCAGCAAAATTTGGGGTGTATTCCGAAATCTACACCAGTGTGCTGACCAGTAGTTATGATGTCATGATTTCAACGCCATATTGTACTGGTAGACCGCGCTGGTAAGAATACTGTGACAGTGTGACGTAATAGTATCCATCAATAATGGCATCTCAGGATACCAAACAACAATTAGTATTGATAGATGAAGGAAATCGCAAGTCTTATACACTAACTGTATCTCCAGAACAGTATAAAAAAGCAAGCGCAGGTATTAATTATTGTGACTGCGTTGGCCAGAGTATTTCGGAATGGATTACCAGCATGGCGTCGATCCATGTCGTCATTAACACTGGCCAGCACACTGGTGTAGATGGAATACACCCATGATCAGATGGTAGCGCGAAAAGCAGTTATAGCGGTATTGTGATAGGATAAGTGCTAGTAGTTTTAGTTTAATATAAATTTAAGTTTGTTAAAGCATAATAATTACAATTTATCTACTCCTTTGACAATAAATGTCATTTATACTCATTATCACCATGCAGGGTAAGTAAGCTATAACGCACAGTTGTGCGTAATGAAATGTCATGTTGGAATGACGTTTCATTACGCACGACTGTGCGTTATAGCCATAGAGATATAAGATATAGAGCACGGGAGCCAGCCGATTCGACCAGCACGAAATAGAAAGAGAGAGGACAACTATACCCCGGCCGCTGAAAAGATGGAATTCAAAGATTCTTGATCAGTGAATACGGGCATCTTAATGGCTTAATCTTACGATGTAACGCCTTCTAAACTGCAGTAAACGAAGGACAGTTTAGACTGTACTCATACCAAAGATGATATAAACTGTGGGCTGAAATAAGGAGTACATTTGTCTCGTGATCATTCCATCTTTTCGACGGCCAGACTATAGTGCGTCGGACACGAAGCAAACATGAAGTAGGTTATGTCTTTGTCAACAACGTTGGGCATGCCAGCGTATGCGTGATTAAACAAAGACAACCAGACTCACTAGTTGCTCTCTCTCTTTCTATTCCGTGCGGGCTTTCACTTGTGTGCGTTTCTATGGCTAACGTGCTCTATATCTTATATCTCTATGGTTATAGCTTACTTACCCTGCATGGTGACAATGAGTATAAATGACATTTACTGTCAAGGAGTAGATAACAGTACAGTACGTACGTCATATATTTTTTTAGAAATGTCAAATATTTAGAATTAAAATTAAAATATTGAGTCGTAGATAAAGCATAGTACGTAACTCGAGTGGTAAGAGGTATTACGTACTCGTGTAATTACGCACTCGCCGCTACGCGGCTTCGTGCGTAACTTTTCCACTCGTACGTAATGTCCTACTTACCACTCTTGATACGTAATATACTATTATAAAAAGAACTTTTTATAGTAGAAAGTTTTTTTTACTGATTTATAGGTCATTTTACTATTATATAAATTATTTTGCTATTTTCATGTAAGAACAAAAAAAAAGAAAAAAAATTCTCTTTTGCGAGATCGATCCCATTACGATAACCCAACAGAATTGTCACAATCAGCAGCTAATCCAAATAGGCCACCCCAAACTTATATGAAATCTTTCAAAATGGTAATATGTATAGTCGATTTAGATAGAAGTGTCATCAAGTGGGCTGGGTACGTGTGAGATCATCTTTAACTTTATTACTAGATTCAATGGAAACAGAACTTTAGTTAGGGAATTATATGTCATCGCGATGTGTCAAAATGTTTATAGTTATAATGAGCATATGTAGCAATCTGATCACAAGCTGGCTAATATTGCGATTCAAATATCACTAAACGTGGGTGCTGCCACTACAAATTTGAATTTTCCAGAGACTACTTGATGACACTTCTATTTGAATCAACTATATACATATTTAATATACATAATAACAATTCAGTATAAATTTCGAAATCTATGTATATGCCTTAACACACTTGAAACATGCATTGTCATCCAGTTCTTGACTATCCTGAAAATTTCAGAGCTCAAGGTAGTCGGAAAATAGGTTTAAATTCGATTACAAAATTCCACGGAATGACACAGAGACAAAGAACGCGGCGAAAATATACAAACTTTCTAAAAAGGGTGTAAAAGTATAGTCAATAGTTTTAACCATGGCGCGCTAATGTCGGAACTTGTTGCCAACTTTATATTAGGTATTGACACATCTGTTCTAGTATCTCTGGTTTTGTGGTTGGCATTGGACAGAAAATAGCTGATGATAATATCTATGTTTATAGTACCTTAGCTAAACTTTACTGTTGTTACTGGTGAAAAATGGGTTTTACAGTCTTGTTAAAAAAATTACTACACAGATACGCAAAATGTTGTATGGTATAGTTGGTTCACACTTAGTGTGCCTTCATTATAAAAGTCATTTTGGTAAAAGCAATAAAAATAAATAACCTCTTATAAACATCTGTTGTTAAGGAATTGTCCCAACGAGATTATCGACCCAAACGTTCAGGGTCGGCTTAACTATTTTAGTAGGTAATAAATAGACAGCCTTTCCAAGCTACCTGAGATCATAAATTAGTTTATTGCTTTGATTTTATTAGTGGGTACACTAAATGTGAACCAACTATACACTAACTGATGCTGTATATAGTCTTCATTAACGTAGAAATGATGAAAGAGTGGTTTTAGGATCTATAGCCTTTCCAAACAGGTTTTTTAACCTCTTGTATGTAACATTTCCAGTTTAAACCCTGATTGAATCTTTTACTCTAACTAGTGGTCAACTCAATTCAGTAGAAACCCGTTGAGAATTCAGTAAATATAAAAAAAAGGGTGTGGCAGTCAGTGGGACTGCCGGCAGAAGTTATACTTCTATGCACTGTTAACTAATAAAACTTAATAACTACAAACACAGGCAAGTAGAAATAATTTTTTTAAAAAAATTAACTGTATTCAATTAAATAAATACTAAAAAAAAAATAAGACCAGTTGATGTGTGTCCTTACTTCAAACACGAAAACCAAACAGTAAAACGATCAATGTACAAAAAAGTGTTTACAAAACCCGAATTGCTTACCGTGGGCTATTACAGATTTTATAACAGTAGAAAACAATGCAAAATTTTCTAACAACATATAGGTACCTACACAATTTTACAAAATTTTAACGCACTTTAAACTGCACTTTTCTGTAACTTTGCAGGAACAGGTTTTAACTCACACGCATGTCTTCGACTCAAAAGCATAGTGAAGGATATAATGCAACCATGTGACGGTATTTTAGACTACAATACAATACTCATTACTGAATATTATTATTAATATAAAATACCAAACTTAATATGTATACTTACTAGACAGAATTATAAAATAATATGTCAAACATAATGCGATACGTCAATGTAATACAATAACAATAGCTCAGTCTGTTTGTTGTATATCTATCTCTTTTCAATGCAATGAATGTTTAAACGGTATTCAAAGGACTTATAGTGATGACTAATAACATGTAGTAAATATTTCATCTTTGTTTTTACCGAACAATATACCTTATATGTGATTCTGTCTCTCTCTTACTCACACCATTACATATGTAATGATTTTTCCCATTTAGCTACACACTAATTCATTCCACAGAGTTTCCGAATAGAAGTATAACTTCAAAAACCATATCTATTTATCGCATTTTGCAACAACTTATACCTGTTGGTAAAACAGACATAGATCATCATATATTCGTTTAATAAACTTAAATCCAACAAACGCCACTGAATGTTTGTGTATTTAAACAATATTGTTTTACACATTTTTTTCAAAACAACATGATTCGTTGGTTATCTTGATGTTGGTGAAGTGGCAACAATGTTCTTCAACTCGAGGTGAAACGAGTAAAGTAACGTTATATTGTACAGCAACCGTTGTTCGGTTGGTTCGAAGACTGTTTTCTGGGATAAATAAATTTTATTCGCTTTTAATTTATTATTTACGGCCAGTTTTATTTATGAGACCGTATTATTTGATTACTATTATATGAATAATGTTCCTGGTTGCCTTTGGGCTACGTTCAACGGTGACCTAACCTAAAAAGTGTCGTTTTTTTATTTGTAAAACAGTAAAGTTACATAGATACTAATTAGTTCTAAATGGATATGCATCTATTGGTGTAAAATCAAATATATTTTTTACAAAAACAAAACAGTAGTTTATACATAAAAGTATAGTTTTTCTAAAGGTGAAGATGTCACTACTATCACATCATTTACAGAAAGATATATATTGACTGTGATTTTAGTGTAGTCTTTAGTCAGCGATTATGCTTTAAGCTCGCTAACGGATAACATATACCTTGTACTGATGAGGCGCAAATACGCCGAAACCGGTCTACAAGTTATGTTGTCCCTTCTAACTGCAAACCAGAATGATTGGTTTAAATTATCTATTAGATATGCCAACCCCGTTTGACTTTGAGGTGTAATCCAATATCCGTCGGGGCATATAGCATATAGTTGTTTCTTCTTAGTTGAACGGTCATTGCCTTTGAAAATGTTTTTCAAAAACTTGTAAAGCGTTAGAATAATAAAATTCTTTGATATCGAGTTTGTCACGGGTCAAATTCGCTCTAGTATAACTAAATTCTTACCTTATAAATCGGTCATTATTAAAGGTTTACTGGAGTCTGGAACCAGTTGATTTAGATCGATTATAGTTAATCGCCAGCTATTATTTATTATTCTGGCCATAAATTATTCCTGATATCGCTGGAATTATTTTTAGAAGTATATTTATTAAAATTCAGTTTATGAATCCTTGGGGTTATCTTTTTATTTTCACCCGGCCAAGGTACTATTTCTCTTCTTTTGTCGATAACTCGACGTATAGTGTTCTACAGTCAGTGTTCCGTTATATTTCTATCTTGCTTAATAAAATTGAAAATGAACGAGGAATTAGGTAATGTTGAGATTTTTATTGATATCTTGATAAATAATAAGATTAGTCGTATCTAACGACCACTGTTTGTTCGTAAATTGGTAGCTGAAGATCCTACGGTTATTGTCCCTATAGTAGTAGAGGCCACCTCTTGTTTCGACGTGTGTCAAATTCCGTGAACGTGATATGTAAGAATCGGTTCTTTCTTTTACCAGCCTTTGTCTTGAAAACGTGGCAGTGAGAAGATTTTCTGGGTTTAAGTTGTAATCTCTGTTCATCAGAGACAATTAATTTTGGATTTACGAAATTAAACCTCAGTTTTTCCTAACGAATAGTATTGGAGTGAGATTTTTCCGTTATTTTGGTGGATTCGTTGGGAAAATTCCTCGTGAAGGGATATTTAGGAAATCTTCTGTGGTGAGTAACACGTTATTTATTCATGTGGTTGTTCGATTCTTATGGTTCTATCGTTCCCTATGAGTGTAGGTGTTCCATAGAGCAGACAGTAGGGAAATTTTGGTAATTTAAAACCGTTCAGACGGTAAATTGTGGTAGAATTCCGATTGGTGCAATTAGCAACGAGAATATTGTTCCACCCGTTTACCAGCCAGGGGTGTCACGAGTTTAAAGAAATAAAACAACCCTATCTTAATAGGTGAGTTACTATATTATATTTTTTTTATATAAGATTAATAACGCCATATAGTCGCAATTTTAGTTTTAATATCTTGATTTAACATGTATAGTTCTTTGTGTATTGTATGTAGGTTTATTTATGTGAAACTAGACTCCTTTTTGCTTATTCTTTTACTATTATAAATTAATTTTATTTTAAATTTTGATTTAATTTATTGTTATAATTTTGTCGTGACTAGCAAGTCAAATTTAAGTTTGTTGAGTATATTTAAATCATTATTTTTGATCATTAATTGTAAATTCAGAGAAGTCAGCTTCTAAATATTGTATTATTCAATTAAATTCATTTTTATTCTTTCATTGTTGTGCAAAAATAAGCTAATGTGTTCAAATTGTGTTAAAGTCAATTAATTCGAGGAGTCATTTAAATTTGTTTGAGCTATTATTAATTCCAAATTACGATTTTAGGGTCCTAGTTATAGGCTGAAATCCTAGTTATAGGCTGAAATCATAGATACAGGTATAAATCCTAGTTAAGGGTTTAAGTCCTAGTTTGTGGTTGAGTTTTGATTGCTGACCTGATACTTAGTCGAGCTTAAGTTAGTTGTGATTTGTGCAAGCCTATTGGTTCTGGGAACAGGCTTGAATTTGGTACCGGCCTAAGTATTGGAGAAGCCTAGGACGACGAGGAATTGTATCTAGATTATCAGATAAGCTAATTAGGTTTAAGGCGCAACTATAGTTTTAGTTAAGATCAATTTTTCTTGTTTATATTTTTTTTTATATTGCGTGTGATCACACATTTTGGGATAAAATTCTCTTTTAATATTATTCATATATTCTTTTTTTATATAAATATCAATAGCGTTGTCAAGCACGAGGCTTGACAGTTTTGTAATTCTTAATATTTCTATTAAAGAAGGGTCTAGTTGAGATTTTGTTTTATTTAGCTCACTTTATCGTCGCTTTCTTTTATTGTGTAATTCAATTAGAGCTGTTTAATATTCAAAATTTATTTAATTATCTCCAGTGGGTGAAGTAGTGCCTGGAACATCAGGGGTTTCCGATTTTAACCGTACAAATCGGTGGCGCACTCACTTTATTTTGGTACTTACCCTCTACGGCTGAGCTGGGCACTAATTTGCCAGTAGAGAAACCACTACCGAACTCAGCTGGAGTTGAATTTCAATTGGGTGAATTTGATTAACCTTTTTATTAATTTTTCAAAATTTGATTTTGTTTTTAATTTCATTAAAATACGTGGCAAGTTGTGTCAAAGACAAAAAATAATGACTAAAGTGTGTAAAACGAGAACTTACAATTAAAACAGTTTTAAAAAAGGATAAAAAGCCCTAAAAATCACTCCCGCTGAAAAAATGTTGGATAAAAAAAAAAGAGTGAAAATAAATTTTTTGTTCGCATTGGAAAGCTATGAAACTGAGATAATTATCTATCCTGTACCGGAATTTTTCGAGTCGTATAAAAGTTTTAACGACCATGTCGGACGTCCTGTGACTTCAAAAATCATCTTGAATGTTCAAAAAATGACCAAAAGAGATCGTAATTTAAGTATTAGAGGCTACCGCAGATTCTGCGAATATTTAAACCAGCAAATCTAATTTTATTAAGTACTAAGACGCCACCGTAAGGTGGCGCAGTTGATATCTATTATAGATAATCCAAAATTAACAAAATATAACGAAAAAATAGTAAGAAATTGAAAAATAATGGCGAAAATATGATAAAAACAAACAAACGAGACATCAGGGCTAGTATTATATAAAATTAAAAAATCTCATTAAGCCCTTTGTGTCATTTAAAGAAAATGATGAAAAAGTGTTCGACTAGAACGTACAATTAAAAGAGTTTTAAAGACGGATAAAAAAAAAGATTGTGTGAAGCCCTAAAAACAAATTGTTTGCACCTTGCTTCCGGTTAGCTGTTGGCATTATGGGCACCTGTAACGAGCTTGTCAACAACATTAAAAACATCAAGATCTCTTTGTTTTCGTACAATACATATAGTATAGTTTACAATGGTCTATCAGTCATAAATTTAAAAATTTAGAAACAAAAACATTAAAGGAAAAAATCGAAAAAAGGGGAAACAGAAATATTGAATTTATACTCATATATCTTAGATATCCCAAAAACACTTTTTTTTTCATTTTTCGGCACAGAGTATAACTCTTTCAGTTCAGGCAGTTTCAGGTGTGGGTTTCTATAATATTATTTACAGGGTACATAAAATGGGCATATAAAAAGGTGACAATTATACTTGTTGCATTAAAATTAAATTAGTTTGTTTACTAAATCGTACATATTCAAATTTCATACATAAACACATAAAATAATAATTAAAGAATCATCCATGTTTGACCCACAAAATAGGGTGTTTTCACTTTTCTGTAACTGGATTGTAACTAACGAAGATGAGCGGAGAGCTAACCAGTGGTTCGTATAAAATTACTGGTTTTTAGCTTTGCTAGATATGATTCACTCGGCATATGGAATAACTGCAAGAATAGAAAATAGAAATTTTGTATTGTTTTATTTTTAATGAATCATCCGCGAAGGTTTAGCCAACTGGAAATTTATTGTATTACATTATTTTTAAGTTAACAAAAAATATATAAAAAATGGAAAAACTAAGAAAATATAAAAAAAATAAGAAAAAATGGAAAAACTAAGAAAATAGAGAAAAATTGGGGAAAAATCGAAAAATATCTTTAAAATGGGGAAATTTTGAAAAATTAAGAAAAAAACGAAAGAAAAAAGGGGGAAAACGAAAAATTGAGAAAAAAATTGAAAAAAAAGGGGTAAAGTCGTAAAAATTTAGAAAACTGCAAAAATATGACAGAAATCTGAAATGAGAAAATATTAAAAATTAATAAAAAATGAAAATATCAAAAAATTAAGAAAAAATCGAAAAACTAAGAAAATAGAGAAAAATTGGGGAAAAATCGAAAAATATCTTTAAAATGGGGAAATTTTGAAAAATTTAAAAAAAAACGAAAGAAAAAAGGGGGGAAAACGAAAAATTGAGGAAAAAATTAAAAAAAAAAGGGGAATGTAAAAATTTAGAAAAGTGCAAAATATGACAGAAATCTGAAATGAGAAAATATTAAAAATTAATAAAAAATGAAAATATCAAAAAATTAAGAAAAAATGGAAAAACTAAGAAAATAGAGAAAAATTGGGGAAAAATCGAAAAATATCTTTAAAGTGGGGAAATTTGGAAAAATTTAAAAAAAAAAACGAAAGAAAAAAGGGGGGGAAACGAAAAATTGAGAAAAAAATTAAAAAAAAAGGGGAATGTAAAAATTTAGAAAAGTGCAAAACATGACAGGAATTTGAAATGAGAAAATATTAAAAATTAATAAAAAATGAAAATATCAAAAAATTAAGAAAAAATCGAAAAACTAAGAAAATAGAGAAAAATTGGGGAAAAATCGAAAAATATCTTTAAAATGGGGAAATTTGGAAAAATAAAAAAAAACGAAAGAAAAAAGGGGGGAAAACGAAAAATTGAGAAAAAAATTAAAAAAAAGGGGAATGTAAAAATTTAGAAAAGTGCAAAACATGACAGGAATTTGAAATGAGAAAATATTAAAAATTAATAAAAAATGAAAATATCAAAAAATTAAGAAAAAATCGAAAAACTAAGAAAATAGAGAAAAATTGGGGAAAAATCGAAAAATATCTTTAAAATGGGGAAATTTGGAAAAATTAAAAAAAACGAAAGAAAAAAGGGGGAAAACGAAAAATTGAGAAAAAAATTAAAAAAAAAGGGGAATGTAAAAATTTAGAAAAGTGCAAAACATGACAGGAATTTGAAATGAGAAAATATTAAAAATTAATAAAAAATGAAAATATCAAAAAATTAAGAAAAAATCGAAAAACTAAGAAAATAGAGAAAAATTGGGGAAAAATCGAAAAATATCTTTAAAATGGGGAAATTTGGAAAAATTAAAAAAAACGAAAGAAAAAAGGGGGAAAACGAAAAATTGAGAAAAAAATTAAAAAAAAAAGGGGAATGTAAAAATTTAGAAAAGTGCAAAACATGACAGGAATTTGAAATGAGAAAATATTAAAAATTAATAAAAAATGAAAATATCAAAAAATTAAGAAAAAATCGAAAAACTAAGAAAATAGAGAAAAATTGGGGAAAAATCGAAAAATATCTTTAAAATGGGGAAATTTGGAAAAATTAAAAAAAAAGAAAGAAAAAAGGGGGAAAACGAAAAATTGAGAAAAAAATTAAAAAAAAAGGGGAATGTAAAAATTTTGAAAAGTGCAAAACATGACAGGAATTTGAAATGAGAAAATATTAAAAATTAATAAAAAATGAAAATATCAAAAAAATTAAGAAAAAATCGAAAAACTAAGAAAATAGAGAAAAATTGGGGAAAAATCGAAAAATATCTTTAAAATGGGGAAATTTGGAAAAATAAAAAAAAACGAAAGAAAAAAGGGGGGAAAACGAAAAATTGAGAAAAAAATTAAAAAAAAGGGGGAATGTAAAAATTTAGAAAAGTGCAAAACATGACAGGAATTTGAAATGAGAAAATATTAAAAATTAATAAAAAATGAAAATATCAAAAAATTAAGAAAAAATCGAAAAACTAAGAAAATAGAGAAAAAATGGAGAAAAATCGAAAAACATCTTTAAAATGAAGAAATTTTCAAAAAATTAAGAAAAAAATGAGGAAAAATCGAAAAATTGAGAAAAAAATAGAAAAAAAAAAGAAAAAAGTCGTAAAAATTTAGAAAACTACAAAAACATGACATAAATTTGAAATGAGAAAATATCAAAAATTAATAAAAAATGGAAAAACTATGAAAATATCAATAAATTAAGAAAAAATCGAAAAACTAAGAAAATAGAGAAAAATTGGGAAAAAATCGAAAAATATCTTCAAAATGGGGAAATTTTGAAAAATTAAGAAAAAAACGAAAAATAAGAAAAAAATGAGGAAAAATCGAAAAATTGAGAAAAAAAATTGAAAAAAAAGGGGAAAAGTCGTAGAAATTTAGAAAACTATAAAAACATGACAAATTTGAAATGAAAAAATATCAAAAATTAATAAAAAATGGAAAAACTATGAAAATATCAAAAAATTAAGAAAAAATCGAAAAACTAAGAAAATTGGGGAAAAATCGAAAAACATCTGTAAAATGAGGAAATTTTTGAAAAATTAAGAAAAAAACGAAAAATAAGAAAAAAATGAGGAAAAATCGAAAAATTGAGAAAAAAATTTGAAAAAAAAGGGGAAAAGTCGTAGAAATTTAGAAAACTATAAAAACATGACAAATTTGAAATGAAAAAATATCAAAAATTAATAAAAAATGGAAAAACTATGAAAATATCAAAAAATTAGGAAAAAATCGAAAAACTAAGAAAATAGAGAAAAATTGGGGAAAAATCGAAAAATATCTTTAAAATGGGGAAATTTTGAAAAATTAAGAAAAAAACAAAAAATAAAAAAAAGGGGGAAAAATCGAAAAATTGAGAAAAAAATTGAAAAAAAGGGGTAAAGTCGTAAAAATTTAGAAAACTGCAAAAACATGACAAATTTAATAAATAATTGAAAAAATCGAAAACAAAATTTGGAAAAATATAAAAGCAAACATGATTAAAAACTTTAAAATGAGGAAATTTGGAAAAATTAAGAAAAAAAAGAAAAAATCGAATAAAAACGAGATAAAAGCAAAAAGGATACAAAACGAAAAAATAAGAAAAAATCGAAAAAAATGAAAACCTTCTTCAATATAAATCTTATCCAATAACAAATAAACCGCTTAATCATCAATCTTTACTGCTATAATAACAGATACCTGTTTTATAATACATAATTATAATTTTTTAATTTCCACGTAGTCAGATTACGACCTAGTTACCCTGGCCCATAGATCAAAGCAGATACAACCAACAGTTCAATCATCCGCCATTAGTGTGGTGTAAAAATACAGTTTGCACTTTTACCGACCGAGGTTGTTGCCCCGTACATCTCTTTTGCAATTGAATTTCTATTTAAAAATAAATTATATATGTGTGTGTACATATATATGTATTATTTCGTCACCATAGTTCAGAAGCCGTATTACTAACCGATTTTGCTATTGTGGAAGGTGATAAAATGCATACTTTATGTAACTAATTTGAAACCCTATAAGTACAATTTTCTCATACTATTCAATCAAATCTTAAATTTCATCAAATCACACAGTTTTCTTATTTTCCGTTTTTGCAAATTTGTGAAAATATATTGAATATCCACCTCGTAATAGTACTTACTTTGGTAAGAATTGCTAGTTTAAATCTATATATACAGATATCGCAGAATATTATTATTCTAACGCTTTACAAGTTGATGAAAAACATTTTCAAAAGACATTGACCGTTCAACTAAGAAGAAACAACTACTTCCCGGGCTATAGGCCCCGATGGATATTGGATTACACTTCAAAGTCAAACGGGGTTGGCATATCTACAAGATATTTAAACCAACCATTCTGTTTTGCAGTTAGAAGGGCACATAACTTGTAGACCGGTTTCGGCGTATTTGCGCCTCGTCAGTACAAGGTATATGTTATCCGTCAGCGAGTTTTAAGCTAATAAATTTATACTATCCTTATTAAAATCGTCTCAAAAAAAAATATAACTCGAAATGGAAAAGTTTGTCACGGGCTAATTTCTCGTTAACGTTGAGATATCTTTTTGTAAACAAAATGTTGTTCTTACCTTATAATTCGTAATTATTGTAGGATTTATCGAGGCAAAACCGGTTGATTTAAGTTCGATTATAGTTAATCGCCAACCATTGTTATTATTCTGGCCATAAAATTATTCCTATTGTTGCTAAATATTGTTGACAGTAATTTATTTAATGCAGGATATTACTTCTTGCAGTGTTTACATTTTTGGAATTACTGTCATTTTATCTTCCACCTGACTTTTACATCTTTTTTTTCTGTCAATAGCTTGACGTATAGTGTTCTGCAGCCAGCGTTCGGTCATATTTATAACTTTATTATTAAAATCGAAAATAAATGGGGAAATTAAGTAATGTTGGGATATTTGTTGTTAGCTATATAAATAATAAGATTAGTCGTATCAAATGACCCCTGTTTGTTCGTAAGTTGTTGGCTGAATAAGCTATGGTTATTGTCCCTATAGTAGTAGAGGCCATCTATTTCTTTCTGAAGTGTGTCAAATCGAGTGAAGGAACATATGTGGAAAAATTCTGGCTTTTTCATTTAAGAGCTTTCGACGTGAACACGTGTTAACGAGAAGATTTTTGGGGGTTTAATTTGTATCCCTGTTCATCGGGGACAACTTAGTTTGGATTTACGAAATTAAGCTTCATTTGTTTTTATCGAATATTGTGAAAGAGATTTTTCTGAATTTTGGTGAATTCGGTGGAAAATACGGCACTGTGTCCGGATATTTAATGAAATCTTCTGTTGTATAGGCCGCCATAGAACAGACAGTAGGGAAATTTGGTAATTTGAAACTGTTCAGACAGCGAATTGTGGGCAGAATTTCCCATTATTACCGTTAGCAACGAAGAGAATTGTTTTACCCGACTACCAGTTAAGGTGTCACGAGTTAACGAAGTAGAATAACCCTATTTTGATAGGGTTCTAGTTACCGGCTAAACTTCTAGTTACCGACTAAATTTCTAGTTACCGGCTAAATTTCTAGTTACCGGCTATAGTCCTAGATACAGGCTTCTTTTGAGAGCAGGCCTGATACTTGGTTCGAGCATAAGTTATTGTGATTGGTGCAAGCCTATTGGTTTTGGAGAAGGCTTGATTTTGGAACCGACCCAAGTATTAGACACGCCGAGGATTAACAGATAAGCCTAATTAGAATTAAGTCGCAACCATTGTAGTTAAGATTTATTTTTCTTGTTTTATTTGTATTGCGTGTGATCACACTTTCTTGTTAATATTTTTTGGAATAATTCTCACATATTCTCATTTATTGTTTTAAATATTGATAGCGTGTCAAGCACGAGGTTTGACTATTGTGTAAATATTCAATTTCTTATTTTTATTTATTAAAGAAAGGGTCTAGTTGAGATTTTGTTTTATTTAGCTCACTTTAGCGTCGTTTTTCTTTTATTGAATAATTTAATTAGAACTGTTAAATATTCAAAATTTATTTAATTAACTCCAGTGGGTGAAGTAGTGCCTGGAACATCAGGGGTTTCCGATTTTAACCGTACAAATCGGTGGCGCACTCACTTTATTTTGTTACTTACCCTCTACGGCTGAGCTGGGCACAATTTGCCAGTAGAGTAACCACTACTGATCTCAGTTGGAGTTGGATTTAGATGGGAATTAATTGATTACCCTTTTATTAATTTTTCTAAATTTGATTTTGTTTTCACATTCAATAAAATACGTGGCAAGGGTCATTTTCAAATATAGTAGTAAAAAATGACAAATTAACATCCTGTATGTGATATTAATTATTATATACAAAGTCTGGATTCTGGAAAACCGTGACAGGTGCACCCACGAAACTTTTTATCCTCTTAAAAGAACCCATCCTTCCATCCGCCTTTAAGATTAGTGTAATGTATATTTTTAACTAATTTATTTTCGGACCACACTCATATTGGATATTTTAAAATACACTGAAAGGAAAACGAATCGTCGGTAAATCATAAGCTCGTTGCCAGAACATAGAAATTTCTAAAATTAAATCAAAATAGTTCAAATGTTAACCTTCCCACAGGACTCCTATAAATGCATACAGTATTTGATTTTTTTTAGTTCAGCTCATTATCAGGTTGAAAACAATTTAAACAGAAGAAGAATGTATTCAAAAGTAATCTTTGTTTCACCCTGGTAGAACATACGAGGTTTGTTCAAAAAGAAACATTTTTTTAATATATGTTGACAATATCACCCATTTTTACATTGTTAGTTTGTTTTTAATAAACAGAAAGGTTAGACGTGTTTTGGTATACTCTTCGATTTTTTACTATCGAACAAAATGGATCTAAAAATCTGCATTAAATTTTGCGTTAAAAATGAAATATACAGTCAATTAGTTGAATAAGAATTAATCCATTATCAGAGTCCACAACCTTTGGTTCTTTGAGCCGGATCCATTGGTGTGGTACTGTTGAGAGATATCGGATATCAATCTCAAGAAATCTCACTCTGGAGGAATCTATTATTTCAAGATATTTCACTTGCCACGTATCTTAATGAATTTAAAACAAAATCGAATTTTGAAAACCAAATAAATTAATTAAAGGAAATACAACTCCAGCTGAGTTCGGTAGTGGTCTCTCTACTGGCAAATTAGTGCCCAGCTCAGCGGTCAAAATCGGAAACCCCTGTTGTTCCAGGCACTACTTTACCCACTGGAGATAATTAAATAAATTTTGAATATTTATCAGTTCCAACTGAACTACACAATTAGAGAAAACAACGATAAGTGAACTAAATAAAACCAAAATATCAACTAGACTCTTCTTTAATGAACAAATTTAAGAATTACAGACTGTCAAGCCTCGTGCTTGACAACGCAATTGATATTTATATAAATACAAAAAAATAAGAAAATATGAATTATATTAATAGAGAATTTATCCCAAAATATGTGTGATCACACGCAATATAAAAAAAATATATAAGAAAAATAACTCTTAACTAACCACTTAATCTAATTTAGCTTATCTGTTAAATGCTAGATACAGTTCCTCGTCGTTCTTGTCTGCTCCAACACTTAGGCCGGCGTCCAATTCAAGCCGGTTCCCAGAACCAATAGCTTACACCAATCTAAAAAAAACTCAAGCTCGGCTAAGTATCAGGTCAGCATCAAATTTTCAACCAGTAACTAGGACTTAAACCCTGTATCTAGGATTTACGCCTGTATCTAGGACTTATGCCTGTATCTAGGACCCTATTATTATAGGGTTGTTTCTTTCATTAACTAGTGACACCCTAGCTGGTAGACGGGTAAATCAATCTCCTCGTTGCCAATTGCGGGTAACCTACCACAACTCACCGTCTGAACGGTTTTAAATCTCCAAAACTAACCACTGTCTGCTTAATGGGTTCCTACCCAACAGAAGATTTTACTAAATATCCGGACACAGCGCCGTATTTTCTACCGAATTCACCAAAATTCAGAAAAATCTCTGCCACAATATTCGATAGAAACCAATGAAGCTTAATTTCGTAAATCCAACCTAAGTTGTCCCCGATGAACAGGGATACAAATTAAACCCTCAAAAATCTTCTGGTTAACACGTGTTCACTTCGAAAGCTTTTAGGTGAAAAAGACAGAATCTCTCCAAATATGATCCTTCACTCGATTTGACACGCTTCAGAAAGAAATAGATGGCCTCTACTACTATAGGGACAATAACCATAGTTTATTCAGTCAACAACTTACGAACAAACAGAGGTCATTTGATATGACTAATCTTATTATTTATATAGATGACAACAAAAATCCCAACATTACCTAACTTCCCCATTTAATTTCGATTTTAATAATAAAGTTATAAATATGACGGGACACTGGCTACAAAACCGCTATATCCAAGTTATCAACGACAGGAAGAAAATGAATCAGATGAACTACTTGGTAATGATTTCAAAACAATAACACAAGAATAATAAATTACTTACAAAACCTATATTAGCAACAACTAAAAATAGTTTATGGCCGAAAATAATAAACAACAGTTGGCGATTAACTATAATCGAACTTAAATCAACCGGTTTTGCCTCGATAAATCCTACAATAATTACGAATTATAAGGTAAGAATTTAGCTGTTACTATGGTAAATTTTAACCCGTAACACACTATCAAGGAATACAAAGGAATCTAACTATCGAGAAATATTATTCTTTTCAAGTGAATCTCTCTTAAGAAGTTTTAAAGAATACAAGATATTTATAGTTTGTGTTTAACAGACAGAAAGGTTAGGCGTGGGGTTTGTTATACTCTACTATTTTCTACTATTTTCAGGCTAATCAAGTTGGTAACGGGATTTAAGAAAAAAAAAATCTACTCGAGATCATTTCTGCTCAATTTGATAACAAACGAAACGAATTTACAGATTAAATTCATATAAAGATTAGTATATTAAATGTATGAAACTAGGTTCAGTAATAGACTATAACTTTAGTTAATTTAGTTGAGTTTCAATGTGGATATGAATGCATAAATGTTGAATAAGTAAAACTAGAATTAACAATGTGATTAAGGGCTTCCACATGGTGCACCGAAGGCCACAGAAAATCGATATCTTCAGTTTAACTTTCAGTGGTGTCTTTTAGATTTAAACCATACTTCCTGTCTGTCGTGATATTCGAGATTTGCACAGACTGGTTAGAATTAAAAGGTTGTTTTTCGCACGATTGTGTGTCTTCCTTTCTTATCTACTAACTCATTTATATATTTTCTACATATGTAGATTGAATTTATTCATTATTCAAACAAGCATATATTTTTATTGATTCAAATAACAAAAATTTCTGAATCCATCAACTTTAGCTCGATATGGCCACCTTTTGACTTTTAAACGAGTTTTATGCTGTCAGAATTCACGTATAATCGCTTTCTTCAGCATATTTATCCATACTGGCATATATATTATTCCTTACTTTACTTTCTGAAATGGAGCAGATAGAAAAGTCCAATTTTTCTTATCAAAGAAGAAGACAATATTCAGAAACTTTACATGTTCCACCACTCGCAACAATTTTGTCGAACCGAACTTTTGATCTCGGATTGTGATTACGGAAATGGAGATTAAAACCATATTTTTTTATTATAATAAACAACAATGGCATTTTTTAGAATTATGGATTTAGCGGATTTTGCAGTATCATGTGGTTTTAACATAGAATGAGATATGATATCTCAAGTTATTGGATTCACATGATAACTATGTAAAATATAATAAATGCTATATTTTTATAAATAAGTAGCTGTATCCGGTGCGAGTTGCCACGCATATAAAAACAAACACAAATTTAAAGAAAAGTTAGATATTCCAACTATCGATCTATCCATTCCATCTACCGATCTATCTATCTTATATCCATTGATCTATCTGTCCCAAATCTATCGATATATCTATCTTCTTCTTCTTTCAGCAGCCCTTAACTGTCCACTCCTAGACGAAAGCCTCTCCTTGACGTTTCCATTTTATCACGTCTTTTTCTACTTGTTGTCATGTTCTACCCAGTTCCATATCTGTCAATCTATGTATACCAGATCAATTGATGTATCTTTCCTATATCTACCGATCTATCTATTCTATATCCATTGATCTTCTTCTTTCAGCAGTCCTTAACTGTCCACTCCTGGATGATAGCCTCTCCTTGACGTTTCCATTTTATCACGTGTTTTACTACTTGATGTCATGATCTACCCAGTTCCATATCTGTTAATCTATGTATACCAGATTTATCAATGTATCTTTCCTATATCTACTGATCTATCTATCCTATATTCATTGATCTATCTATCCCAAATCTATCAATATATCTATCTTCTTCTTCTTTCAGCAGTCCTTAATTGTCCACTCCTAGATGAAAGCCTCTCTTTGACGTTTCCACTTTGTCGCGTCTTTTTCTAATTGATGTCATGTTCTACCCAGTTCCACATCTGTCAATCTATGTATACCAGATCTATCGATGTATCTTTCCAATATCTACTAATCTATCTATCCTAGATCTATTGATGTATCTATCGCAAATTTATCATCTATTTCAAATCTATAGATATATCTATTTTCTTCTGTTAACTGTCCACTCCTGGACCTAAGCCTTTTCTTGACATTTCCATTCAGTCGCTTCTTTTGCTACTTGATGTCATTGTCTTCCTGCCGATTCCTTGATATCATCCAATCACCTCTTGGGAGGTAGATCCACACTTCTTTTATGAAATCTAGGTCTCGACTGCGTAATGTGTTTGGTCCATCTTTAATCCTCTTGCCTGGCAGCTTGTTCTACCCAGTTCCATATCTGTCAATCTATGTATACCAGATCTATCGATGTATCTTTCCTATATCTACCGATCTATCTGTCCTATATCCTATTGATCTATCAATCACAAATCTATCATCTATCTTCTTCTTGCAGCAGCCCTAACTGTCCACTCTTGGACCTAAGCCTTTCCTTGATGTTTCCATTCTTCTTCATCTTTTATGCAATCTAGGTCTCAATTGCATAATGCATCTTCTTGCCTGACAATATGTCCAACCCAGTTTCAACACAACAGAGTGGCGCGTTTTATTATGTCTTTAACTTTGGTTCGTCTGCGTATTTCATAGTTGCGGATGTAATCTTTCAAGGTTATTCCTAGCATAAGCCTTTCTATTGTGAGCGGGTTGGTTCTAAGTTTTTTTGCGGCTTTTGTATTCATTTTAGTTGTCTCCAGATCATAAGTCAGCACGGGGAGGATGCAAGAATTAAAAACCTTGGTTTTTAGGTTGATGGAAATATTAAGTGTTACTGAAGACATTGTTAAGTTTGCCAACAAGCGGACTCTTCGGTTTACTTCCGCTTGTTGGTTTTCTTTTCCCAACTTGATTTGTGTTTCTTCCAAAGAAAGAATTTTGGTCTAAATTCATTTTTAAACCAATTCTTTCTGAGGCACCTTTCAATTCTTAGAGCATTTTTTGTAGTTTTTCGAGTTCACCACTAATTATAACTAATTGCTCCCAATCAAATGGCTTAAAAACTTCCTCTAGTGCCAAAATGAACAATTTTGTCTCACTCTCCTTTGAATGCTTATTTTGCTGGATGTTAGATTCTCGTTAATTTTTACTTTCATGGCTGCATTTTCAGATATATGTCTTAGTAGGTTCTTATATCTTGAGTCTATTAACGAGTTATCTATTGCTTGAAATATAGCACACAGTTCAATTGGATCAAAGGCTATGTAGAAGTCAACAAAGTGGGACATTTCTCCACTAATATCCGGATATTTTGAATCTGTTCAGTGGTGCTATAAAACTTTCGGAAGTCTACTTACTCTGGAGGTTGATAGCTATCGAATTGATTGGTAATGATTATTGTTAATACTTTGTAAGGATGAGGAGAAGGCTTATATCTATCTATTCCAAATCTATCGATCTGTTTATATATCCCAAATCTATTGCTTTAACTATCTATGCTATATCTATCGATCTATCCCATATCTGTTGATCTATCTTTCTATCAAACATTAGCAACATTAATCTTACGGGATTTTATTTTAGAACAAAATTTATATCATTACCTTCTAATATAATATTCTGAATCATAATCAAGTTTATATTCATATTAATATCTGTTATCTGAATAGGGTCCTACCTACACCAGATGTAACGATACAAACGTGTAGCTTCAGATAAGTAAATAGGAAGTACACACTCAACATCCTTGATAACAATATAAAAAAAATATCAAACAAAGACCGTATTTTAATAAGTTTCATCAATAACCAGACGTGTCTGATTTGAACAAAACGAACGAGGGTATATTGGTATTTAGAACAATTCTCAAGGGTAATATATTCTCCAGTAACAGCGTGAGATGATCTCAGGTACCTGTTCAATCTTTTATTCTATTTGTGTTACTTTTTTTGGGGGTTTCAGTTCAAAGACTATAAAATATTCAGGTAAAAGTTTAAGGCGACATGTTTGAACTAGTTTAGAGAATGGAATGGAATTATGATCTGTCGCTTTTATAACGTTCACTATGTACGCAAACGTCCCTTAAGAAGCAAATCTTATATGCTTATTTATATCATTTTGGAAAGATTTCAACTATTATGTAATCTTTCGATGACCTTAAAAACGTGATAAATAAGAATCGATTTTCTCTCGAACAATAATTGACACGTTTGTTTCTTTGACATTTATCTTTACACCACGTGGATCATGCAAAATCGTAAGTAACGACGGGCGTGACATTTGATTTTAATTTATTTAATGAAAAGCTAACAATAACAACGTCTCGACCGAACATTTTGTTAAATGCAGAATAGAAACGATATCATCGTGATAGAGCACCACTAAACTACACGATTTTCGCAATCTACCTTCAAATTTTTATTATTGAATTACCGGTTAACATGCACTGGGTGGAGAAGTTAATAAAATTAACATTTACACATTTTAAGAAACCATTTTTTTGTTATTAGAGGTAAAAGTTACATTTATAAAATTATCTATTAAAGCTATGTTTATAAAGTACCTTGTGTGTCACTCCATCCGTGTGCGCTGTAACTCTTGAATGGAAAGTCACAGGGTCATGAAATTCGGTATATAGAAGAATTCTCATGACATGGGGGATTGGTTTATACTATTGCAATACATTTACATCAAATACTAACCAATCTATACCGGGGATGTCTCTTCATTAGTGAATGAAGAGACAGACTTATACTGTACTGATGAGCACTAACAAGAGCGAAACACGTATCTACAGTTTGGTTTTGCCCTTGTATAGACTAGTCAATATTTATATCTATGTCGTATGAAGTAAGGAAATAAGAAAGATAGATGTATGAGGTTCAAGATGTAGTAAGATCGATAAGAACCAGAAGAAAAGAATGCCAGATGACTGGTTAGATAAAATTGCCAAGGAAAAAAGACCAATTACTAAATAACGTCGTTCTAAAATACCTCGTATAACAATTCGCACTTATTTCACAATCACTGTCTACCGCTATTACCATTAGTATAAGTTCAGATGCAACGTGCGTTAACGCACGTTTTCGAACCGCACGTTTAGATATCATATAGTGTTTATTACAAACAATCACATGAACACACAAAAACGGACGTTACCGAGCGGTACCGCAAGCTTACGCAAAAAATCTGAAGACGTTGTCAAACTGACGTTTCACTTGCGATTTGAAAGATCAACAAAAGCAATATTGTTGTTCAGTTGTACGCGCGTTTCTGCAGTTATCACATGGTTTTTGCATAGATATCGTTTTGGTTTTTGAGTGAAATTGGATATCTGATGGCGTTGGGAGATGCGAGTTCATCCCGGATGCATTCTAACAACTCGTCAAATGATTTGATAGACATTCTGAAGTAAATAAAGAATATACATCTATTTTTTCTAAGTTTAAGGGTATAATGTTGCAAATAAACTTTTTGACAGTCTGTTTTGCAAAACTGGGTGAACCCAATATCTCCGTTTTCTGGTATTTTTATTTTTCTTATAATATAACCACCAAATAATTGGTTCTTCCACGTCCATCTTCCAGTCTCGAGTGAATCCGACCAACCGCACCGCACGTTCTATTGTCATTTGAACTCATCGTAATTTGAACGTACGTTGACGTGCGTTAACGCACGTTGCATCTGAACTTAGCCTTTACTATTAATAATACGTCCAAAGCGGTCCCTTATACGAGGCGTGTTTTTTAAGTGAGTACCGTTTTGGAATTAAAAAAAGACGTGCAAAGATATCGCAATAATTTTATTTTTACATGAAAGCCTGTACCTTTATCTACTTTTCTACATAATTTCCGTGAATATTGAGGCACTTGTCATAACGTGGCACCAGTTTTTAAATACCCTCCTGATAAAATTCTGCCGCCTGACTTGTTAACCAGTGCATCACAAATGTTTTGACTTCGTTATCGTCTTGAAGACGCCGACCGCCCAGGTGTTTCTTCAAGTGCAGGAACAAATGGTAGTCGTTGGGCGCCAGATCAGGGCTGTATGGAGGATGATCTAGAGTTTCCCATTTAAATGATTTGATGAGATCTTTGGTCTGATTAGCCACATGTGGACCGGCATTGTCATGCAGCAGAACGATACCCTTACTCAACTTGCCATGTCTTTTGTTCTGGATTGCACGACGCAGATTTTTCAATGTCTCACAATAAGACGCTGCATTGATTGTCTCATTACGAGGCAGAAACTCTACTAGCAATACTCCTTTTCTGTCCCAAAAAACTGTGCACATGATTTTCCGGGCAGAAATTGTTTGCTTAAACTTCACTCTTTTGGGCGATGACGAATGTCGCCATCCCATGGATTGTTGTTTCGATTATGGTGTGACGTAGGCCACCCATGTTTTATCACCAGTAACAATTTGGTCTAAAAAATCTTCACCTTCATTTTGGTACCGCTCAAGGAAAGTCAATGCACTGCCTGTGCAAAACCGTCAACATTTTTGGAACCCAACGTGAACACAATTTCCGGTTATTTAAGTTCTCGGTCACAATGCGATACAAAACACTACGAGAACATTGAGGAAAGCAGCCGGCAATGATGGAATTGTAAAGCGTCTGTTTTCTCTCACCTTTTCGTCCACTTTCTGCATGAAATCTTTACTAACGATCGAAGGACGCCAACTCCGTTCTTCATCATGCACATTTGTGCGGCAATCTTTAAATGCTCTCACCCATTTCCTTACCATTCCATCACTCATAATGTTTTGTCCGTAAACTTCAACGATCTCACGATGAATATCGATCGGTTTTACGCCTTTAGCACTAAGAAATCGTATAACAGCCCGTACTTCACAATCAGTGGGACTCACGATTTTCGGAGGCATCTTAAACAATTAGTAAACAACGTATACAATCAGATTGTAATGGCGTCAGTGCGTAGACAAGAGATGTAGGTAATCAGCGCGCATGCGCGGAACGCCGACCGTAGCGCTGCGGCGGCGGAATCGCAAAACGGTACTTACTTAAAAAACATGCCTCGTATATGAAATTAAATCCTTCTAGAGGAATCTCCAATATTACAACAAAAACAACGTTCAAGAATCTTCCGAACGTTCCAAAAGTCACTCGAACATTCGCAGATTCTCAGAACTGCTTGTCTCGCCCACTTTTTGGGCGACAGGACCGGAACGTCTCGTAACAATCTCAAAAAGAAAAGGCCATCCCATAATTAATTAAGCTAGTAAAACAATCATTACTCTTATTATTGAACATATGTTGATCACACTATTTCATGTAATTATGTATCATTTGACATATTTAAAACAAAAATTAATAAAAATTTATGAACAGATCCTTTTCTTGAATTCCACGCCAATAGTCGGCATTGTACTCAAGGGGATTAAAATTCCGACAAAGACCGAACGATCTTACACTTAGATTGGAAATACTATACTAATACTCTCCGTCCAAAGCAGTCCCTTATATATGAAATTAAATCCTTCTAGAAGCATCTCCAATATTACAACAAAAACAACATTTAATAATCTTTCTCTCTCTCTCTCTGTAGCTCTTACAACCCAGGATGGGTCTTGGCTGACTCAACAATTCCCTTCCATAAGACTCTGTCCATCATTAGCTCTTCTGCTTCCGTGATATTCAGAGCTCTAAGATCTGATGCTATGTTGTCTCTCCACCGTAGCCGTGGTCTTCCTAATGGTCTTCTACCGGTCGGGGCCTGCTCCCATACTAATTTGACAGCTCTTCCATCTTCCTGTCTTTTGACATGGCCGGCCCATCTCAGTCTTTCCGCTTTAATTATTTTTACAATGTCCGGTTGGTCATATAGTTCTTCTATTTCCCTGTTTTTTCTACTACGATACTGTTGCGTAGTTTCATCCCGTGTAGGTCCGTAATATACTCCGTAGGATTTTCCTCTCTGCAATCCTCAATCTGTTTTCGTTCTGTTTCGTATTGGTCCAGGTCTCACAAGCGTACGTCATAATCGGTCTTACAATGAAGTGGTATATTCTTATTTTAGTCGTCCGAGATACATTTTTGGATTTTATTATTTTCTGTAATGCAAAACAGCAGCGATTGGCACTTTGTATTCTGATGTTAATTTCCTTGGTCATGTTATTGTCTGACGTGATAGTGGCACCTAGATATTTAAATTCATGGACTTTTTCGAAGTTATATTGGTCCATCGTCACATTTTGTCCTATTCGATCCCTACGCTCCGTTCTTGATGTGGTCATGTACTTGGTTTTACTCTCATTTATTTTTAGGCCTACAATTTTCGCTGCAGATTCTATTTTTAGAAATTCTTCTTTGACGTTCACAGTTGTGTTTCCAATGATGTCTATGTCATCTGCATAGGCCAATATGAGACGTGGGCCCCGATTTCTAAAAAGAAGAGTCTCCATTTTTGCCTCCCTCACTACCTTCTCTAAAACTATATTAAAAAGGAGTGGGGAGATGGCGTCTCCCTGTTTTAAGCCATTATTTATAGTGAAAAAGGTTGAAAGCTTCCCTCCGATTCGTACTGCACTTGCGGAGCCTTCCATGCTGATCTTTGTCAAACTGAGAAGTTTATTCGGAATTCCTAGTTCTATTATAGCATTCCACAACTCCACTCTCAGGACGTTGTCATACGCTTGTTTAAAGTCGATAAAAAGTTGATGTAGGCCTTTATCGTATTCCCAGCTCTTCTCCATCAACTGACGGATTGTAAAGATCTGATCAACGGTCGATCGGCTTCTTCTGAACCCACATTGGTAGTCACCTAGCAGATGTTCTACATAGGGAGTTAATCTTTCGAGTAGTAATAGGGACCAGACCTTATATCCAGTATTTATCAATGATATTCCCCGATAGTTGGAGATAGCCTTGGTTGTCGTCTTAAGTCAGTCCTATTCCGAGGCAAAGTGTTGGTTTTTATAACAGTCTCTTTTTTACAAGATAGGGTTGTTAACCCTATGCTTAACCCTCCTCCTTTATCCGGGCTTGGGACCGGCAAGAATGACCCTTAGACTACTCAGTTCATCCAAAGACCACCCCAGGCGGCACGTTTCAAAAGTCACTCAAACATTCGCAGATTCTTAGAAATGTCCGTCTTGTCTCGGTCAGGACCGGCTCGTAGCAATATGAAGAAGAAAAAGCCATTCCATAAATAAAACCACAGATTAAGCTAGTAAAACAATCAAAATAATTACCATTAGCATACTAATCAAATCGGCATTACTCTTATTATTGAACATATGTTGATCACGCTATTTCATGTAAGTATGTATCATTTGACATATTTAAAAACGAATATAGTAACGAATTGCTTCGTTAAAAATGTAGTAAATACACCAATATAGTCATGTTTTTTTTCTACAGCTGTTTAATGTAATAGAACAGCCAATCAAATTCCAGAAATATTATCAATCAATTAAAAAAAATGTGCAACAGTCACGATGAATACTTTTGGAATTACCAACTATTATCGGGATGTTACTCTTTTAAATTTTCCATTTTTGTTGTTAAGATAAGATTTATCTTCATTGTTTAAATTATTATTTTAAAATAAATATAATCGTTCGTTTTGAAATTCGCCATGGAGCGATTTTATGGACAACCGTAGGAAAGTTAAACAATACGATCAAAAATCCCAAGATCCTTATTAACCTAAAAAAGAGAATCTTCGTCGAGTTATGACTTTCATAGCCTTTTTTGAGTCCTTATAAGGTTAAGATGCAAATAATTTTTGTACAATCTGCCCAATTTTACTTTAGCTGTGATATGCGCAAATGAAGAAGATAGAGCATCGCAACAAAGCCAGAAGACATTGTCTCGAGACTGACAATCTGAGGGTCTCCCCACCTTGGTTCATCATAAACCAGGGCGCATCTCAACGTCAGAGCTAAAGTGAAATTGGACAGATTGTAAAAAAAAAACTGATACGAGGGTTGCCTTTTATATTTCGGGATTAGAGAACAAAAACAAATATTAATCAACGAAAATTACTTTATTGTTTTTCAAAATATTTCCCATGAAGATCTATACACTTTTGCATGCGTTTGAACCAATTGTCGAAGCACTTTTGCCACTCTGATTGAGGTATCTCCAAAACATGCATTCTGAATGCAGCAACCGCTTCTTCAGGTGTCGAAAAACGTTGACCTCTCAGTTTGTTTTTTACGTAGGGGAATAAAAAGAAGTCATTTGGTGACAAGTCGGGACTATACGGCGGATGACTCATCAACTCGATGTTTTGGGTGCTCAAAAATGCAGTTGTTTAAGCCGATGTGTGGGAGCTCGCATTGTCGTGGTGAAGAGTGATCCGACTTCGGCGGTTGGTTTTCCTGATTTCTTGAATGACAACCGGCAAACAAATGGTTGTGTACTACTCAGAATTGACTGTTCTGCGTTGTTCTAGTGGCACGGTTGCGACATGCCCAGTTTTTCCGAAAAAACAGGCGACCATTTGCTTGGAAGTGCTTCGTGCGCGAACAACTTTTGTTGGATTGGACTCATCTTGAAACACCCATACAGTCGACTGCTGTTTACTTTCGGGCTCATACGCGTAAATCCACGATTCATCACCTGTCACGATGTCATAGACGTGTTTCGAAGCACCGCCATCGTATTTTTTGAGCATTTCCTTCGACCAATCGACACGAGCCTTTTTTTGAGCGATTGACACATTGTGTGGGATCCAACGCGAACAAATTTTTTTGACAGTCAAATGTTTATGCAATATTGAATGTATGCTGGTCCCACTAATGCCTAAGGTTGTCTCAATCTCTTGATAGGTCACATGACGATCTTGCAATATCAGTTCGCGCACAGCATCAATGGTTTTCGGAACAACAACTGATATTGGACGACCTGCACGAAATTCGTCTTGGAGTAAACTACGGCCACGATTGAATTCACCATAGCATCGATAAACACTGGTCCTTGATGGAGCTTCATCGGCAAAAATTGAATTAAGTTCATCCATGCACTGTTGCTGAGTTAATCCACATCGAAAGTTGTAAAAAATAATCGCACGAAAATGTTCACGATTTAATTCCATTTTTGGGCCGAGATAAATCTTTTAAGTTACTGTAAACAACACAAATAGCGCTCGTATGTCAAAACGTTCTGAGTACGTATAACCTCAAAATGTCCAACTTTACGATAGAGCTGTCAGTTGCCAGATTGCAACACCAGGGTTGCCAAATCCCGAAATATAAAAGGCAACCCTCGTATAAGAGACATCTAATTTAAGTTTTATATGGTTAAGTTTCAACTAACTTTTGCAATAAACTGAGATAAGATAAGTCTAATGTAAGTATTCTTCTTTCAAACGATGATAAGACCCTTATACACATTCTATAGTATTTTTTTAAAGGCCTTATACTGTTAAGTTGTAACAATTTTTTGTAAAAAACTGTAATAAGAGACTTCTTCTTTCAAACACTGTTTATTAAACGATGATGGAAACATTTCTATCAATTTTATTGCCTTTTTTGAGGCCTTGTAAGGTTAAGTTGCAAATTTCATTTTTCTATCCTCTGAATACGCCAAAAAAGTCGTTTTTTGACTTTTTTTTGAAGTTATACTTCTATTTATAAACTGGATTTGTGTGGGGTTAAATGGCAAAAATCATTACATATGTAATGGTGTGAGTAAGAGAGAGACAGAAACACATATAAGGTATCAGTACCTTGAAAAGAGATAGATATACAAAAAACAATCTGAGCTAATGTTTTGGAATATCATAGTGACGTATTACATTGTGTTTGACAGATTACTTTATAATTCTGTCACGTAAGTAAACATATAAAGTTTAGTATTTTATATTAATAATATTAATTATAATATTCAGTAATGAGTATTGTATTGTAGTCCATACTACCGTCAAATGGTTGCATTATATTTTGCACTATGGGGTTTTGTAAACACTTGTTTCGTATATTGGTCGTTTTACTGTTTAGTTTTCGTGTTTGAAGTAAGGACACACATCAACTGGTCTTATTTTTCTAAGTATTTATTTAATTGAATACAGTTAATTTAAAAAATATATATTTCTACTTGCCTGTGTTTGTAGTTATTAAGTTTTATTAGTTAACAGTGATGCCATTGATATATATTTGATGGCGCCGAGTGATGATGATATAAATGTGAAAATTACAGGAGCGAGTTGTAAACGATCTCTAAAAGGCGAATTAAAATGTACCAAATGTGAAAAACAGTATCATCCTGCTTGCCTAGTTCGTCTAAGAGGCGCAAAAGTGGTTGGTCAAAATTTAATCATCTGTCCATCATGTGCTGAAACTGAAAATGATGGCGACCATGCGTCATAATATAAAATTCAGCATCTAAGTGTCTTTGGTTATGACCCGAGCTCTTATTTTTGTCGTGTTCAGAATAAACGTGGTGGAGCTATGATTTTGGCAAAACATGGTATGGAGGTAAATCCTTTAAAAATGATCGAAAACTTATCAGTTGAAGGACGAAACACCTGGTACTTAAGATGGACCTCGTCTCCAGGAAATGTTATGCAAATTTGATACAAACTCAGTGTGTACTAGGTACTCGTAGGTTTTTAAGGTCGCTGAACACGAATATCATATAATGATTTTGCTAAATCATTCGCATAAAAATTTAGGAATCCCACTGACTGCCACACCCTTTTTTTGTGAAATTTTTTATATATATGATATAGTCAAAAACAGGTTCAATGGTTTAATTTTCTCAAGTTATTCACAGACATAACCTAGTTAAAAAAAAGGAAAAATAAAACTTAAATTGCAAAATAACAATTAACATAATCATGTTTATGGTATTACTTACGCTATTCATTACCTTGACTGTGTTTTTTAAAATAATCCCCAATTAAGTAAGTATTCACTATCAAAGGATAGAAATTAAATTAATGTTTATCTTATGTATCGTGTTTAAGTAGAAATATTATTTTGTTTTACATGAAAATCTTTGAACTTTGTCATTAATTTCATACAATATAAGATGGGAATAGTAATTAATGTTTTGTGGTAATTTAAAAACAGAATTCTATATAATTAAATAATAAATTTAATCAAAATAGGTATTCTAGGTGATCTTTTTTTGTTTAAACCCTGTTTTAACCTGATTAGTATAAAAATGAAGGTTTATATAGGCTTTGCCAGGGTTAAAAAGTATTAGTTTTCCTTTTGTTTAAACCCATTTCAACTTGGTTGAGGATAGATACGTCCTTTTCAGATTACTTGCTTTAAATGGGTTTAAACCCTGTTTCAACCTGATCAGTATGAAAATGAAGGTATATATAAGCTCTACCAGGGTAAAAAAACGATTAGTTTGAATACATTTCCCATCTGGTAGAGGCTAGATACGTCGTTTTCAGATTGCTTAGCTTCAAATGGGTTTAAACCCTGTTTTAACCTGACTAGTATGAAAATAAAGGTTTATATAGCCTCTACCAGAGTGAAAAAGGTATTAGTCATCTTTTTAAACCCTTTTCAGCTTGGTAGAGGCTAGATATGCCATTTTCTGACTAATTAGGTTGAAATGGGGTTTAAACCCTGTTTCAACCTGATTAGTATGAAAATGAAGGTTTATATAGGCTCTACCACGGTGAAAAAGGGATTAGTTTGAATACATTTTCCAACTGTTTAAACCTATTTTAGCCTGGTAGAAGCTAGATACGTCGTTTTTAGACCACTTTGATTGAAATGGGGTTTAAACCCTGTTTCAACCTGATTAATATGAAAATGAAGGTTTATATAGGCTCTACCAGGGTAGAAAAGGTAATAGTTTTCCATCTGTTTAAACCCATTTCAGCTTGGTAGAGGCTAGATTCGTCGTATGCAGACTACTTAGGTTGAAATGGGGTTTAAACCCTATTTCAACCTGATTAGAATGAAAATGAAGGTATATATAAGCTCTCCCAGGGGAAAAAAGGATTAGTTTGAATACATTTTTCATCTGTTTAAACCCATTTCAACCTGGTGGAAGCTAGATTCGTCGTTTTCAGACTTCTTAGGTTAAAATGGAAATGTTTTAACCTGATTAGTATGGTTTATATAGGCCTTACCAAAATGAAAAATGGATTAGTTTGAATGCGTTTCCCATCTGTTTACACCCATTTCAGATCGTTGCATTCCTTTGAAATAATATAATTTGTGTATAAATTTTCTATACAATGTATATAAATAATGAATCAAGGTTTGTCGAAATTTCAACATCCAAATATTTTGTATGGGTTTGTAAGTTTGGCAGCAGATAAATGTTTATATTAGAATTATTGAAAGATTCACATTTGGCTCGTTTATAAGTTTTTTTTTTATTTTATTTCATTTTATTTTTAGAAACGAATACAATATTACGTCGAACATCGACATTAGAAGGTTGCGAAAATAAACTCAACATGAAATGTTTTTTTTTTGCTTTGATTTATAAATTAATAAGATTTATTCGTAAATGCCGAATCATAACAAAAAGTGCGTAAAAGAATGTTTTTTGAAGTTATATTTCTATTCATGCACTCGTTTTGTGTGGGGTTAAATGGGAAAAATCATTACATATGTAATGGTGTGAGTAAGAGAGAGATGGAAACACATATAAGGTATATTGGTCGGTAAAAACAAAGATGAAATATTTACCACATGTTTAGTCATAACTATAAGTTCTTTAAATACCGTTTAAACATTCAGTACATTAAAAAGAGATAGATATACAAAAAACAGTATGAGCTAATGTTTTGGAATATCATAGTGCCGTATTACATTTTGTTTGACAGATTATTTTATAATTGAAAATTTTAATGATTTTAAGAAATTCAGTTTTCTTAGTGTAATTTATATGGTATAAAACCTACACTGAGAAAACTACATTTCTTCACAAAAATCTGAAAAATTATTAATGAAATTATCGATATATTTGCATACTTGAAATTTTTTTTTAAATTTTTTCAAATGATTTTTAACATTTTTTCAAAATATTGAAATTTAAAAATTATAAAATAAAATCAGTGAAATATAGTGAAAAATTGTAAAAAATTAGAAATTTTATAAAACATTAAATAAAAATTGAAAATTTTAATGATTTTAAGAAATTCAGTTTTCTTAGTGTAGTTTTTAGTGTTATAAAACCTATACTAAGAAAACTACATTTCTTCACAAAAATCCGTATTATTATAAAATTTAATAAAATTATCGACAAATTTCCATAATTTGCAATTTTTTTATTTTTTAAATGACTTTTGGTTACTTCCAATCATATTTCGGGTATAAAATGTAATATGTAAAAAAATGCACAAATAATATCATGAATAATTTTATTTTTCATATATTATTAAGAATTCCGAATAGACAATAGATAGAAAAATTACAACTCTGTAAGTATTGCTGAAAATGGGTTCAATTTATGTACTCGGGGTTTTTGGGGTCGCTGAACACGAATATCATATAATGATTTTGCTAAATCATTTGCATACAAATTTATAGAAGTATAACTTCTGCCGGTAGTCCCACTGACTGCCACACCCGTTTTTTTTTTGTAGTTTTTATTTGTTTTTATAAAATCACTTAGTTATAATACGTTCCAAGTTATTTTGTTGATTCATAAATCAACACATATTTTGGTAGATATCAAAAAAAGAATAATATTATTCTAACGCTTTACAAGCTTTGGAAAACATTTTCAAAGACAATGACCGTCCAACAAAAAGAAACAACTACTTCCCTTGTACTGATGAAGCCCAATAGGCCGAAACCGGTCTACAAGTTATGTTGTCTCTTCTAACTGTAAACTTGGTTTAAATTATCTATTAGATATGCCAACCCTGTTTGACTTTGAAGTGTAATCCAATATCCGTCGGGGCATATAGCCCGGGAAGTAGTTGTTTCTTCTTAGTTGAACGGTCATTGTCTTTGAAAATGTTTTTCAAAGCTTGTAAAGCGTTAGAATAATATTATTCTTTCTTTCATATCTATTGATAACACGCTTTATTAAATACGACAATGTTACAGTTTTCTGTAATAATACTGTCTAAAATTAAAGACCTGATTATGATAAGGGCATTAAGTTCTTTTCAGGATATTTTGATGTTTCTACACATTTTTCACCTGAAGAAACTTGCGAAAAGCTGGGTAGTTTATTTTAATCCTCTTGAATTTGCTTTTCTGCCTGTTAAAAGTCTGTTATTGAAACATTTTCTGAATATTTTTAAAATTTAAAAAAGCTTGAAAAGAGCTTTTCACATACAGGAGAATAGAACCAAAAGCTTCTGATGGTCAGTCCTACGATTACCAACTTTGTGAACACTTTTTTATTGCAATTATTCATGGGTATTTTAAAATATAATTTCTAAATTTACAATCTTAATTAGTAATATTTAAATTACATTTTAGTACTAATTACTAATTTAAAAAATTGGGTAAAAACCTCTTGCGACGAAATGTATTCAATGTAGATGCGTGCGAAATGGATGATGGAATATCCCAAGCGAGAAATGTGACGACGCACGCTACGCATTTAATAAAAAAAATCATCACAAAATAAACTTGGCAACAATGTAATCGATATAAGATAGGATAAGCAACTGGACGACGCTGTAGCAACGAACACATTATTAAACCTATATTTCTCTTATCAGCCAAGACCAGTAAGGTCAAAATTATTAAAATATTTTGAGTTATATACATATATACAGGGTGTTCAAAAATATACTTAAAAGTTAATTTAATTCTTTTCCGGTTAGAAATCGAATTTTAGTGAACATGGAGTACATGATTTGAACATTGGACTCATTGTTTAAACAATGAAAAATAGGTATAGCTGTTGTAATTTGTAATTCATGTTTTTTATGAATATTTTTACGATATTTTTGTGTAGAGTTTACAGGAAAGCTTATATTTAAGAATGCTGAATTAAATTTGACAATAAATTATTTAAATAATCATAACTAAACATAAACAAGCTCTATAAGGAAAAGTTGCGTTATGATACCAAAAACTCCTACGTGACTCTCCTCACAAATGTGGATTAACCTTGTATTCTAGAGAAGATATGTATCGCTTGATGGTCAGTGAATTAAAGAACTAAAAATTGTAATCGCAGCGCAAGGAAGGAATTTAACAATCCCACCACTAACGGTAGCAATTTTAATTATGGCAATAACGTTAATATAAATCACTGAATATAGTCTGGTGAATTCTAATCCTAAAACGATCCAATAGATCGTTACAATGTTTATTTTTAGATATTCTGTTTCTTTGGAGAAGATCAGTATCAAGAAATCGTCACCTTAATGTCATTTAACTGCAAAACTCGGTAAAGTATGAAAAGTAACTATTAGTCAGTGGACTGACACACCTGCGGTTTACATGGAGTCATGTGAGTGGACGTTAGAACAAAGAAAGTCTATTCCAATCCAGAATATTCCTCTATGGTAGCTACAGAAAAAGGAACTTGTACCAAAGACTTGCAGAATACTGTTAAAGCGCTCTTACTCTTCTTCTAAGCTGTTCTTACAAGTGTTCAATTGGATTTAAGTCTGGTGAAGATGCTGGTCATTCTAAAACTGTGATATGTTTAGTTTTAGACACTCTGTTTCTTTAGAGATGATCATTATCAAGAAATCATCACCTTAATGCCATTTAAGTGCCACAACTCGGTAAAGTATGAAGAGTAACTATTAGTCAGTGGACAGGAAAATAACCTGACCCCCAAAACACCTGCAGTTTGTGAAACACACCTGCGTTTTACATGGAATCATGTGAGTGGACGTTAGAACAAAGAAGGTCTGTTCCAATTTTAGATGAGACCAGAATATTCCTCTATGGTAGCGACTGAAGAAGAAACGTGTACCAAAGACTAAACGAGTAATTTGCAGAATACTGTTAAAGCTCTTTTGAGCTGTTCTTACAAGTGTTCAATTGAATTTAAGTCTGGTGGACCAGAATATTCCTCTATGGTAGCCACTGAAGAAGGAACGTGTACCAAAAACAAAGCGAGTAATTTGCAGAATACTGTTAAAGAGATCTTTTGACTTGTTCTTACAAGTGTTTAATTGGATTTAAGTCTGGTGAAGATGCTGGCCAGTCTAAAACTGTGATATATTTATTTTTAGACATTCTGTTTCTTTGGAGAAGAGCATTATTATGCCTAAAGTTAAAATTATCTCTAATTCTAGATTTCTACAGCCTTACGATTGGTTCTAGTAGTAAATTAACATACTTTTAAAGTGTTGAAGTGGTGACAATAGATATATTGTACCTAGCAAAATACCTCCTATCCTGAAGAACTAAAAACACGTTTATCTAAACTTAGATCAATTGTGGTCACATACAAGAAGCGATCCCCTAAAAAATAGGTTTCAAATACAGTTCAGTAGGAGTAGAAGAACCATGTAAACAGAATCAAAGAAAAGAGTCTGTTCGTTGGGATTAGAAGATAGTAAAAAGGCAGAAATGAGAATACTGTAAACTGAGTGATTAACTAAACTGTATAAAAACTATAATCTGGGGTTAAATTTGCTCGTTTTCACAGATGTTAGTCATTTTAACACTTCATGTGGTACCTTACGTTGACTACATGGGAAAAGATTTTTTTATACAGCGCAAGATTACTTTACAAAAGTATAAGACATGTTATTGGGGCAAGAGGATTATTAAAAATTAAGTAATAAAAAATTGATTGGTGAATTAATTACGCTATGTTAAACGTAAAAACCGATATAAATTTATACTCATCCAAAAGCATTGCTTTCAAACAGGATATTTGTTTTTTGATCTGTTGAGTAGTTTCTAAAAAAAGTTTAGAATATTCAGATTTGTATGTAGATACGCAAATTTAGGTATATCTACTATAAATAATGTAGTAATGGACCTACAATATATCTAGAATATTGAAATATTAAATGAAACGCCACTGGTGATTTATATATTAATTTTGAGAAAGGGGCAGATTTCTAAAGTTCGAAAACCCTTAGCTAAATTCAGGTATACACTAAACAGGTAAAATTTAACTTTAATGTCACTTTCAAACATTAAGTGCTCATTAAGTTTTATTGTAGGTACCTATACTTAAAGAAAACTAGGAGTAAATGTATTAAATATTGAGATATTATTGTTGGAATCAAAAATCCGATTTGTATTTGATGTTAATTATTACATTGATAAACAAACACAAAAAAACGTATAGGAGCTCGCTAAAATCCAAAGGAAACAAACGTTTTAATACCTATATCGCAAAAGTATGAACTAAAAAGTTCCGTTACACATTTTTGATACGAATTTTTTGTCACAACACCTATTCCTAATCTTACATTTACAATCTTAGCTTTAAAAATAGGTTATTAACTTCAATTCGAAAAAGACGCTAAAAATTAAAATAAAACACGTATAGAACTCGGTGATTCCTAATGGAAGGAAACCTTGGACACAGAACGATAATTGAACTCGAGATAGACTACGGAAAAATCCGTTACTAATTTTTGTGACGAATTTATGCACCTTGTGAAACTAAGATTAAAAGTTTAGCTTTAAAAATAGGTTGTTAACATTAATTTGATAAAGACGCTAAAAATTAGAATAAAACACGTAATTTATAAATATGAATGTTCTCATTATCGAAAAAAAAATTGAATAAGTAGAGAGGTTGAATATACTTACCTACATATAATCTATAAACATGAATAATATTAAGATAAGAAATTAAGACCAGAATTCACGTCAATACACAATACCTTGGGTATTACGAGGTATGTTCAGAAAAAAATCGAAAACTTATAAAAACTTTATTTATTCATCAATATCTATTTTGTCCCCTTCAAAGATATTCCCCTCAGATAAAAGAAAGTGTTGCCAGCGCTTGTTCCAATCATCGAAGCACTTCTGGAACTCGATTTTGGATAATTGAGGCTTTATCTCCTCAATTGTAGCAAAACGTCAACCTTTTATCACTAAAGAGAGTTTTGGGAATAGGAAAAGATCGCAGCCGACCAAGTCCGGAAGATACGATGGTTAAGGCATGATAAAGGAGTTGTTTTTGGCCAAAAACCCACCAACAAGCAATGATGAATGTTCTGGTGCATTATCATGGTACAAAATCCCATAAATCCTTGCTTTTAAGTCGTATTGCTTTGCGCATAACTTCCTTATTGACCGTACGACCTTGTGACAAAAACTCATCATGCACTACGCCATTGGAATCGAAGAAAACTGAGCAAAACCATCACTTTCGAACGACGTCTTTTTTTTTCGGTCTTAGCTCCTCTGGTCGCTTCCATGGAGATGATTGGACTTTTGTTTCGATCTCATAACCATATACCCATGTTTCATCACTAGTTACGATTCATTTGAGGAAATCTGGATGTTTCATCTTTCATACAATCGCATGAGATGATCCAGTTGATCTGCCAACATCCTCAGCAACTTTCCTAATAGTATATTGACAATTTTCCAAAACCATTTGCTTCACTCGAGCGTCCAGAACGGTCATCGTCATCAATGTCTTCTCGGCCTTCTGTAGAGCGTTTATACCATTCATAGTTTCTTAGTTTACTTATAGTAGATTCACCAAATGCTCCATTCAACATTTTTAATGCATTGGCGTACTTTACTTCATTTTTAACGCAAAATCTAATGCAGATTCTTAGATCCATTATGTTGGACAGTAGAAAATCGAACGGTATAACAAAACACGTCTATCAAACACAAACTAATAATGGAAAATGGCTGATATTGTCAACATATATTAGGGATATGTGTACTAATATAAGGAAAAAAAATCGAGAATTATCTGAAACTTCTGGAACTCGATTTTGGGAATAGGAAAAGATTGCAGCTGGTCAAGTCCGAAGAATACGGTGGTTGAGGCATGATAACGGTGTTGTTTTTGGCCAAAAACTCACCAACAAGCAATGATGAATATTCTGGTGCAATATCATGGTACAAAATCCCATAAATCCTTGCTTTTAAGTCGTATTGCTTCACGCAAACTTCTCATAACTTCCTTCTTGACCGTACGACCTTGTGGCCATTCTAATCGAAGAAAACAGTGAGCAAAACCTTTAGATTTGACCAACGTCCTTTTTTTGTTCTTGGCTCCTCTAACCGCTTCTATAGGGATGAATTGGGCTTTGGTTTTAATATCATAGCCATATACCCATGTTTAGTCACCAGTTATGATTCTTTTGATTAAATCTGGATGTTTCATCTTTCATACAATCGCATGAGATGATCCAGTTGATATACCAACATCCTCAGCAACTTTCCTAATAGTATATTGACAATTTTCCAAAACCATTTGCTTCACTCGAGCGTCCAGAGCGGTCATCTTCATCAATGTCTTCTCGGACTTCTTTGAGGCGTTTATACCATTCATACATTCTTAGTTTACTTATAGTAGATTCACCAAATGCCCCATTCAACATTTTTAATGCATTGGCACACTTTATATCATTTTTAAGGCAAAATTTAATGCAGATTTTTAGATCAATTATGTTGGGTAGAAAATCGAACGATATAACAAAACACGTCTGACCTTTCTGTCTATCAAACACAAACTAACAATGCAAAATGGCTGATATTGTCAACATATATTAGGGATATGTGTACTAATATAGAGAATCTAGTGTACGTAGCCCGTGAAATTCAAAATTCTTGTTTCTTTCTGAACAAACCTCGTATAATATCAAAAATCGAAATTTAGCTATATCTGGGATAAAAATATTTCAAATAAAAGTTGAAAAACTCACTTTTTTGAACCTTAAAACACCATAACTAACATTATAGAGTATATATAAGTACGTTGTTTTTTTCTGTCTTTATACTAACCTTTTGTACAGAAACCATATTGCCTAATAATAAAATATAGAACGTTTCGTAAATAGGTCTTTAGATACAATTGAAATAAATATAACATTATTATCTATATAGACAAATTTATATGATTTTTGATTTAAATTATAGTTAAACGACCTCAAATGTATGCAAAATTTCTAGTTGTGAATACGTTTCAGGTACTTAAAAATGCACTTTCACGTATATTTCGATTACAAATTCTTATTTTAGGTAGTAAATTTTATGATTTCTATCTAGGTTATTGTTTGTATGTATTTAATTTGGGAATAAGCATTTTTAGGAGGAATTTAGGGTGTTGCCAGTTTGTATATTGTGAAATTATGCTATATTCGATAAATCTACGACGATTTGATTACAATAGTCGGCTTTTTTTGTATAGAATGTTAGATATACTCTGTGTAATAAATATGTTGAAATAATGAAAATATCAAGTTAGTTGTTTGAAATATATGAATAATAATTAATATTTACCGTTTAAAATGTTCTCGAATTCGTTCTTCTCTTATATTCTCGGGTAAATTTCCTACCCACAAGTGTCTAGTCTCTCTGACCATTTTGCCCTAAACACCACATTGAGGAATTTTTGTTTTTCGTCGCACAGACACTATTTCACAAAAAAACACAGCCGTTTTAACTTCATGTTGGCGCACTGATGTTGAACGAACTCGTTTTGGCACACAATAGCACTTCACATATCGGTAACACTCACTTCCTGAAAATGCACTTTTAATTATAAGATTTTTCCCTTCAATTTCACTGATTCTTTCACACTTTTTTTAACACTGAGCGAGCTTCTATATTTCACTTCATTTTCGCTGGTTCTACACAACACACTGCTGGGAGCGCGTTTTGCTTCCAGTTTGAAAATGTGGTGCTGCAACGCCTTGTGCCTAAAACACCAGAAATTATCAACGACGTGCACATGTCGACATGCTACAGACAAAGAAAACCGATTTCGTATGTCGTGCAACAATCGGACGGTTTCGTGTAACGATATATAGCTTTCCTTTATATTTTATCTCTCTCTACTGGACTTTTCGGTCGCTTGCGACAAGCTACTATCCTACCTACAAAATTCGTTCTATTTTTATAATTACTACGATATATTATTTGTTTTGTTCGCGATGCCACGGTGGAATACAATATCGACCTATTGTATTCATTCTATTTTTCTTTTAAATGGTAAATGCTAAAAGTCTGATAGTAATAAACATATGAATAAAAATTATATTAATAATATCGCGATTTTAGCACATTTATAAGTAAAAATATACCTATCTATATAGTTGATTGACTATTAAGGTAGGTAAATGTTTAAAACAAATCTTTTTCGATAAATTAGGTATTTTTTACTATAGGTAGGGATTATACAATTTATTAAGTAATACTAATTTTCATATGTAGGTAAATTAGGTAGTTATCTAATGCTTAGAAAGTAATTTTTGTTGAAAAAAATCTTTCTAAGTACTGGAATAAGTAACCTTATTAGAATCGGTAAGAATCTTTATGAAATAGTATCTACTTATACTTACTTAGCTCTAAAATGTAAGTATAATACTACATCTTCCTTTATTTATATATGTACACTATATATTGATAATATACATATACTAATATATGTATAAAACGATATTTGATCGATTTAATAAACCACCGAAGTGTTTTATCGTATCACTGATCGTCAATCTGCCATATGATGTAGTTTTTTTGACATTTATGTAGAGTTTTTTATGTTCTATTCGAATATTCGATATTTTCGTTGATTTCTTTGACATTTGAATCAAGTTTTTGACGTTTTCATAAAAAGTTTGATATTTCAATCAGTTATTTGACATTTGTGTAGGTTTTTTGACATTTAACTTGTTTTTTTTATATTAGACTCAGTTTTTTAACGTTTCTATTGGATTTTTTATGACGTTTGACTCAGTTTTTTAATATTTGACTTGGCTATTTGAACTTTGACCAAGTTTTTTAATATTTGTATTAATTTTTTGACATTTGTCTTGATTTTTTAACATTTATATAGTTTTTTGGCGTTTTATGCCAAATTTTGTCAAACGAATTTGTTTTTTCGACATTTATGCCTTGATTTTTTGACATGCATATAGATTCTTTACGTTTTATGCCCAATTTTATTAATCGAATCGGTTTTTTCCACATTTATGTTGATTTTTCTGACATTTAACAATATTTTTGTGATATTTACTTAAATTTACGTCAGTTTTTTGACATTTGAATCGATTTTTGTAGTTGTTTTAAAGATTTTTTTTATATTTAAATAAATAAGTATAGGTATTATACAGTATAATTATATATACGTTTGCAATGAAAATGTTTAGTTTTATTTTGTGCAATATTATTCTTAAGTATATCAATTTTATATACTACCTAGAATTATTCCTAGATTTTTTTACTATACAAAAATAGAAAACAGAACATACAACAAAAGGAAAAAATGTGAAATTCTCAAAATAACACGTTGACTTTGAAGCATACGAACGACGAAACCTTTTTAGAACGCGTAGTAGGCTTGTTTTAATTGAGGTTCGGTCGAGTCTACTTTCTAGATGGGTGGGTAAGGTTGAGTCGTTCAACAACTACACACAACGGTATATAATACAAAATTCAGTGCATTCTCGTACAATAGTTATTCTTTTTGAATGTTATCTTTCCTTACAATTCTTTTGTAATAAATATACATTAGGAATGTTCGTTCTCGCAAGAAACAAGTGCAATTGTTTTTGTTTTGTATTACACTTTGATCCGTACTAAGTTTATATGTATTTTTTAGTGTATTTCATTTTATTTAGAATAGAAATTCTACAATCTTTTAATGTATTAACCAGTTTTTTTATACGTAGTTGATATACGTATATCGTGCAATGCAAGATTATATGTAAAATACATAATGTAAGCTATGTTGTTGATTTAAAATACCTATTTATTATACTAATCCTATTCAGGTATAGATACCTATAAACATTACCATATTCAACACAGCTTATCTCTAAAATTAATAGTTTACACGAGATTAAGTATAAATGTTATCATAAGCTATATACGATCCACAAATCCACTACTCTCCATATTGTAAATATGATAAAATATTCGTAGGATTGATTTTTTATACAAAAAAATGACGTTTTTTTTTTATATTATTTCCTTATTGAAAATTGTACCAATTTTATAGCTTCTGTTTTTCATATCCACACCCACACACTTGCTACGTTTATCGTTTATGAAAAAATCAAGGTCATTTCGGTTACTGAATTTTATATCGTGGTGACATCTAGGAATAAAACTTCGAAAATGTGGGTAGTAAACAATGTGTATAATCTTTTAGTTTTTATCATTACGGATAGATGGCGTGTAATTTAAAGTTTTTTTTACTCATGAATTTTTATATTTCCATAAGTTTTTTAATATTTGACGTTTCAACAAGTTTTTTTTAACATTTGTATTAATTTTTTGACATTAGTCTTGATCTTGTGACATTTGCTTGTTTTTTGACTTTTATATAGATTTTTTGTCGTTTTATGCCAAATTTTTTCAAAGAAATCTGTTTCTTCGACATTTATGTTGATGTTTGACATTATTTTTGGATATTTCATTCAGTTTTTTAACATTTCTATTGGTTTTTTAATATTCGACTAAGTTTTTGACATGTCTTAATTTTTTGACATTTTATAGATTTTTTGACGTTTTATGCCAAATTTTATCAAACGAATCTGTTTCTTCGACATCTATGTTGATGTTTGACATTTTTTTGGATGATATTTGACAGTTTTGTTGACATTTGACTCAGTTTTTTCAAATTTGACTAGGTTTTTCGACATCTGACCAAGTTTTTTTAATACTTGCATTATTTTTTTGACATTCGTTATGATTTTTTGAGATGTATATAGTTTTTGACAAATCAATAATAACATTATCATCTCTAAGGGCTATAGGCGACACTACAACTGACATTTTGATATTTTCTAACTTTTTCTTCTTTCTTCGACCTTTTTTCTTTATTAATTTTGATTTTACTGTAATTTCTCGTTTGTAATCAATTTTTTACCCATTTTTAACAATTTTTACCAATGAATTCATATTTTGGCGAGGATACATCCATAAAATAAAGACATTTACTAGAGATAGTGTTCGTATAATCATGGAAATAATAACTGGTCATACTCAATTATAACAACATCATATTATAAACGTGTATTTAATTACCAATATAAAATAAGATAGTATAAAACAAATCACCAAGTAAATGGAGCTCTTTCTCTTAAAATTCTAACACCAAATTTTTCCCATTCATCAGCTTGTATCCATAATTCATGAGCTGTTTCCAAACACGACATAATACAAGCTCCTTTCCACGCTACCATAGCAGAATCCATATCTCTTGGATTCGTTACTATATCTAATTGTTCTGCACGGTATAAATAAGGAATTTGAAGTGATATACGGTTTTGAAGCCACGTTCCAATGCCTAGAATAAAATTATAAATATCGCTAAGTCGCCAACAATCTAATTGATGATCTAGCTCTCAACGATTATTAACTCTTTCCCAATTTGGAAAAATGACTTCAGGTACAAGATTTTTTTCGTTAAGAATGTCCTCGTAGGTAAAGACCTAAATACCAATTTACAAAAAACATCTACTTGGGCAGAAGATGCAATTTATCAATTTGGGATGTAAAGGACTGTAAGTTAGGACGAGTGGGGAAGACGTGGGAGGGTGGATACAAGTTGTCGTGATCATCAAATATGTTGTCAACAATGCCTGATCTGTACTTGGCTTATCAGTTTTCTATATTGCCCAGTATTCATGAATTTGTTGTCGTTTCAGGAGCTGTACATGGTTTTCAATAACAACCACTGGTCTGTTTAGAGCAGCGCTAAACAAGTTGCAGATAGCCATGATGATTGCTAATATCCGAAGAGGATAGACACCAAAATAACAAGAACTTACCAGAAAACTTCATTCCACCTCCAACAACTAAAATACACCCATACATTTTACGTTTGATCTCTTCTGTGGGACATCTATCTATACTTTGAAGTACAGCTTGATCTAATCCTAGAATCTGACCTGGATTTGTTACAAATTCTCTAATAGAGGTTGGTATTACAGGATCCATTGCATCAACCACTATATCATCTTCGTTAGGGTTGTTCTGTTGGCCGTCCAGAAATGAATCACTTAATAAATCAGAATTTGCAGTGTCTAAACTTTCTTTCATACCTAAAATGTTTTTTTATAAACATAGACATCATTTTCATTAGTTATTAATACCTTTTTTTCGAATATCTCTTAAATAAATTTCATCATGCGGATCTTCAGGATCTCCAGTTGAGATCTTTTGAGTGTGTATACTTTTTGGTCCTGTAATAGCAAATAACTCCGGATTAAAAAGACTGAGCGGTGCGACTATACATTCATCACCAACTTGAATAGTAAAATGATATACAGACATATCTGGTTGTTTCAGAACAAAAGATTTTTCCTGTGATCCACAAACGTCCAAATTTACATGACAGAAGTCTTCTTTAAGTTTTCGTAGAAGCATTGTATCCAGTTTATTTTTATCAGAACAATCTTTATAAGGAAAAGCGCATTTTTGGAGCAACCAGAAGAATATTTGAGTTATATCTCCTCCTCCATATTCTAGACGTACTCTACAAATTTATGTAAAAAGTTCACTAAACGCAAAATAAAAATAGGAACATTTCTTGGTCACAAAGGCATAATTACGGAGTACAAAAAAAGATTGAACCTATCAAAAAAAAATTCTAACCAGCCACACTTGACAATAAGAAATTTGCACTTATGTTAACTTCTAGAGAGAATAATTTCACATACACTTGTTAGAATAACGTTTTTTCGTGTCTGCCTAATTGTGCCGTAGATTCAATTATAAATTAACCAATATTTTTTACATCTTACATTAAGATTTTATTACTTATATAATTACCTAGTGTTTTGGTGACAAATTCCATCTTCCACACAAGAAACAGATGTTTTTTGATCTCCAACATCTATCACACAAGCGTAACTCAATCCTGAACCAAAAGTAGCAGCCACATGATCTTGTACCAGAAAACAATGTCCAAAACCAATTTTTGTTAACACTAGATACATTAATTCTCTTAAATACATTCTGTTATATACATCTGGTATTACTAATACCGCTTTGTGTTGTTTCAAATCTTTTTGACTAATTTGAAAATTGACTTCAAGTATATAAGTCCATATTGCTTCTAAATCAGCCATCACCGCCGATAATGAACCACCTATAATTACATGCTAATATAGCTGAATATAATTTTAAAATATTTTTTACATATGAAACCAATATCAATCCTGGAGACCTTGAGGGAATACACTCGCTTTTGTATGGAAATAACAACAATTTGTCTGTTTTTTAAAACGATGTATAGCAGATCATGTTACCTGGTTGTGAGTGTACATTAAGATCCCCTCTTTTATATGGAAAATGAATATTAAAATCTTGTTCCGGATCTAATCGTAAAATATCATTGCCTATTACAACATCGCCTTCTGGTTTAATCCATTCTCCGCCACTGTTATTAATTAACTCTGGTTGTGAACGTCTGTTGAAGGCTGCTATTTGTTGTGGAGGTGTTGCATACCTAAAGTTCATTCAAAGTAAACAAATCCTAGGTATACAAAACATTCATATATATCTACTGTAATGTTTAATTTAACTTACCGCCTTCGACCATCCGATTGTAAGCATGATTGTAAAGTATGAGATACAACAAGTCTTGCCTCTTCCAATTCTTGAACATGAGGTGCAAGTGGATCTACTCTTTCAGGTAAAAAGCTGTCTCTGTATTCGCACCCACCAGGTAATCTTCGTCTCGCAATTGCATGAAGAGTTGTTAAAGGATTTAAATCAGAAGCTCGGCCGATTCTAAGATTTAAAGATCCCGGGTGAATTACGATTATACTCTTAGCGTGGACTTGCTCCACTGGTACATCCGATGGGGTCCCCAGAGTCATAGTTGTAGACGGAATTGAATTAATTTTGACTTATTTTATTTCTACATTTTTAAATATAAATATAAAACGATACCATATAATACTAATACTATCTATGAACGATTAGTTTTAAAGTATATAACTTTTATTCAATTTGTTTACAAACATCACATATTTTAGGTTATAACCACAAAAGTAACTTTGACATTTGACCTCAAACTATTAAAGTAAAAAACCACCAGGAATAGAAACTTAAATGATAAAAATAATACAAATTAAAAGTATACGTAAAAAAATGTAACAAAATTATTGTTCATCAACCTGAATCATACGCACAAAGATTTTTATAAATTACACTTATAATTAATACTGAAGATTTTAGTAACTAACAACACTTTAGTAAGAGGCCAACAATTTTAAAATTAGAAATGTCTAATAAGCCGTGTTTCAATTAGTAGAAATTTCATTTATTATATAAACAATATAAGAACTAATAATTTCCTTATGTTATACTACATTGGTTCATAATAATATTTTTTACATTATTTGTCAAAATCATTGTGTGTGTTATTTAAAAACTGAGAATTTAAAATATTTATTCACTGAAAATGTTTGCATTAGTCACAACCGCAATTACGTCTATAAGTGTTTTTGTTTAATTTATACGAAAGGGATTTTACTTATTGTATTACATTACACAAATTAAAAAAATTACATATAAATCAGAATATTAAGTGTATAATCTGTGGTATAACTTGTGAATAACTTCATAACGAAGCGATGCAAACATGACTTGCAATTTTGTTATTGAATGAGTCGTAGTCGAACCATATTACATATTTTTACATGAAAATGGCTTCAGATTCTCCTAAAAGGAACGGAAAACTTGTAAGTAATTATCAGTTTTTGTAACAGTCGTATTGCAGTTTTGAAATTTTGTTTATAGGCACCACTATCTCCACCTCCTATTCTCGATATATCTGATGATGAACTCGTCACAATTTCTGTTCGAGACCTAAACAGACAACTTAAATTAAGAGGATTATCTAGAGAAGAAATAGTGCGAATGAAACAAAGAAGAAGGACCTTAAAAAATAGAGGATATGCAGCGTCTTGTAGAATAAAAAGAATCGAACAAAAAGACGAGCTAGAGACAGTTAAAACTCACGAATGGAAAGGTATGGAACATTTAGAAGAGGAAGCTAGCCAACTTAAAAGTGAAATGGATGAAATTAAAGTTCGCTATGAAGCTCTAAAACTTTTTGCAATCGCCAACAAAATAACAATTCCTCCAGAATTAGAACATTTATAGTTTTATTTAGTATTAAATCAGATAAATTATTTTCTTAAGACTAGTTTTTAGAATATAACTTTAACACATTTTGTATTGTTGGTTGTTTTTTTTTTTGTACCACTCCACAGAAGCGAAGTTGCTTTGAATTTGAACAAATTATTACAAACTTCTTTGGGCGTTTTTATAAGATTTCTTGTCCATTAGTACAAAAAAATGAATAATTGAATTCTTACTAAGTAGAAAAGCAAAAAATAAAATTTGAAGCTGAATCTAATCGCGTTTCTCCGAAAATCGAATTTTCATTTATAAAAAAACCCTGTATGATGCGATGATTTTCTTTTTTTTGCACCTTAGAAAACAATATCTGATCTATTTAAGAAAAAAATAAAATATTAATTAGCTTAAGGGTGAAAATCATTGGTCTTAGGTCACCAGGAGTCTTTATGCCCGATTTTTTTAATACAACCGATACTCTATTGTGTTGTTAAAGGACATAAGGAAAAAATCGTATTATTCATCAACCGGTCAACCTAACCAAACTCTCATCAAAATACTCTTGTAATATAGTACAATCTGCCCAATTTCACTTTAGCTGTGATATGCGCAAATGAAGAAGAGAGAGCATCGCAACAAAGTCAGAAAACATTGTCTCGAGACCGACAATCTGAGCGTCTCCCCACCTTGGTTCATCATAAACAGAGACAATATAATTTATAATATAATTTATTATATATTATCTCTGATCATAAACCAATGCGCATCTCAAGGCTACAGCTAAAGTGAAATTGGGCAGATTGTACGTTCACAATTACAGTAACTGACTTATACAGAATTTGAGTATCAATTGTTTTGGAAATAACCATCAGCGTCACAAGTCACAACATGCCAATAAAATTATCGAATGGTAAGTTTTATAAATGAAATTGGCAGAACGACAATTGGGAAACTTGTGAATTCTAATTTGTTTCCATCATTTGCACCTATACAGTTTGGTAATGCCCATAATTCTGAAAATCTCTTTTCCACTGGAGTCACATTATGCAACTTGTGTTATCCTACGTGAAACCTTTGTCTGTAGAATATCTTAATACATATTTTATTTACCTTATCGTTATCATTATCCTTTCTTCTGTACTCACACATACACGCATATTCGTATTGCTTGTAACTATAGAAGGGATCAGAATCTAAACAAGTTCATTCATTTATCTTCTGAAAGCTCTAAATAGTCGTCTATTAGAGTTATTATTAATGTAAGGATAAATCCAAAACATCCTCTTCAGAGCTTGATAATTATCTTTCTGACTATTTATTTGTACGATTCAAGTATACTACGTGTGTCTATGACGACCGCGCCATGTACGGAAGTCCTAATATTAAATTTAGGTGTCTACATAAAAAATCACTTTTATTTATATATTCATAATATAATTATTAAACAAGAAAATAGATTTTATGTAACAATAAAGAATATAATGGCATTGTATACAAACTAATTGAAAGATATCAAAATCTAATAACTTAAATACAATTTTTTAACTTTTTATACCTATAATAAAAAAATACATTGTTGTGTAAAATAATGTAAATATATCAAAGCTTAATTTAAAAACATTGATAAGCAAAGGCACTTTATACAGTATAAAAAATATACCAACAAAAATTTCTTTTTTCAATTCCCATAGCATTTTAAATTCTTACAACCAAAAGTAATACTCAGTATTTATAAAAAGATTAAACTAATTTCAAATACCTACCCGATATGATAAAAAAAATAAGAATATTAAAATACTAAAAGTATTGAGATTTTCACAATATTTATTTAATGTATAACGCGTTTCACTATGTTATAGCTTCATCAGATACATAATTAAAATCGAACTTACAAAGTTATGATATAAATAAAATGAAATGTGACATAATGACACAATGATGGTCGAAAATCATGTGGTATAAATAAACTGAAATAAAACAAATGTACTACAAATTGCAATAAGGACAAAGTTAATAATAATAAATTTTTACGATAGTAGTAATATATACAGGATTAGTACATAGACTTTTATGTAAATAAATTTAATAACGGTGAATTATTTAATTCTGTTTGATCATTCAATAATGTATCAGAGTGTTTACATTTATTAATTTCTAGACTTTCTAATAAATTTAATTTAAAACCTTTATTTTCTTGGTGTAAAATATCAAAATTATTATTAAAGTTATGGTTTTCAGAAATTAGATGATTTGAGTATGTAGAATCAGTTTTTTTATTAAGGAAGCTTCTGTTATGTTCTGTAATACGCTTTTTAAAAGTTCTACCTGTTTGTCCTATATATACTTTATTACAAGAACCACAATTAAGTTTATATACACCCGATTTTTGATCTTTTGAATTTTTAGTTTTATTGTTCTTAATGTATTTCCCTATTGTATTATTGGTTTTATATGAAATCGTAAAATTTTGTTTCTTTGTAAGTTCGATTTTAATTATGTATCTGATGAAGCTATAACATAGTGAAACGCGTTATACATTAAATAAATATTGTGAAAATCTCAATACTTTTAGTATTTTAATATTCTTGGAATATGGATTTTCATCAAGTAACGACTAAGAATATTCAATATAAAAAAAATACATTCAATAAACATTTAATTTAATAAAACGTTTTTATGATTTTAAATAATACGTTTTATTAACTAAATTCCATAATTTGTATTAAAATTATTTAATAAATTAATACAAATGCTTTATTTGATTATAAAAACATAAAAAGCTTATAACCAAACTAAATATTTCTAGTAAATATTACTAAATAACACATCCGCATCAACTATTTTATATAACAAATAGTTGTTGAAAATGTTTATAAACTATATATTGCTAATAATAATTCATTAGATTCATTTGAAGGGTCCGCGGTCTAAACCTGTTAAGCACCAATTTTTTGTCGAAATTCATTTTCTTGTATTTTTGGATAACTCGAGAATATCGTTTAGTGTGAAAATCGGGTTTTGTGATAAGAGCGGCGCGGCGTAGGTTCGCGGTCTAAAGTGGAATTTTACTGATCTTGAATTTTTTCTAGAATGTATTCCTATGAGAAAGAATAACAGAGGCTTCTAACATTGAAGAAAATACATAAGTAGAGCAGCAGATTATTGAGTCTCGTTATGAGAACTCCTACACTGAGCAAGAAGTAGATCAAGATGAAGGCGGTGATCCAAATGTTGATACTCCTAAAAAGGAACTAATTCTACTGGGAAGTGGGAAAAGATGACATTGTATAACCCAAACACACAAAAAATAATAAAAACGTTAGAATAGCTACTTATATAACTAGTTGCAAAATGAACGTGTTTTTTGCACTAGATGTGAAGTTTGGATCACGAGCGTAGCGAGTGATCCAATACATCGTGACAAAATGAGATTTCATTTTGTCACTCTTTCATTAAATGAGTGACAAAATGAACAACATTTTGTATCTAGAATGAGTGTCAAAATTATGATATTTCGTAACTGTAATTTTTTGTAAATAGCACTTAACAAGTTTAGAACGCAGACTCTTATGTTTCATTAGAGATTGGTTTTACACAACGCATAGATAAATATTATTTAGTGTTATTTTTGAGCAACAAAACGAATCCATCATGAGCATGTGTCAATGTATGAATGGTGAACATTGTTTCATCTTTAAAATGTTTTACTACGTCATCATTTACTTGTATGTGAATCCCATGTGGTCCTTCCATAAAAACATCACGTATCTGATTCGAAGAAATGTTTAGTAATGTTGCCAATTTTTCTGCAAGTTCTGAATTACTATGTGTTGATAAGAAAAGAGCGTTATAGTAATGTGCGTTTTCACAGCATATGTATAGTTTTAGTTTTGCTGCTTTTGGCCTGGAAAAAAAAACATTGTTAATTTTTTAGAAATCAACATTTTTACGTATACAATCTATTTTTTTCAAATAATAATGATACTGTAACGGGATAACCGAATAAGGAAAGAACCTTTAGTTAAAAGACTGTTTTAGTGACTATATTCCAGAATATTCTAGGTTCTTCTAGTATGTAGCAGTTAGGTTAGATCATGTTTCTCAAAAATCCTAGAATATTCGTTTTTTACTATATAAGATGATGTATTAAGGCCCGTTTCAGAAAGGACCGATGATCAGTGCTGACGATCCGTCCTATTCATTGTTTTATATGTTTCGTTGACATGTCCGCGTATCATCGGCCGGCCGTTTATAAACGCACAGGCATCGGTCTAGCCCGTGGCGTTCGCAGATCATCAGTCGAAGTAAGGGCCATTGGGTAAACGGAGATTTTCACATGCAAGCATATCATCAGTTGTAGTTTCGATACAGTGTTGCATTTGAGCAAGATTATGCTATTTTTTTACTGTTTTTGTTGCAAGAAATATTAATAAGCAAAAAGGCAGTCAGTGGTAAAGAAAAATACCGTATTGACACAAAATTATAAATTACTGCAATTGAACAAAAACCATGTATTTGGGGATACATCTTCAGAACAGTATAAAAATTAAAAAAGTATTAAGACTACACTCAATCTTTCCACTGAAGAAATTGAAGGTCTAATAGAGTCTGAAAATTTCAGATCGTTTTCTAGCTTGTGGTGTAATTCTTAAAAAGAAGAAATGGACATCCGAAAATACATAAAGAATTTGCGCGGGTCTTCCCTTAAATCTGATTAAAGGGTGACGAACGCGCCTTTTATTGGTCTTTCTAGACATATTGGATGCACCCTGTTTGATTTTCGTTTCTTTTTATTTCTTTCAATTAATCTTTTTACGCATAAAGCGACAACAACGCAATGCTCTGTGCTTCTCAATTTCATATTGACAACTGATGATACGTGTATATGTGAAAACAAAGAAGGTTACCGATGATCGGCGGCGACCGATCATCAGCACTGATCATCGGTCCTTTCTGAAACGGGCCTAAGGGGAGAGTTTTTAAATAGTTCATTATCTTTGTAAAACGTTTTTCAGTAGAGTCCTTGTGAATAAATTATGTCTCCATAAGTATTTCAATACTTACTTTGATTGTAGACTATTATACAATCTGATTCCTTCAGCAATTCCACAGATTTCAATTATATCTTCTTGTGATAATCTTAACATATCTTCACCCGAATATTTTTCAAAAGTTTCTAAATATTTTTCAAATCTATTTTCTAACAACCATTTTGATAATTCTTGTGGCGTACAATATTCAGTTAATTGAAGACTGTTCTAAAAATATAATAAAGGTTTACAGTAGATTTAATGCGTTTTTTTACCAAATCCATTCAAAAAGCTTTTTAAAGTTATAGAAAATTGTAAAAAGCAAAAAGTATAAATTTTAAATAAATCAGACAATCATCCATTGGAATTATCAGTCAATATTCTAAATACTTACTTTAGTTTGTAACAAAAGTATTTTATTTTCCATTGGGGGGCTAACTGGTGCCTCATTTTCTCTAGTAATAATGTTTTCACTTTTTGAAATCTGATCTTGTCCTTGACTAAAAAAAAATAATGATTTAAATTAAAATAGTTTAATATTCTATCTTCATAAATATTTCTTACAATTATACACGTTTTTTTAGATTTGATTATTTCCTTCGATACAAATTAACCAATAGAATGTCATAATTTTTGGAAATTGGACCAATCAGAATCAAATATCAGCGACTATTGCACCAGAGAAATAGTCACGTCAAATATAAATGTCAAAAATTTGTCTTCTCAGGAAATAATCTTCCTAAATATAACGAGACCTTGATTAATAGTCTGCTATTTTTGTTGCTGTATTATCCATACAAAGTTTCAACCCCTTTTTGCACCCCTAGGGGGTGAATACTAATAAACCATGAAACATGTGTTCAATGCAATATTTTAAAGAGTATGAATTTCAATTTTTATAAAAATAGATGCCGATTTTAAAGATTTTTCCATGTGAACGTTCAACCCTTATTTCACCCCTACAGGGTTAAAATTTTTAAAAATTTCTTTTTAGTGGGTGTATTCACATTATAAAAATAAACATCTGTACAAATTTTACGTTTCTACCATCAGCGGTTACGGCTGTGCGTGCGTCTATATCTCAGTCAGTGGGATCATCTTCTTTTATTGTATATAGATATTTTTTTTATTAAGGATGTCCTCGTAGGTACAGACCTAAATACAAATGTACCGAGAACATCTATTGGGCAGAAGAGACAATTTATTAATTTGGGATTTAAAGGCCTGCAAGTTAGGACGAGTGGGGAAGACGTGGAAAGATAAGGAGTTCCACAATCTGGAGACCCTGGGGATGAAGAAACAATCGAATCGATCCGTTCTCGATGTTCAGTATTGAACAGTATAAGGGTGCATGGAGTTGGCACGTCGCGTTGCTCTGGCTGGTCTGACAAGTGGAGGCATTATAGAGTGGAGTTCTTCTGAGCAAAATCCGTTTATGTATCGGTAAAACAAAGAAAGATCAGACACTGCTCTTCGGTGGGACAATGGGGCTAGGTTTTTGGTGATACTGGTGTCGTTTATTAGTCGAACTGCTCTTCTCTGTATTGCATCAAGAACTCCGAGCCTTGACGGAGCCGCCGAACCCCATACATGCGAGCAGTATTCAAGGTTAGGTCGTATTTGGGCTTTGTAAAGAGTAGCTAAGTTGGATGGAAAAAAATATTTCCGTGCTCTAAACAGAAAGCCTAATTTCTTTCCTGCTGCAGTTGCTATGGATGCAATAGGTTTGTTCCGTAGTAAGTCCTGGGAGGTCGTTATACCAACCAGCGTAATGGAGTCGGCCGCTACCAGTGTCTGATCGTTGATTGTAATGGATAAAGGCAACATGTCTTTGTCTTGGAAGCGTTGAAATTAACAAGATTCTTTCTTCCCCACTCGTCTACAGTTCTCAAATCTTGATTGAGAGAAGCCGTTGTAAATTTTTTGTCCTCTTCCAGAATATCTAGAGGTATGGGACGGTTGTGCGCTTTGCTACAGTGTAGGTTGCTATCATCTGCAAAACCATGTATCCGGTTATTAGTGGCTTCTAGTAGATCATTAATGTGTAAAAGGAATAGAGTAGGAGCTAGAGCCGATCCTTGGGAACTCCAGCGTTGATCTTGTAGAGTTTGGAAGAATGTCCATCTACAGCAACTTGGATGTGCCTGGTGGAGAGAAAATTGGATATCCATCTGCAAAGGTTTTGCGAGAGTCCGTATGAAGGCAGTTTGTTCAAAAGAGCTGCATGCCACACTTGATCAAATGCTTTTGAGACGTCTAGTGATACTATTTGAGTCTCCCCATAGCGGTGGATGGTATCACTCCAGACATGAATTACATATGCTAGTAGATCGGCTATTGACCTTTGTTGGCGAAAACTATATTGCCTATCACTTAAAAGGTTGTGTGTCTCAGGGTAGCTCAGGATATCGTGATTGGCGTATTTCTCCATAGTTTTGCTAATAACAGATAGACGAACTATGGGTCTGTAGTTAGAAGGCTGGGTTTTACAGCCTTTCTTGGGGACTGGTTGTACTCGAGCAGTTTTCCAGGATTCTGGAAAAATACCAGTATCATATGATAGTTGAAATAGCTTAGTGAGAACTGGCGCTAGTTCTTGAGCACAACATTTTAAGAGTAAAGCAGGTATTTCATCAAGGCCGCTTGCTTTGTTGCTATTTAGAGTAGCAAGGACTCTCTGCACACGCTTAACCCTAAATATGATATTTTTCATTGTGTGGGGAGCCCGTGGAATAGAAGGTAGTTCCATGTTTCCCGGTGGGTTAAGTGTCGAGTTCGAAGAGAATATTTTGGCAAAGAGTTCTGCCTTTTCTGTGGAGGACGTAACTATTGAGCCATCATCTGATGTGAGTGGAGGGAACGAACTAGTTGTGAAATTGTTGTTGATATGTTTGGCGAGAGTCCAAAAGGATCGGCTTCCATTAAGGTTTGACATTACTTTCTCTCTCATTCGAGCGTCAAAGAGACTTTTGGAATTGGAAATAGTGGTGTTGTATCTGTTTCTAGCGTTTATAATTTATATCATCCTGTTTTGTTTCCTTTGATGGATTTTGTATAAATAATTTGTGGGACTTGATCTTAGCTTTCCGAGCTACATCACAATCTTTATTAAACCATGGCCTCTGTTTGGCTTTCAAGCGTTTGGTAAAGTGAGTAATGTAAGCTTCCATGGCACACTGAATAATTCTATTTATACTATTGCAAAATGCCGATGGATCTTCGTTAATAAAGCAGACTGGATTCCAGGGAAAGGTTGCAAAGTAGTCTCGAAGGCCTTCCCAATCTGCTTTTCTAAAGTTCCAAAAAGTTCTCTTGGGTGGTGCATCGAATGGGTGAGATTGATATCTGTTATTGTTTTATACGCCAATTTTGACATCAGCGTTTTATATGTCATGTTTGTCATTTTTGACATATGTCATTGTTTCATACGTTAATTTTGACATAACAATGCTAGGATTTAACATCTATCTTTGTTTCATACGTCAATTTTGACATCAACATTTTATGTTGTTATTGACATCTGTCATTGTTTTATACGTCAATTTTGACATAATCTAGGAAAAACATACATATTTTTCAAGTAGATAGAATGAATAAAAATATTATTAAACTAATTATTATCAGACATCTCTCATAAATTTTTTTTTTGAAATTTATAAATTAGAAAAACAAGAAATGACATTGGGAAGAAATGAAAAAATGTCATTATTTGTTTACGTATTTTTTGCATTTCAAAAGAAATCATGTTTAATACATATATTTGGTTAACGAGTCTTTGAAGTCACCCCCCTTACCTAGGAACGGCGAGCCGTCCATAAATCCGAACCTTTTCTCGAACCTGACATTAGGCGGTTATTATATTATGCACTCATGATTTTACAATCTATTGTTTCAATTTTAAAAATACTTTTTTCTCAGTGTAATGTAGAATATTTTGGTGTCTTATCTGTAAACTACAAAATTTTGAGATCAGGAAAAAAATAATCTTTATATATTTATTTATTTTTATTTATAAAAAATTAATTTTTTTAATTTAAACAATAGATTGTAAAATCATGTGTGCATATATCCGCCTAAATGTAATGGTCGAGAAAAGGTTCGGATTTTCAAATCAAAAGATTTATAAAACGAAATATAGGTATGATTAAAATAGAAAAATACCTGTGGAGACCTCTGACGTGCAATTTAACATCGTCACTGTTCCGTTTAAATTCGGTGGTATTTATACGATTTCTGCGGGAATATCTCATTGTAGAATATAGTTTTTGAAAATACTGTGTTTTATCAGTAAAATCCTTCCTTAAGATGGTCATTGTATTTACAAATATAAACTGTTATTACAATAAACTAGTTTTAAATTATTAAGTGATATTTTATAATGAAAATATACAAATTAAAGCCCTTTTTTAGGCTAAATTTTTTCGTCATCTAACGAAAAATCCACGTAACACAATGAATAATTTATATATATTATATTTCTGATTATTTGTTGTATTTGCATTTGCTGGAACCATTCCTCTTAATTCCTTCACCATTAATTTATTCACAAAAAAAAAAATGAAATTATATTTAATTAAATAACACTAATCTTGCACACTAAATGCATACAGTTAATTATTTATGTTTATATAAAGTTATTTATTTAAACTTTTAAACACTAAGTATTAATTTCGCGCACGAGTTGATTGAAAATAATAAAAAGAAAATATTTTAATTTTGTGCAGTAGCAGTCAGTTGAACTAAAAACGGGACGCGATTAAATTGACTTTGTATGTTAGTTACGTTATACCGGTTTCAGCTGGTTATAGGCCGGCTTTTATCAGTTTCAACCGGATGAGAAATGAGAAACGAATGGTTCGTATTTCGTATAATAGGATTGGTGGTAGCGATGTTGCCGGCATTTGATTTTTTGAAGTGAAACTTATGATATTAAAGTGTATTTGTTGCCACTTCTTCTGAGTTTACAAGATTCATTAAATATATCTTTATATACAATTTCCGCTGTGTGTATGTTGGTCACTGAACTACTCCTAAACAACTGGAACGAATTTTATGTGTTCAAATGGATTCAACTGGTGTAGATTTGTTACTTGCATCAATATAACCTGCTTTTTTAACTATTTTTGAAGTAAAACTTCTTTAGGCGCGACTAGAGGGTAACTCAGATTTTTTTTCTGACGGAAGTAACGGTGTGACGTCAGCTATGGGAGGAGCTTAAAAACCTTTCCAAACAAAACAAATTTGCATTGACATTTTAGTGGAATTGAGGTTATGTTTTGTTTAGAAGTTTATAAAGTTTATTATGGTAATCTTGTAATTAATTCTGTATTCTTTAACTATTAGATACCATTCTGTTCGAGTAAAAATGGTATTGTATTATAATCTTCTTTCGGTTTCAAATACATTAAAGGTATTTAGAGAGTAAAATATATGTTTCACATTATAGTTATCATAAACCTATTATTTTATATATAAAAAATAATGATAACTTTCAATTTCCTATTTCTAATGAATAATATAAATATAAGATTATATCATTTTTTGTAAAGTATATAGACAATAAATATAATGGAATTGTAATTTAATATTTATTTTGCGATACGTACGTCAAATAAGTTTTACTTCAATGGCGTGTAAAGGTTACACGCACACTCTTTTTTTATTATTTGTGAATTTCCACGATAAAGTGACAATAATTTGTTTCATTATGTTTTAGTTCTACGAATTCCTAATAGATGGCAGTTTACTTTAATTTTTGTAACTTTATAAACCTTTGACATCTAGGGTGGATAAACACCCGGTAGATGACACTGTGTTTTCGTTCCTAGATAGATAGGAAAACACAGAAGATGGTGTTGTATTTCGATTTATAAATAACTATATAAACAAGAAACTAAAATAAAATGGAAAATAGTAAAAAAAAGCAGCCAATAATTGCGGAAAAAAGTCAAGAAAATAAAATTCTAAGTAAAATACCGCCACCATAAAGAGGCGGACCACCACCGTAAGGTGGCGTAATTGGTACCTAATATATTTAATCGAAAAATTATCAAATACAACGAAAAAAACCCTGGAATTATAAAACATCTTGAAAATAGTAAAAAAAAAGAAAAAATTGTGAAAAAAAGAAAACCAAGAAAATACCTTTCTAAATTAAGAAAGTACAGTTATGAAAGCAATGTTTCAAGAATTTCGCAAAACTCAGAATATAAGCTCGTAAATGTATAATACACATACTGTTAAAATTTGAAGACGATTTACCTCATCAGATATAAGATATTTGCAATTAAAAATGAGATTAATTGTACATGTAGCATGGGGGAAGCGTGGGAAACATCAATTTATTTTAATTTATTAATGAATGACTTTCACCATCTCGATGAAAAACTGATATTTGGTAAAATACTATATTTAGATGATATAAAAAAAAATTAAAAATTATTTACCTCGTAATTTCGATAAAAAATTAAAATAAACAACTCGTGTCAGCAATAATTTTCTAAGGAGGGATATAAAGACTAATGACATGAAAACGATGTGGCAACGTTGTCACAAATAGGGTATTTCAAGACTTTGACGTTTGTATCACCAATATGGCCGCTGAGAGGCAAATAAATGTTGTGTTTACTTTGGTTTTGTATTTAAATCCATGTTACTTCGTGTTTACATTGTCTTTTCCTAACTTTTTGTTGCCGATTGTGTAGTTATAATAGTGTTTGAGTGACTTTATTTATTGTTAAGTTCTAAAGAAATAAACATGAGTGAATATTTTTAGAAGTTGTCATGTCATTAGAAGTTTCTGATGTTACCTCTAGATATAAGCAAAAGATGAGTAAAATAAATAATTTAAATGTAAAATTAAAGGTGTGTAGAGCTCTTACATGAATTAAATAATTTGTATTATTTGTCATTATATTTTATTAATAAAACACATTTTAATAAAGTTTATTTTTATTTTATTTCTGTATTTAGTAAAAATCTATTTGTCTTACTAAAGTTAGCAGTTGGAGCAGAAAGAAATAGCGCGAAATTTAAACAAATTTAATATTTTTAAGGATATCACTTCTCAACTTTTTTTAATGAATCATAACAAATATTGATAATTTTTAAAATGAGAGAATAAATCTTATAGAGCAATCTTGTGATTTGTTATTAATTATAACAATAAATACAAAATATATTCAACACTATTATATTAATAAACATTTAAAAACGAAACTTTCACGACAGTAAATTTTTAATTATTGCAATACTTTATGACGAATACGGTCACCCATAACTATTTATTAATTTATTGCAATAAAAATAGCAAGTTTACTTTGCGTCTAAACTAAAAGTAAGTTTTAGTGGTTAGGAGAAATAAGAATAAAAATGACGCGACGTTGCCACATTTCCAAACAATTATATTTCACAGTATATGTGTATACGTTTAAGGGATAGAAGTACACTCACGTTAACAAATTTAACGTACAGTCATAGTACAAACAAACGTGCTTAACGATAGTGCGATTCCGAAACTTTTTGACTGGATTGTGGCGCGGACTGCGCGGAGGAACTACCTTAATTAAAATAACGCTACCGTAAGGTGGTGGACTAAAGTACTATGACACCACCGTAAGGTGGCGCAATTCGGCCACTAATATATTTAATACAAAAATGATCAAATACAACGAAAAACAACCTGGAATTGTAAAAAAATTCGTGATAATCTTGAAAAACTATCAAAAATTATAAAAAAAAAATTTTAAAAACCTTAAAAAACGATGAAAATTGTGAGATTCCTTAATAATCTTAAAAAATTGCAGAAAATTATAAAAAAATTAGAAAATTCTGATGTTATGTTAAAAATCCTGAAAAATTATGTTGAAAATATTGGAAAAACGTTGAAAATCGTGAAAAGTTGATAGAAATAATAAAAAATTCTTGAAGACGATGAAAAAATTTTGAAAATCGTACAGAAATGTTGGAAAACGTGAAAAATTGTTGAAAATTATAAGAAATTCCTAATAACGTTCAAAAATTGGTGAAAATGTGAAAAAAATATTTGAAAGTCATACAGGAACATTAAAAAACATGAGAAATTGCAGAAAAATGTAAGAAATTCTTGACAATCTTGAAAAATTGATAAAAATTGTTAAAAACTGTCAAAAATCATAAAAAATGTTAAAAATCGTAAAATTTTTTGACAATTACGAAAAATACTTGGAAATCAAAAAAAAGTTTATAACTGGAAAATATTATCGAATATCCTAAAAAATTATAAAAGAATTATTAAAAATCGTGAATAATTGTCGAAAATGTGAAAAAAAAAATAAAAGAAAATATAAAAAAAATGAAAAAAGGGGACAAAAGCGTAAAAATCAAAAAATACAAGAAATAACATATAAAAACTTGTAAATAAACAAAAAATATGATAAAATCGACAAAAACAGTAATAAAATCATGGAAATCAAACAAACTAGAAAAAATCATAAAAATTAGAAATTGTAACAAAGCTAGGTAAAATTGATCAATAGATGAAATGGTCAATCGACAATACCGGAATAAAAATTTCTCTACTCTGCAAATTTTGTTAAAAAAAATGATAAAAAGTACTCACCTTTCAATAACACTATCATTGTGGCTACTTAACGGCGAAAGCGAAGGTGGATAATCGTTGGGTAACTGAAAAAGAAAAATTCTTCTAACTAATCTAAATTTGTTCAAAATGTTTCACAATATCCTGTAATTTAAATATGCATATTCGAATTCACACTGGTGAAAAACCTTTTAAATGTAAATTTTGTTCAAAATGTTTCACAGTTTCCCATCATTTAAAACAGCATATTCGAACTCACACTGGCGAAAAACCTTTTAAATGTAAAATTTGTTCAAAATATTTCACAAATTCCAGTAGTTTAAATGGGCATATTCGAATTCACACTGGCGAAAAGCCTTTTAAATGTAAAATTTGTTCAAAATGTTTTACAACATCCAGTCATTTAAAAAGACATATTAGAACTCACACTGGCGAAAAACCTTTTGAATGTCAAATTTGTTCAAAAAGTTTCACACAAAAAGGACATTTAAAAAAGCATATTAAAACTCACACTGGTGAATAACCTTTCACATCTGAAATTTGTTTAAAATGTTTTATTACATCCGGTAATTAAATCACACGAGTACTTTTTGATATTCACTTTTATTTCACAAACTTACATAAGATGTTTTGATGGGAGACACTCAACTCGTCCAAGCATTTAATGGTCAACTAATTTTATACATCAGCTCGTCCACGGTTGTAAAATCTGATTCAGTCCAGTTAAGTAGAAAAGTATATATCTAAAACTACTTTGCAAATTAACTATGAGATATGTAAAAAAATGTACCAAACTGAAGCTCTCTAACATATAAGCCTAGTTAGGCTACTTTTTTCAATGGTCCATGTCACCCAATCCTAGACCTTAGTATCCTCTACTGGTTTGATCAGGTCTAAAGGATAAGTGCATGTTTCTGGAGGCACTTTAAAGCCTCAAAAAATTGTCGATCTCTTGCGATCCAAAGCCTCACAATGGTACAAAATATGTGTCACTATTTCAGGTTCCCTGAAGCATTATCTACAGCTTCTTTTAACCGATGCGTGGCTTGTAAGGAATCCTGTAATGTCTCGAAGCTGATTTTGCTCAATTTTTCAGCTCTTCTGGCACACATCTACTCAGATCTACAAATCCAGGCTTTCATTCAGTTCATGACTTTACTTTTTGGTATCTGTAGAGCTAGCTCTGGACCGTAGAATATTGTGACTGATCCTTTTCTTGTAAGTTTATCAGTCTACTCATTGCTATGTATTCCTCCATGTCCTAGCACCACCCAAACTAATTTGAGAGTGTTAACTTTTTTCGCCAGAATGTTGAAATTCTACTCTGTATTGGTGTACTAGTCTGAAGACCACTTTAGCAGTCTTTAAAGTACTGACTCTATTAAGTAATTATGTTAGCTGTTAGTTAGCTTAGTCAAAAAAGCGAATACGACGTATACGACATTCAAAACTGTTCGCGATTTAAAAGAATTGCCAATTTAAAATAAAACTGTGATGTTTCGTCAACCTTTTGTAAGTTTTCGAGTTCCTAAATGAAAATTAAAATTTATAAGATATAATTCAAGCATAATTTACACTCCTTCCGGAGGATGTGTCAATTAAAGAATAAAAAAGACCTTTATTCAACCTCTCTTTTAAGGTAGTACGGTTATGAAAGCAATGTTTCAAGAATTTCGCAAAACTCAGAATATAAGCTCGTAAATGTATAATACACATACTGTTAAAATTTGAAGACGATTTACCTCATCAGATATGAGATATTTGCAATTAAAAATGACATTAATTGTACATGTAACATGTAAGCGTGGGAAACATCAATTAATTTTAATTTATGAATGAATGACTTTCACCATCTCGATGAAAAACTGATATTTGGTAAAATATCATATTTAGATGATATAAAAAAAAAAATTTAAAATTATTTACCTCGTAGTTTCGATAAAAAATTAAAATAAACAACTCGTTTCAGCGACAATTTTCTAAGGAGTGGATATAAAGACTAATGAAATGAAAACGATGTGGCAACGTTGTCGTTGTCACAGGACTTTGACGTTTCAATTACCAATATGGCCGCTGAGAGGCAAATAAAGGTTGTGTTTACTTTGGTTTTGTATTTAAATCCATGTTACTTCGTGTTTAAATTGTCTTTTCCTAACTTTTTGTTGCCGATTGTGTAGTTATAATAGTGTTTGAGTGACTTTATTTATTGTTAAGTTCTAAAGAAATAAACATGAGTGAATATTTTTAGAAGTTGTCATTAATTAGAAGATTCAGATGTTACCTCTAGAAATAAGCAAAAGATGAGTAAAATAAATAATTTAAATGTAAAATTCAAGGTGTGTAGAGCTCTAACATGAATTAAATATGTAATTTGTATTATTTGTCATTATATTTTATTAATAAAACACATTTTAATAAAGTTAATTTTTATTTCTATATTTAGTAAAAATCTATTTGGCTTACGAAAGTAAGCAGTTGGAGCAGAAAGAAATAGCGCGAAATTTAAACGAATTTAATATTTTTAAGGATATCACTTCTCAACTTTTTTTTAATAAATCATAACAATTATTGATAATTTTTAAAATGAGAGAAAAAATCTTCTAGAGCAATCTTGTGATTTATTATTAATTATAACAATAGATACAAAATATATTCAACAATATAGATATTAATAAACATTTAAAAACGAAACTTTCACGATAGTAAATTTTTAATTATTGCAATACTTTATGACGAATACGATCACCCGTAAGTATTTATTTATTTATTGCAATAAAAATAGCAAGTTTACTTTACGTATAAAGTATAAACTACTATAAGTAAGTTTCAGCGGTTAGGAGAAATAAGAATAAAAATAACGCGACGTTGCCACATTTCCAAACAGAATTATATTTCACAGTATATGTATATACGTTTAAGGGATAGAAGTACACTCACGTTAACTAATTTAACGTACAGTCATAGTACAAACAAACGTGTTTAACGATAGTGCGATTCCGAAACTTTTTGACTGGACTGTCGCGGATGAACTACCTTAAGTTAATTACCTACCAATTTTTGTATTTATCTACCCTTGTATAAGTTAAAGTTGATACATGTAAAGATTATACAAATAATTAAAAATTGAAACTTACATCATTCAAAACTGTACAATCATAACTCGGTTGATATTTTTCCTGTTCTGATGGTGATCGTTTAATAATTTTTTCCCGATCCTGTTTATGTTTTCTATCTGCACCTTTTAATTTGAAAACTTTAATTTGACAAGCAGCTGCATGTAATTTTTTCATATCGTTTCCATTTTCATTATTTTGATAGGTTTCTATTTGGATACGAAATGGCACTCCTTTTTCACCACCATGTTTTTTCGCAGTAAACTCCGTACTTATACAGTTCACCTAAAAAAGATTGATATTTTTTGACAGTTGAAATTTGATAGTTGACTTTTGACAGTTCACATTTGGCATTTGACAGTTGATAGTTAACATTTGACAGTTGACATTTTACAGTTACATTTGGTATTTGACAGTTGTCACTTTACAGTTGACAGTTACATTTGACAGTTGTCATTTAACAGTTGAAATTTGATAGTTGACTTTTGACAGTTCACATTTGGCATTTGACAGTTGATAGTTAACATTTGACAGTTGACATTTTACAGTTACATTTGGTATTTGACAGTTGTCACTTTACAGTTGACAGTTACATTTGACAGTTGTCATTTAACAGTTGAAATTTGATAGTTGACTTTTGACAGTTCACATTTGGCAATTGACAGTTGATAGTTAACATTTGACAGTTTACAGTTACATTTGGTATTTGACAGTTGTCACTTTACAGTTGACAGTTACATTTAACAGTTGTCATTTAACAGTTGAAATTTGATAGTTGACTTTTGACAGTTGAAATTTGATAGATCACTTTTGACAGTTGACATTTGATAATTGACAATTGTAATTTGACAGTTGACTTTTGACAGTTGACATTTGATAGTTGACTCAAACTCAAAAAACCAAATTTTAGAAAAACTCTGTAAAAAGGGGAAATTTTAGTCAGTTTTTTATCATTTTTCTCCGAACTTTCTAACTTTTTTTTAGAAAAAATGCTGTAACTCGCTAAATTTTGGGAATTTTTGAAAAATTCTAAATGTTTCTAAATCAGTTCAAAATTCTCAATCAAACTCAACAAACCGCTTTTTGATATCTCGTTTTTGAGATATCAATGAAAAATCGACATATCTCGCTTGTTTTTTGGACATTTGACAGTTGACATTTGATAGTTGACAGTTGTCATTTGATAGTTGACTTTTGACAGTTAACATTTGACATTTGATAGTTGACAGTTAACATTTGACAGTTTTCATTTGATAGTTGACTTTTGACGACAGTTCACATTTGAAAGTTGACATTTGACATTCGATAATTGACATTTAACAATTGTCATTTGACAGTTGATATTTGATAGTTGACATTTGACAGTTGACATTTGATAGTTGACTTTTGACAGCTCACATTTGACATTTGACAGTTGACATTATACTCAAACTCAAAAAACCAAATTTTAGAAAAACTCTGTAAAAAGGGAATATTCTACAGTCAGTTTTATATCATTTTTCTCCACATTTTCTAACTTTTTTTAGAAAAATTGCTGTAACTCGCTTAATTTTGGGAATTTTTAAAAAAATTCAAAATGTTTCTAAATCAGTTCATAATTCTCTATCAAACTCAACAAACCGCTTTTTGATATCTTTTTTTGTTTTTAAGATATCAATGAAAAATCGACATATCTCGCTTGTTTTTTGGACATTTGACAGTTGACATTTGATAGTTGACAGTTGTCATTTGATAATTGACTTTTGACATTTGAAAGTTGACATTTGATAATTGACATATGAGAATTGTCATTTGACAGTTGAAAATTGTCATTTGACAGTTGATAGTTGACTTTTGACAGTTGAGATTTGATAGTTGACATTTTACTCAAACTCAAAAAACCAAATTTTAGAAAAAATCTTTAAAAAGGGGATATTCTACAATCTACTCAAAAAACCGTTTTTTAATATCTTTTTTCGTTTTGGAGATATAAATGAAAAGTCGACATATCTCGCTTGTTTTTTGGACATTTGACAGTTGACATTTGATAGTTAACATTTGACAGTTAACATTTGACAGTTGTCATTTGATATTTGTCATTTGATAGTTGACTTTTGACAGTTAACATTTGGTAGTTGACATTTGATAGTTGACATTTGATAATTGACATTTGATATTCATCATTTGACAGTTGATATTTGATAGTTAACATTTGTTAATTGACTTTTGACAGTTAAAATTTGATAGTTGACAGTTAACATTTGACAGTTGTCATTCCACAGTTGAAATTTGATAGTTGATATTTAATAGTTGACTTTTGACAGTTGACTTTTGATATTTGACAGTTGACATTTGATAGTTGACCTTTGACATTATTAAATATAAACATTAGTATTACCATTATAATAGTTAATATTATGATTATTATAAAATTATACAAATAAATATTAAATAAACTTACTTTGATATAAACTCCAACTTCTTTAGTAGGATCCCAATTAAAATGTATCATATTTAAATTATTTGGAGATTGATTAATATCATAAGCACCATAAGATAAAGGCACATCTGCTTCTAAAATTCTATCTCCTGGTCTTGTACTTTGCCATAATAACATTTGTTCTTTTTCAACATATTGAAATCGTCTTTCGTGGAAACAAAGACGAATATACGACTTAAAATATTACAAAAAAACACTAAATTAATGTCAAAACATCTATATATCAAGAAAATGAAGTAAAAAAAAGTGGAATTAATCATCTATATATATAAAAGAATGTTTGTATATATGAAATCGATAGACTCAGAAACTATTTGACCGATCATTATGAAAATTGGTATATATATGTATTTTTCCACGGAGAAGGTTTATATGCTATGCCCATTGATGTAACTCGCCACCAGGCGGCGCTGTAAAGTATCGACTTCAACCGATTGCCATGAAAATTGGTATGTATATGTATTTTTCCACGGAGAAGGTTTGTATGATATGGTCATTGATGCCACTCCTGCAGAGTAGCAACTTCTGTCCCGCTTAACCGATTGTCATGAAAATTGGTATATATATGTATTTTTCCACGAAGAAGATTTGTATAATATGCTCATTGATGCCACTCGCCACCAGGTGGCGCTGCAGAGTAGCAACTTCTGTCCCGTTCAACCGATTGTCATGAAAATTGGTATATACAGGGTAGGATTCAAAAGTAATGAGCCTCATTTTATTCTGAAGCGAGCGTACTTCGCCGCGCGCTCCGCTTGCCAGGGACGGTGGTGGGGACTGTTAGCAACACAACGCAGCTTAGTTCAGTTGCCTCCGAGCTGTCGGAGCGGTAGAATCGGTCTGGAAGTGAACCCCTGTTCGGTGGTCCGTGACATGGCAGAATGGAGAGTTCGTTAGAGCAACGCTACGCGATAAAGTTTTGCTTTCGGTTGGGCAAGTCTGCTTCCGAAACGTTCGCAATGCTTTAACAGGCGTTTGGGACTGAGTGCCTATCCTATTCTCAAGCGAAAAAGTGTCACAAGGCCTTTCGGGAGGGCCGGGAAGAGGTGCCCGACGAACCCCGGTCTGGACGCCCGTCGACGGCCCGAACTGACGTTAATGTGCAACGAGTGCGTGATTTTTTGGACACGGACCGGCGTTTGAGTCTCTATCAAGTATCAGTGGCTTTGGACTATCGGAGGCAACGGTGCAACGCATTGTTACCGAGGACTTGAAAATGCGGAAGGTCTGTGCCAAGTTCGTTCCGAGAGTTTTGACTCAAGAACAAAAAAACAATCGAGTCCTCCGAAGTCAAGAACTGCTGCAAATGTGCAAAGACGATCCTGGCTTTCTCGAAAAAGTGATAACCGGCGACGAAACATGGACTTTTCAGTACGACCCAGAGACCAAACGACAAAGCTCCGAGTGGCACACCTCAAGCTCACCACGTCCCAAGAAAGCGCGGATGAGCAAATCGAAGGTGAAGACCATGCTCATCGCCTTCTTCGGAGTGAAGGGGATCGTCCATTTCGAGTTTGTCCCGCCCGGACAGACCGTGAATTCTGCTTACTACCTGGAAGTCCTGAAAAGGCTGAAAAGAAGCGTCACTCGCAAGCGACCGGACATCAAGGACAGCTGGAAGCTTCACCACGATAACGCGCCCTGTCATACCGCCATCATCGTCAGCAACTACCTGACCCGGGTGAACGTTTCGGTGGTCCCCCAGCCAGAATTGGAAAGCCTATCCAACTTGTTTCTGATTATTCAGTCGGCCGACTGGAATCGCATAGATGTGCGGACTCACATTACAATTCTATACTATAAGCATCCAACTAAACTATCGGCCGATAAAAAGTCTGTAGTGTGCGCTTGCCCTTAAAGTAGATGCACAATGGGCCATTGTAGCATTCCAAAAATAGACCAACCCCTAATACTAATTATTTAGAAATTTATTTCTTTTCTGGACCTTCACAACAGGCAATCCTAATTATGTACATTTTTAATTTTTTTAGGAAATGTTGCTAACCATTCGTTAAAATTTAAAATATTTGAATTTTACGGAAGTGTCGACTCGATACAACCCGACAACGCCTGATTCCCTTAGGTCGATCGCATACTTACAAGACATATGTCTGCAACATGTCTGCGACATGTCGCTTTAACACAGTTGAGCACCAATGTAGGAATAGGAAACAAAACTCCGTAGTTCGCACATCTCTCTACATTATGTCGTCTGATGATGATGTGGCAATATTATCGGTTCTAATATTGCGAAGGCGAAAGAAGAAAAATACTCGAAAATATTGGGTTCATCCATATAGTAAAGCTAATCTTCATCGCAGTATATTTATTTTCAACGATTTGCACAAATTTTACATTAAAAGTTAGATTATCTCCCATTATTAAACCATATACGTGCATTCGGAAGCAGCTGTCGGACACAAATGACGCTTGAAATTGGAGCAAACAGTGTCGTATAAAAGTTCTTTTCGACAAGTCTCATCCTGTCCACGGCGTTTCTGTTTGGGTTACGAATCGCCATAAGAACCGCTGTGTTGGCAATGAAACGACATGTCTGCGGCATGTCGCTGACATGTTGCGAACACATGTCTTGTAAGTATGCGATCGGCCTTAGAGACAAGATTTTTGTTTTATGCGGGTCAGTTACGTTTGGAAAGCAGTACTAGTTTTTGATTTTAATGATGGCGGCGATGTGAATTAGATTTGTGAAACAATCCGTTAAATTTTGATTTAATTCATGTTTTACATGTATTAAACTTTAGTGCATTTCATTGTGGTTATCCTGTACTAAATCTTGAAACGTATTCTACTTGATATGTGATGTAAATGAAATTTGATTGTCATAAAACAATTCACCCCGTTGAGAAGAGACGCCATGTTGGAATTTTCGAATATTTCTATCGTTGTAATGTCCTGTAAACTTTCTGATCATTTTTGATAAATTAAAAGTGTGTTCTCTAACTGTTCTTAAGTAAATAGATTTCTTTCTAAATAGGTTTCTTATCTTTTCATCTATTTATTTCAGTTTGTCTCTAAATATTTCTTTTTCTTCAATACTGGCCCAATTGCTCCCCAAACCCACGACTCGCTCTTCTCCTACCCCCTGAGTGCCGTTCGCATTCTGATAACCCCTGGTGAGCCTTCAACATTTAGAAAAAGGTGGTTACACCATATATGGCATCTGTTCCGACAAATTTCCAGATCCAGATCCACAATTTGAAAATTTCGACTCTCATAGGAAAAATTTGAAAATTCTGCAGTAATCATCGTGTTCAAAGGGAAAGTTTGCATAGAAAACATGTTTTTCAAATTTTTTTCTCGTTCCTTAGCAAAGTCGTGTTAAAAACCAATTGAACGTATTTTGGGTACACAGATCGTCAGGGAAACATTGGGGCTTTTGTTATGTGATATTTTTTTAACTTACCTTTAATAATTTCCCTCTAAACAAAGATAAATCACCCAATTTTTTAAATTTAATCTCATAACTTTGTCCCTGATTCAAATAAGTTAAAGTATCTTCATTTACTTTCGTAGCGATACTTGTAGCAGCTGCCAAAACATATTGAAATCGATTATCTTCGATTAAATATGTAGAAGAACTAACGATCGGTAAATCGTTAGTAATATTAGATTTTTGATGATTTTGATTAATAACTTTCGGGTCAGTAGGTGCATCTGGATTCCAAACTGTTAATGCCAAAATGTTATCGCTAGAATTTTAATGTACATGTTTTATAATTAAATATTTTTTTATAATACAAATTGACTTACTTTGCGTTGTATTGATTTACAACTATATCGTTGAAATCGCCATAATCGTCTACATGCCATTGTTCTAATTTTAGTGAACCTACAAAATAAATTGGAAAATATAGTTCTTCATAGCAGAGTGTCTTAAGGAAGATATTTGGGGGAGTAAAAGATGATGAAAATGAACAAATGCAAAAATCAAAAACCAGAAATAAGCCGGATCGTCAGAACAGAGTAACTTGGACGGTTAGGCTATTCTACCAGAAAGGCTGACGGAAAGTGGGCAAAGGACTCGCTGCTAAGAGGGGAAGGAAAGAAGAGAAGAGGACGACCACGAAAAAAATGGCTAGAAGTGTGTAAGGAAGTGTCTTAAGGAAGATCTTTGGGGCAGTAAAAGACGATGAAAACGTTTGGACGAGAGGAAGAAATGCAGAGATCAGAAACCACAAATTAGCCGGATTGTTAGGACATACCTACTTGGATGGTTAGGCCATCTTGCGAGAACGGCTGACGGAAGGTGGGCAAAGGACTCGCTGACAAGAGGGGAAGGAAAGGAGAGAAGAGGACGACCACGAAAAAAGTGGCTAGAAGTGTGTAAAGAAAGCTTAGAAACCATAGGGATAGCAAATTGGAGAACTGCGACCATGGACAGAAGAAAATTGATAAAAACAGTTAAGGAATTCCAAGCCATGGGAATTTAAGGCCTCTTGAGCTATATATTTATATATAGTTCTTCATATTCATACCTTTATACATCAAAAAATGTATTGTTCATCAACAATAAAAACTAAGGTTCAAGAAGAAATTGAAAACATGTCATATCCAGTAGAAGCTAACTTAAGAAATGATCAAAAACGTTCATTAATCGCTCTCGACTATAGATAGAAATCGTAGGTGTAACTCCTGCTTGTAATTTAGAAATTAGACCAAAGAGAAATAACATTAAGAAGATTTAAAGCAGGACTCGACATGAACTAAATCAAGATATGATCGAAAATGCCATCTAACTGCTAAGATAATATGTTGATAAAACGGTTAAATGTACTCTATATCGTTGAAATCGCCATAATCGTCTACATGCCATTGTTCTAATTTTAGTGAACCTACAAAATAAATTGGAAAATATAGTTCTTCATAGCGGAGTGTCTAAAGGAAGATATTTGGGGGAGTAAAAGATGATGAAAACGAACAAATGCAAAAATCAAAAACCAGAAATAGGCCGGATCGTCAGAACAGAGTAACTTGGACGGTTAGGCTATTCTACCAGAAAGGCTGACGGAAAGTGGGCAAAGGACTCGCTGCTAAGAGGGGAAGGAAAGAAGAGAAGAGGACGACCACGAAAAAAATGGCTAGAAGTGTGTAAGGAATTGTCTTAAGGAAGATCTTTGGGGCAGTAAAAGACGATGAAAACGTTTGGACGAGAGGAAGAAATGCAGAGATCAGAAACCACAAATTAGCCGGATTGTTAGGACATAGCTACTTGGATGGTTAGGCCATCTTGCGAGAACGGCTGACGGAAGGTGGGCAAAGGACTCGCTGACAAGAGGGAAAGGAAAGGAGAGAAGAGAACGACCACGAAAAAAGTGGCTAGAAGTGTGTAAGGAAAGCTTAGAAACCAGAGGGATAGCAAATTGGAGAACTGCGACCATGGACAGAAGAAAATTGAGAAAAACAGTTAAGGAATTCCAAGCCATGGGAATTTAAGGCCTCGTGAGCTATATATTTATATATAGTTCTTCATATTCATACCTTTATACATCAAAAAATGTATTGTTCATCAACAATAAAAACTAAGGTTCAAGAAGAAATTGAAAACATGTCATATCCAGTAGAAGCTAACTTAAGAAATGATCAAAAACGTTCATTAATCGCTCTCGCTCGACCATAGATAGAAATCGCAGGTGTAACTCCTGCTTGTAATTTAGAAATTAGACCAAAGAGAAATGACATTAAGAAGATTTAAAGCAGGACTCGACATGAACTAAATCAAGATATGATCGAAAATGCCATCTAACTGCTAAGATAATATGTTGATCAAACGGTTAAATGTACTCTAGACTATAAAATGAGATCGCAGGTTTGTCTCCTGCTTGTAATTAAAAAATTAGACAAACAAGAAATGAAATAAATATAGTTTAATAAGCACAATTTACAAAAAGAACTTTTTATAATAGAAAGTTTTTTACTGATTTATAGGTCATATTTTGTGTCATCTCAACAATGCACAGCATCCCTGATTTTGCAAAAATATTAAGTCATACAACGCTGTGATTGATCATAGAGAAGATTGTTTCCTTGTTAACAAAATCAAGGGTAGTTGTATCTAAAAACTTTCTAAAACAGTTTATTTTATTACCAGTTAAAATAATAATTACTGTTTTCACATGTAAGAACAAAAAAAAAAGAAAAAAAAACTTCTCTGTCGCGTAATCGATCCCATTATGATAACATAACAGAACTGTCACAAGTGGACTGATCCGCCGCCTAACCAACTACGCTACGAACGATTTTATTAATAACTTTCAAAATAATATTATCTATACACAACTTAGATCATGTTTAATATCAATTCGGTATAAATTTCGAAATCTATGTATATGCTTAAACACACTTGAATCATGCATTGTCATCCAGTTCTTAGCTATCCTGAAAATTTCAGAGCTCTAGGTAGTCGGGAAATAGGTTTAAATTCGATTACAAATTCCACGGAATGACACAGAGACACAGAACACGGCGAAAATATAAAAAACTTTCTAAAAAAACTAAAAAACACGCTTTTATAGCATATGAAACTAACAAGTAAAAAAATAAATGTAATTAAGGAAAACTAAAAAGCATGTTTCTGAAAAACATCGAACTAAAAAGTTAAAAATAATTTTCAAAATAAAATTAAAACAAAAATTAATGAAAAATACTAGTATTATTGTGAAAAAAGCGTGGGCGCTTGACATTCGAAAAATATGGTATGCAGCGACCACGCTTTTTTAGTTTTCCTTAATTACATTTATTTTTTTACTTGTTAGTTTCATATACTATAAAAGCGTGTTTTTTAGTTTTTTTAAACTATATTTATTTTTTACTTTTTAGTCCAATTTATTTTATTTCAATAGATTCGTTAATTTGCTGTGACGATTACAAGACCCTCACTCAATCATTATTCGTTTATTTAGTTGGCGCACAAATTACCCACTCCCGGCACGGGGAGGTAGTGACTAAAAATAACGATACGGGACCAGCGTTGCCATGCCATAAGAAAATTTTTCACCACATCTATTGAAGACAAAATCCCCACTATTCCCCACTTCGTAAAAAATGGCGGCAAATTTAATATAACAGTAACATAAATAAAACTATTGACTTTATTTAAATATATTTCTTTTAATATAATCAAAATAAGCATAAACACAGTTGCAGAAACATCAATACAAACATAATATAAAACGAAAAAAAAAATTACTAAAAAAGAACTAAATTAAAAAACAACAAACAATTATTCATAAATATTGGTATATTTATCGAAAAAGTAATGTAATTTGCACCTAATAACTATTTAAAATTTATTTATAGTTATTTTTTTTAAATTACCAATAGAAAGCATCTTCTGGTAATAAAGCCAAACTAGCTTACATTATTATTTGTGATACTGTAAACAATGTTATCTTTACATTTCCCGTCAATACTCAATAGAGTGCACGTGCAACATTTAGGATTTTACAGAATAGTTTCAGTCAGCGCGTCAGCGAATAGCGACCATAATTAATAGTAGCTATACATCCAATATATTAATTTAAGGTTTTAGAATAATTATAATATACGTATATTTTTGCTGTAAAGGCATAATTTATTTAAATACCATAATTACTCCCCACTTTTATAGTATTTTTCAATAAATATCACCACTTCCCCACTTTTTCACCACACTGCTTTCATTTGTTGAACTTTTCCCAACATGTGGTGAAAAATCCCCACTAATGGCAACCCTGTACGGGACTCATCCGATGCAGCAGCCGCGGAGTGGAGAGTTACAAACAAACAAACATACATACATACATACATACATACAGGTGAAGTTAATAAAAGCGTGTTAATAACATCCGTTTTCTAGAGGTCTGTAAAACAGGCTTTTCGTGGCGGCAATGTCCTACTCATTCCATTCAAATTTCTACTGGGCAAGTGACTTTTTCATGTTTGAAAACAAAAAGAAGTCACACGGTGACAAATCTGGAGAATACAGAGAATGGAACAGTTTTTCATAGTCCAAATCGACCAATTTAGCCGTGGAGACGGAAGAGGTAGTCATGATGGAAGAGCAATTTTTCTTCGCCAAATGGAGCAGTTTTTTCTGTCGAATGAGGCCCAATAATTTAGCTCAGTGAAGCCCTGTCACCGTTTTACCCTTCTTCAGATTTTCGATGTAGATCACACATTGTGAATCTCAGAACACGGTGGCCTTTAACTTTCCGGCCCATTGGACATACTTCATCTTCTTCACACCACATTCGCTGCTGGGTGAAGCACACTGTTTCGACTCTTTCTTAGTCTCTGGTGGATTCACATTTCGTCGACGGTCACGAAACGACCCAGAAACTTCTTCTGATTGCGCTTAAATAGCCATAAAAACTGCTCTGAAAAGCTCTCACGGTTGCACTTGTTATTCAGAGTGAGCAAACGTGGCACACAGTACTCCAACAGCTTTCTCATGCCCAATATTTTATTCAGCATATGACCCACGAGGACGAAGAGCACTTTTTTTGTTTGCCAGATAGGGCTATTTTAACTGCCATTTGGGTTACCAATGATTCATCATAGTAGAGCACTGTAATCTTTTTGTAATGCTTAAGGTAGTTTTGTAGTTTACACCTTGTGCATCCCAAAAAAAAACTGTCACCATGACCTTTCCAGTCAATAGCAAAGTGTTCGCTTCCATCAGAGTGCGATCGACTCTTAAAGTCGATTATTCTTTGGTCTGGTGTTTTCCAATTTCAGCGACGATTACGAAACGAGGCAGAAGATTCTTAGAATTGCGATTAAACAGCGTCAAACACTGCTTTAAAGTGATCTTACTGTTGCGCTTATTGCTGAAGTGAGCAAACGCACCAAAACGTTTCTCATGACCAAAAATTCATACAGAATCTTTTGAGATGTCTACTCTCTTAGCTATCTCGATCACAGTCAATTAGCAGTCTGCTGATACGATAAAGGTTTCTCATGACCAAAAATTCATGCAGAATATGACCACGTAATCTTTTGGGATGTCTACTCTCTTAGCTATCTCGAGCATCGTCAATTATCAGTCTGCCGATATGATAAAAGTTTCTCATGGCCAAAAATTCATGCAGAATATGACCACGTAATCTTTTGAGATGTCTACTCTCTTAGCTATCTCGAGCACCATCAATTAGCAGTCTGCCGAAACGATATCGTGGATTTTTCTCACGTTATCTTTCGTGGTAGCCGTTTTCGAGGGACCTGGGAATTTTGACCACGGTAAACCAATTTTTGACGGTCACTATCGAATAAGAAGAGTCACCGTACACAGAAGTCAAGCTCTCTTTGATTTCATTGCACGATTTCCCTTCCAAAAACAAGAATTGATGTACTGATATTCTAATCTAAATAAATCTGGTATTGTCTCTCCTGTAGAGCTCCATGTTTTAAACAATGCTTCCTATGGGAATATTGTGACCAGGTTCGGCGCCAAGAGTCCTTGCATGCACTCCATGCGTGCAGGACTCTAGTTTGATCAGCTGAAGATCATCACCACCACTGATCTTCAGGTAGGCATAAATCTAGGTGTCCTAAGTTCTTGAGGATTTGGATGACTATCTTTGAGCTACCGTTGCCACAGGACAGTTCCCTTTATAAGAGATCTGAGTCCTTTTAGTGCAATGGTCATTACACCAAATTAAAATAAAATAAAAATGAAAATATAACAACTTGTATTACTGCAGCAAAAAGAAATACATCTGACTTTTTTGAAATATCAAAAATAATAATCAATCAAACAATTTGTTTCGCCTTTTTTTTTATCAACGACGACCCACTGTCTTGGCAACGGTGATCTTCCGTATTTTCTATACTGGTTGAGATTATTTTGCTATCCATACGAATAATCTCATAAAGCTCTTCAAAAAGAAAATGAATCTTAATCAGCGATTATTAAATCACGGAAAAAGAAAAGAAGAGACCAAATGATCGCCAACGATTGCATATAACTAAAAATCTTTAAATGAAGAAACTTTGTGTGCTCGAAAGAGGCACGAGCACCACAGTCCTGTGACTAATTCCTCAAGGTGGTGATAAGTTTCAGGGTTCATGTCAACGAAGATGAGGAACCGTTTATGGTCCAAAGCCTCACACTCTAATAGAATGTGAATTGCCGTCTTATCTTCCATGGCGCACAGTCGGCTGTGGGTTCCTGTGTCAGAATTCCCATCCTTCGAAGGTGTAGTCTGAATGGTCCATGCCCAGTGAGCAGGCCCACCAGTACTCTTATCTAACTCCTGCCAAGATTCAGTATGTCAGACGTATGTAGCCTTTGAGCGTCAGCTTCGAATGCCTCAGCTCTTTGCCCATTTTTCTAAAATCCACGCATCTGCCTACGTAACCGATTTGGCTGAAACTCTTACAGTGCAAGAATATACTACACGAAAACAAATTTATTTTGCGATAATTGCGCTATCCGGTGGTGAAAAAATACCCATCAGATCTCCTTCAGATTTAGGGATAATAAAAGAGCCTCCCTCACTCTTTAGTATATAATTTTTCAATTAAATGAATAGATATAAATTTTCATCATAAAAATCCGTCTATAATAATAACATATAATTTTTTCTTAAAGAAAGATATAAGTGAATTGACGTCATTCGGAACTATTTAACAACTGCGCGACCTTTTCAATTAAATAATATGGACCGACATTCTTAAATAAATCTTTATTATCAACAACCAGCCACAGCGTTTCAACCACATTTTCCTTTTTTTTTTTTTCGGATTTCCTAATCCGGCTCGAAGAACCAAAAAGAGCAAAATAACGAAAATAATTTGCAAATTTTTGACAAAAATTGTAAAAAGCAACTCAAAGAATTATAAAATTATAAATATTATAAATTATTAAGTTTTCAATTTTTTTTAATCAGTAAAACTTGTTTTTTTTGGCAACTTTACTCGTTTTTGTGTAAACTTATTCTTTTTTTTACATAAACAGGCAGAAAAAATTTTGGGCCCCATATCTCGGGTATTTTTTTGAGATATATTAAAAAAAATCTATTTAATACTAACCTCTTTGTACAAGATTTTTCTTCAATGCAGTTACTTTTCCGTTAGCACTTTTCATCATCAATCTTTTTTGATTTTCTTCATTTTCCATAGAAAGTTTTCTTTTATTACCCCATCCGAACAAATCATTATTGTTTTCCATATTCTCCTCTAAATTCCAAGAGTTTTTCGAATGTTCCGAGTTATCATTCAATAATATATCCGAATAATCCATATTTAATTATTTTTTTGTTCTAATTCTATTTTTTATTTATATATCTATACTAAGTATGTTTAAAAAATATTTAGGGAAAACTTAGGAAATTTAAAACATCACAAAAAACGAATTATACAATTTTTTAATTCCGATCGTTTTTCGATTTTGGAAATCCGATGAATCAACTAACATTTTCATCCACAACGAACTGGAGTCAAAATCCATTTAATTTATATTTTTTGGCCCGCTTTTAGGGGGCTTTTTCAAACTTTTCAAACCGTATAACCGTTTTGGTTTTTAAAAAACCAAAAAAAAAATATTTATTTATAATTTTTTTAAAGAAAAAAAATACAAGATTAATGTAAAAAAAATATTCTTAACGGAACGAAATGCAAAGTACAACTGAGACAAGAATTTAAGTTTCAAAGCAATTAGTTTAAATTGAAATAAATTGGCGAATATAAAAATGATTAGATGGAGAGGTTTAATTTTATTTTTTGGATTCGAATTTTTAAGTTTTTAATCCAGATGTTTTTAATTACAAATCTTAATAATGAATTCCCTAAAGATGATTAGTTTGTAATTTTATTTTTTAGATTTAGAAATTTCGACTTTTTGATCCAGTTTTTTTAAAGGCTGGAAGATGTTTGGTAAAATTCTATTATTTTACTCTTGCTAATTCGATTTTTCTTGAGAGTTCTTCTAGTTGTATATTTATTGGTAAGGCAATCAAGTGCTGAAAAAAAAAAAAGAAAAATCTAAAAAAAAAATGAGTAAATTTTAACAATTTTGAAAATTCGAGATATTGATGTATTTCGAAAACTATTTTATTGAGTTGTACTATAATTTTTTCCAGAGTACTATATTTTTTTAAATTTTATTTAAAAAATACTATTGTGCATCTAAAAAAGTAAGCAACCCTAGTCTGAAGATTCTATTGGTGGTGGATTCTATAAGCGGCTATATATAAGACAGTCCTCGTAGAAGCGAATTTTGCAACGATTTATAACAGTAAATGAAGCTTGGATTCATCGTTACCCTGAAATTAAAAAACAGTCGAAAAAATGGATTGGATCAAATGAACTAACTCCGAACAATGCCAAAACAATTTTATCGACGAATAAGATGATGGCAATGGTTTTATTGTGAAAGGCTTTCGCGGCCATTGTCTATTGTATCAATGGTTTTTGGGCTATTAGGCCGGCGTTGATTGTCTTGCTGACTTGACGTTTCGCCAACACGAGCGGTTGGCATCTTCAGAAGTTGCTTTCAGAAGTTGCTTCCTGGTTGACAGTCTGCGAACTACTAAGCTCTGCGTGATCGGAGCCCGTATTTATACGTCGGGAAGGAAGTGGGCGGGGCCTCAGTTGCTTTCGATTCCAATCGGTTCTGGTCGGTGTTGTTTGTTAAGGGTAGAGTTTTCGCACCCTTTATTATCGGGACCCATGTTTTGTTAATCTTGACTGCTTCCTCTTTTTTATTAAAGTAGTTCGGGTGCTTCTCTATCTCTATGGCTTCTCTATAGAGTCTGGAATGGTATGCTGATGAGGACTTGGGTCTCCTCAAACTTAATCCGATGGTCCATAGTGAGGGAATGTTCCGCTACGGCGGATTTGTCTGTCTGCCCCAGACGACAATTGGCCTTGTGCTCTTTAATCCTGGTGTTGATCGAGCGTTTGGTGGTTCCTATGTACACGCTTCCACATGTGCACGGAATGCGGTAAATTCCCGAAGCCGACAGTGGATCTCTTCTGTCTTTTGCCGATCGAAGACATTCTTTGATTTTTCTCGTTGGTTTGAAAATAGTCTTCACATTTTTCTTTTTTAGCAATCGACCAATTCTGTCTGTCACTCCCGGAATAAAAGGCAGAAATGCTTTGCCACTGGTTGGATTTGCTCATTTTCCTTGGGTCTACGATTTGTTGGTCCAATCGATCTTTTGATTTCCCGTTCTGCATAACCATTGGCCCTTAAAGCATCATGAATATGAGTTAGCTCTGCGTTTAGTGCCTCGGGTTCGCAAATCCTTCTTGCCCTTTCTGCTAAGGTTTTGATGACTCCATATTTCTGACATGGGTGGTGGTTGGAATCCCTATGTAAATACCGATCCGTATGTGTAGGTTTTCTGTACACTGTGTGGCTCAATGATCTTCCTTTTCGTGATAATAACACATCAAGGAACGCCAGCTTGTTGTTGTCTTCGATTTCCATCGTAAACAGTATCGTTTCATGGATGCTGTTAATGTGTGTCAGAAATTCTTGCAATTTATCCTGCCCATGGCTCCATATTACAAATGTGTCATCTACATATCTATACCAAACTTTTGGCTTGTATGGGGCACTGTCCAACGCCAGTTGTTCGAACTTTTCCATAAAGAAATTTGCTATTACCGGGCTGAGAGGGCTTCCCATTGCTACTCATTTGGTCTGTTCGTAAATCTTATTGTCCCATGAAAAATAAGTGGTGGTGAGGCAATGTTTAAACAAATTGGAGATGTCCTCTGAGAATTTATCATCTATATGTTCCATTGCATTGCTTAGGGGCACTTTTGTAAAGAGAGATACTACATCAAAACTTACTAATATATCATTCTCTTCAAGAACTAAGTCTTTAATTTTTGAAATAAAATGGGTGGAATCTTTGACATACGAATCAGTAAGTCCGATGTATGGTTGCAGGAGTGATGACAGGTGTTTAGCCAAATCATATGTCGGTGAACCAATGGTGCTTACAATGGGACGCAGCGGAATGTTGGCTTTGTGTATCTTTGGCAAACCATAGAGTCTTGGTATAGCAGCTTCACTTTTACAAATTAATTTCTTTGTCTGTTCTTCTAGACTTGACTTCTTCACTAAGGTCTTTGTTATTCTTATTACGCGTTGTGTTGGATCATTGCGTAACTCCTTGTAACTGCTAGGATCTAGTAAATCATTTATCTTTTCCTTATAATCTGCGGTATTTATTACGACAGTCGCATTTCCCTTGTCCGCTGCTAACACCAGTATACTCTCATCCTTGTTTAGATCTTGAATTGCTCTTAACTCCCTAGGCTTTAGGTTACTTTTGGGTGGTTTGGCCTTTTGTAAAATTCTTGCTGATTCGGTGCGTAATTCCTGAGCTGTTTCTTCTGGCAGACATCTTAGTGCGGATTCTAGATTTGCGATAATGTCTTCCTTCGGCACATCTTTTGGCGTTATAGCAAAGTTGTCGCCCTTAGCAAGTATGGAGACCTCATCTGGAGACAAGTTCCGATTGCTAATATTAATCACTGTTCTCTGAGTGTCTAGCGTTTGCTTTGATCCAATGTTTCTCGTTAATCTTTCAAATTTGTCTTTTTGGCGGTCGGTGTTTCTTTGCAGTTCATTTTCCTTGCTTCTATATGATATTGCATCAATTTTATCCCAGTCTGTACGGTGAAGTCTGTTGCTTAGCTGATAAAAGATTCCTAAGAGTTTAGTATCGACCTCTGCTAAATTTCTTCTGGTGGTTTGTATCCTCTCTCTGAGCAGAGCTTTTTCCGTTCGGTTGTAAATCCTTCGAGCTTGAGCAGATCTTATTACTTGTTTTGCTTTCAAGAACTTCGGTATGACATCCTCTTCCCTACAACGAGATAGAAAAGCCAAGGAGGCTAATAACTGTGCTTTTTTCTTCTTTCCTTGTTCCAGTTGCCGGTGCAACGCTGCTATCTCCTCCCCATAGAGGCGACAAATAAACTGTGAAAGGCTTTCGCGACCATTGTCTATTGTATCAATGGTTTTTGGGCTATTAGGCCGGCGTCGATTGTCCTGCTGACTTAACGTTTCGCCAACACGAGCGGTTGGCATCTTCAGAAGTTGCTTCCTGGTTGACATTCTGCAAACTACTAAGCTTTGCGTGATCGCAGCCCGTATTTATACGTCAGGAAGGGGTCCCGATAATAAAGAGTGCGAAAACTCTACCCTTAACGAACAACACCGATTGGAATCGAAAGCAACTGTGGCCCCGCCCACTTCCTTCCCGACGTATAAATACGGGCTGCGATCACGCAAAGCTTAGTAGTTCGCAGACTGTCAACCAGGAAGCAACTTCTGAAGATGCCAACCGCTCGTGTTGGCGAAACGTCAAGTCAGCAGGACAATCGACGCCGGCCTAATAGCCCAAAAACCATTGATACTATAAACTGTCAATCTCGTTAGTAAACAAACTATTTACGATTTTTGACAATAAACAGTCAATATAACATAAAATGTCAATCTTATTAATTTTCACACTAAAATATCACTATAAACTGTCAATCTGGTTAATAAACAAACTATCTGCTATTTTAACAGTAAACTGTCAATTTTGTCACTTTTTACACTAAAATATCGAACTATATACTATTAATCTTCTCATTTTTTACACTTAAACAACAAACTATAACTTGTCAATCTTGTCAGTAAACAAACTATTGACTATTTTTGTCACTAAGTTGTCAATATAACGTCAAACGTAAATTTTGTCACTTTTCACACTAAAATGTCAAACTATCAACTTTTAATCTTATTAGTAATCAAGTTATTCACTATGTTTGACAGTAAACTGTCATTAAACTATCAATAAAACGTCAAATATCATTCTTGTAACATTTCACACGAAAATGTCAAACTTGTCAGATAACAAAATATTTACTATTTTTGAGACTAAACTGTCAATAGAACGTCAAATGTCAATCTTGTTATTTTTCACACTAAAATATCAAACTATAAACTGTTAATCTTGTCAGTAAACAAACTATTTACGATTTTTGACAATAAACAGTCAATATAACATAAAATGCCAATCTTATCAATTATCACACTAAAATATCACTATAAACTGTCAATCTTGTTAATAAACAAACTATCCACTATTTTGACAGTAAACTGTTATTAAACTGTCAATCTTGTCACTTTTTACACTAAAATATCGAGCTATATAATGTCAATCTTCTATTTTTTACACTTAAATAACAAACTATAACTTGTCAATCTTGTCAGTAAACAAACTATTGACTATTTTTGTCACTAAACTGTCAATATAACGTCAAATGTCAATTTTGTCACTTTTCACACTAAAATATCAAACTATCAACTGTTAATCTTATCAGTAAACCAGGTATTTACTATTTTTGACAGTAAACTGTCATTAAACTATCAATAAAACGTCAAATATCAATCTTGTAACGTTTCATACGAAAATGTCAATTTTGTCAGATAACAAAATATTTACCATTTTTGAGACTAAACTGTCAATACAACGTCAAATGTAAATCTTGTTACTTTTCACACTAAAATGTCAAACTATAAACTGTCAATCTTGTCAGTAAACAAACTATTTACGATTTTTGACAATAAACAGTCAATATAACATAAAATGCCAACCTTATCAATTTTCACACTAAAATATCACTATAAACTGTCAATCTTGTTAATAAACAAACTATCCACTATTTTGACAGTAAACTGTTATTAAACTGTCAATCTTGTCACTTTTTACACTAAAATATCGAACTATATAATGTCAATCTTCTCATTTTTTACACTTAAATAACAAACTATAACTTGTCAATCTTGTAAGTAAACAAACTATTGACTATTTTTGTTACTAAACTGTCAATATAACGTGAAATGTCAATTTTGTCACTTTTCACACTAAAATGTCAAACTATAAACTGTCAATCTTGTCAAATTTATAATATTTGTTGCGTCAAAATTGTACAAATGACAAAATTATATTTATGTAATGAGTTTTATTTCTAACCATTTTATTGAGTTGTACTATAATTTTATCGACGATTAAGATTACCTATGGCAACTGTTTTTTTTTGTGATGCGAAAGGAATTATTTTCATTGATTACCTAGAAAAGGGTAAGACCATCCGTGGTCCATACTTATTGAAAGACAAAATGAAAGAAAAACGACCAAACTTGTTAAAAATTATTAATTTATTAAAATTTTTACAAATCTTCAATAACTTTATTTAATACAAAAAAAATCAATTATAAACAATCTTACTTGATGGTTTGAATATTAAGAATAACTAATTATTACAAACAGCAAACACTTCAAAATGATGATTAAGACTTTTAATAGTATGCAGTTTACATAAACTTTCCAAACCTCCATTGGAAGATTTTTCCATAAAAAACACCCTCTTAACTCTACTATGTACTAACGCCATGGAACACATTATACATGGTTCTTTATATAAATAAACAAAAAAATTAGTACACAAATAATATTCCTTATTATCACTTATAGTACCTTGAACAAATTCACTATCACTGTATTTATTTATCAAAATATTCATAATTTCTTCATATTCTTCAAATACCTCCCAACAACCCCCTTTTTGATTTCTAGCAACACCATCAATAAGTACCATAGGTGCATGTCGTAAAGGTACGTCACTTTGGTACCCAATAGAAATAATTTTATCAGTTTTCGGGTCCACTACTAAACCGCTATTAACACCACCGAAATGTTTACTAATATCCATAACAATCCTCATATATAAACTATGTGATTCCAAATCTTTAATAGTAAATAATGTATTGGTACATAATTTTTCTAAATATAAATTTGGATGAAAGTTACATGGCCAAAATTTTGTCATATTTTCAAACTGTTTCCGCGTTTTTGGAGGTATTTTAGCCACAAGTACCTTACGTATATCACCTTTTAAAAATTCTTTGATAGTACTATTTTTAATTACATTTAATAAGTCTTTCTCAATTATACCGAGTAAAATATCTTTGTTTCGTACCCGTTTTAAATGTGTTAAATTAGATAATGGTAGAATTTTATTTAATTCGGATATAATTTTCGATATTTGTTTTGGATCGATTATAGTGTCAAAATATACTTCTTGAAATGGTACAGAATCTGAATTTAGATCATCTGGTAGTACGGAGTTGAAAGTAAAATTTTCGTATTTTATACGTTTTGATGAAGAATTCATTTTTGGATAATCTGAAACCAAAAAAGAATTCGAGAAATACTTTGATTTTTTAATAACACAGAGCTAGAGGTCTGAGGAAACATCAGAATTAGGTATAGCAATAAAAGAGGGACACAATAGATCTTATAAAATCTATTTTTGTCAAATACAATCTACTTTTTTTTACATCAGCTCTATATTTTAATGGGTAAAATTTGGTTAAACGTAACGTATATTACTATGCGCCACGGTATGTAATTATACAAATAAATATTTTAGTTTCAGATATGTTCAATAGGTCCTAAATTTGCTTACATAAACAACGATAATAATGATTGTTGTATATATAAAAATGATAATTACAGTAAGTATTTAGGTATGTAAACATAATAAAATTATACTTTCCCGGTTGATTCCTTATTAAAATTATGCATTATTTAAAGATATGTTGGTTTGTGGTGTCAAAAATACATTTATTTTAAAAAATACTGTGTGATCTAAACTGGAAGATTACCCTACCAGATCTTTAAATCATCAAAAAATGTTCTCAGAAATAATGTCTTTTAATTATCCCAATTTGTGGAAAATAATAACAGTAAAGTTAAAAAATCTTGGAATTAAGTATGAATTATTATCTGAGAAACACTAGATGTATTTGCTAGACCTTGAAAAGCAGCAAATCACTTAACCCCAATTAAGAAGTCAATTAATTGTCATCCACAAGATGTTATCGAAAATATTCCACTAAGATATTAAAAGTTATTGAATATTAACTGTTAAATAAGTAACAAATAAATAAAAACTATTGTAAACCCACCTGTATTCCTTGAAGGACGTAAGCCGTTGCTACAAAATGTGATTCTTCATATTGATAACGATTTAATAGATCAAGAATGTTTCTTCATAAAAAAATTCTTCATAAATTTGTTGAATAGTGTTAAATATTTAATAATCTTGTTGATTTTTTTATAGATAAGCTTAAAATTTGTGATAATAATGTAATTTTTTTAGATATTTTAAAATTGTGATAAAAAATTATATAGAATCTAAAACACAAATGACAGATCAGATGTTTGTCAATCAGTTGGTCTTGATTAGTAAAGTACAATAGTAAAAAACGACTTTTTATAATATTATAAATTCATCTTAACGTAACTTTCCCACATACTTTTTATTTGTTTTTACACTGATTTGTGTAATAATCTTAATATTACACGCAGTAATCATTAGATGACTAATTTGAATGTTTGAATGGACTAGAAAAGTGTGACGTCAGATATGGGAGGAGCTTAAAAATGTTTCCAAACAAAACAAATTTGCATTGAAAAAGCCATAAGAGATTTTTCTATTACTTGTAGTGGTTCCTAATCAAAAATCTTAGCATTTTCCGGACACTTTTCATACGACTTAGTGTACCCAATTTATGATAGTGAATAAACATTGAAAGTTAGTGTAAGTGTTTATATTTTATATGCATTTTAGTGGAATTGAGGTTATGTTTTGTTCAGAAGTTTATAAATTTTATTATGGTAATCTTGTGATTAATTATGTATTTTTTAACTATTACATATTATTCTGTTTGAGTAAAAATGGTGATGTGTTTTGTCCCCAATTGCAAGCATTATAGCGAGCAGAAAAACTGCAAATTTTTTTACCTTTCCCAGAAATGATGTGGAAAGGAAGAAGTGGATTTCTTATCAAGTATATACGTATTTCGGTATTATAAATATAATAACAAATATTTGAAGATGTTATAAACAAGCAGGACAATTTATTACTGTATGTCATGGCTTTTTTGTTTGTGAGTTTCCTAAGTAGGTATGTTTGTTATTTTTTTAATTTTTATTTTAGAATTACTCTTAGGTAATAGATTATATAGGCTCTTGGTCACATAGAAAATAAAAACGAATATATTAAAATAGTATTTTTATTTACAAAAAATTTACCTTAATTTGGGAAAATAATGGTTTATATAAAAATCCTCTAAATACGTTAAATTCACTTCCCAATATAGATCTTTTTGAATTTCAACAATTATTATCTCTTTTAAGGTCCATATATACAAAAAACATTTTTCTCTTTTTAAAATATATAGATTTCCCTGAACGTGATGGTAATAATTATGATTCTGATTCATTACCAGTTCATTTTTTTCGTTGTAGTAACAAATGAACTTATTATTTTTGAATTTTTCTGAAAGCAAATCATTGCGAAATGCGTAGGGACATTTTACTTCCACAATAGCATTGTCACTTACTAATCCATCTGGACTTGCCCCTAATATACCAGAATTCTATAACCAAATTCCTGTTGGCATTACATCAATTCCTAGGGATGATTTTAATGCATCCAGACCATCTTTTTCGTGAGTTTTCCCCCACTGGATTGCTCTAGATTTCTTTATTGTTATCTACAATCATTAGAATATTAAATAATTATGCTAATAAACTTTAATTAAATGTTTTAAAAGAACTAAATAGACCAAAGTAACACCTCAAAATAAAAGGTGTACAAGCGGAACTTAAATAAAGAATTTAAGACAATAATTATAAGCTAGTTATCCTTACCTCACAAATATAAGTTTCGTCTTTCAAACTAGCATGTACAACCCCTTAAAGAGTCATAAAATTAGTATAGAAATGCATACTTTTAATATGGCCCTAATCCACTGCATTTTACCTCTTACTACCATTTTTTTATTATTATCAAAGAAATGCATAATAGCAGACAGCTTAATAACATGATTCGATGTCATTTTTACTGAAAAAAGGAATTAAAAACTTATTTTTCACTCAAAACTTAAAACAATACAAATAAAAACATAACCTCAAAATAATTCTAAGGCATGTCTAGAAAAAGTCGAGCTCTCTTACCTTAAAATTTATGGTTTATATAAATATTAAACACCCAAAGAACCGATTTCTACAATTAATATATCTTATTTGATACAGGAAATATTAAAACTATTGATGTAAAAAAACCTTAATGGCAATTTACATACATTAAAAGTTTGTTTGGAAACATAAAATGACAGATCCCGCCCTCTGACGTCACAGCTTTTTTAGTCCATTGTAGTCTCCATGGTAACAAATTTAAATTACACAAAATTATAATTCTACTTCATGTCCATTTCATGTCAATCAGTTAACCAGAGAAATTTTTTACTTAAAATGTACTTGACATCTATATTTATAAAAAAAATAGTATTTAATTTTTAATAATACGTATAACACACACAGACATTTATTTTAAAATAAAATTTGGCCCTTTCGTATGTGTGTATTCAGTAAATTATATAATGATTTATGAGGATCGTAAAATTATTACTGTTAGTAAATTAAAGATTATACTTAATCTATGGATTAAATTTAGTTATGTAAATTAAAACAGATTAACAGATAAACATAAATATATTTTTTATATTTGGTTTTCCCATTTAAATACTTTTTTCTTCTACATTAGCTTCGGTCATCTTCGGTAATTCGCGTAGTAAGACCACATTTAACTAATTACAGCGTCGTAATTTATAACAAATGCATAAAATTAATATTAATACAAACATACGTTAATACATATATACATATTTAAATTGCATTTTTCTAGAATTTAATCCCTTTTAATTATATTTCATTGTAAATTTTCAAATCTTCGGCAATTCTCGCAGGGAGGCCGCACTCAACCAATCAGATCGCTGTAATTTAAAACAATTGCAAGGGAGGTTGGTGGAGGAGAAGAAGCTTTAGTTTTAGATTTTTTATAATTGTTTGCATAAAAAGTGTGTTAGTGTTAGTGATTTTTCCGGTTAATTGAGTGGATTTGTGATAAAAGTGAATAAAGTGATCTTAAAATGTGTCATTAACCAAAACCAGGGTAAGAATTGTATTATTCAGTATAAATAAGTTTAAAACTTTATAAAAACTTAGTTATCAATTTACGGCGTCATAGATCTGATACTAGTATGCAATAGTTTTTTAGGTAAACTATCTTACTATCTTTCTTATTTTTATAAAAGTCAATGTAATATAAACTAAAAAGCACAGATTAAGTAAATCTTTGCTAACAAGGATCTATTATAGTTGTGTATAAAAACTTTGATAAGTTCAACTAAAATTTTTCATTGATAATTGAGGTTATATAACTTACCCTACTAACAGTTAGCTACTTTTAATTCTGTAGACGTAGTTCATACTTAATTACGTTGTTTTAAATTTTAAATTTAATTCTTTATTCTTCGTAATTATTGGTAAATATTGTCATATTAGTTCTTTCAACTCTTGATAGATGTCACTTCTGTCTTTTTCCGACATCAAAACCACTTCAGTTCATGATTTTAATGAATTTTTTCCGTCGACCGTTCATTTTCTTACTTTCTTTCCAATTTTATCTTATTTTTTTTATTTGTTTCTAGTTATTTTACCTATATTTACCACTGTTTAGGTTTTTTAACCTTTTTTGATGGATCTTAATTGCTTATTAAAGTTACACTTAGTTCCTTGGTGGAGAGCGAGTCGTGGGTTCGTTCGAGCTAAATAAAAGATTTAAAAAAATTAATTAATAAATATGAAAATGGGCACCAAAGTTGTTTAAAAATGTTACAATTTTCCTATTTTTTCAGGTCTTCGATTTTTCACATCGTGTTTTTTTAATTGTCACGATTTTGTTGTTTCGTTTTTTTTTTCTATCTACCGGATGTTAGGTTAATGTGTAAAGAATAGAGTTGATTGATTAAGTTTTTATTAGAAAATATTTCAAGATTTCATATTGTTAATAGTTTTTACAATAATATCCACAGATTCTTCCAATTGCTCTTGGTTAATAACCAGTGGTGGTGCGAATCTGATAATATCTTCATGAGTGTGTTTGGCTATTACTCCATTTTCTTTCATTTTCAAACATACATCCCATGCGTCTACAATCTCTGTAACGATTTTTTTTATTATAGTAAATGGTAATTATGATTTATATAACTTACTTTTGTTAATCACAACAGCATTAAGTAAACCTTTTCCTCTAACATCAGAAACAATTTGTTTGTCCAATCTCTTTTGTAGTTCACTTCTGAAGATTTCACCCATTTTAAAAGCATTCTCAGAAAGTTTCTCATCTTCGAGAACATTCAGTGCAGTAATCGCAACCTTTGATCCCAAAGGATTTCCTCCAAAAGTCGAACCGTGTGTTCCTAAATAAATACAAAATTAGATTAAAAACATTGACAAGATTAACACTTTGAATATTTACCTGGTTCAATAACTAACATAACATCATCATTAGCTAGACAAGCGGATACTGGATAAACACCACCACCCAAAGCTTTACCAAGAACTAATATATCTGGCTTAACATTCTCATAATCGACTGCTAATCGTTTACCAGTTCTACCCAATCCAGTTTGAATTTCATCCGCGATCCACAGAACGTTGTATTTCGTGCAAAGATCACGAACTCCTTGTAAATATCCTGCAGAAGGTACTCTTATACCTGCTTCACCTTGAATTGGTTCTACCATGAACGCACACACATTGGGATCTCTGAATTGTTCCTTAAAATACAACAAAATGTTATTATCTACCTATATAATCCAAAAAGAAACTTTTCTTTTATTTTAAACCCTTGATATAAAATTGAATTTTATTTTCAGGTATCTACATCCAATAGTGAACAGTGAGAAGTGTTTTTTAACGCGAGTTTCGAAAATAAAGTTGCAATACAACTTGCAATCGAGTAATAAAAACGGAAAAGTAAATTCAGTGCGTTTAGCGCAGAAAGTAAATCGCGCGATTTCGGGAGAAATTGCAACACAACTTGCAATCGGGCGAAGTAAAAACCGTCGTTTTTCCAGGAAAATCCACTTTTATAATTAAAATTGTTTACAATTTTTCTTATAAATTTGTAATTTTTCTAATCCGGGAAATCGCGGGAATAATTATACCAATTTCCTCAGAATACAATAAAGACAGGTATAGTCGATATTTATATGAATCCAATTAGATACATATTTGGATTTATAGATTTATTGGGTATATCTGGACAAGGCTGGGATACGCTGTTATATGATTTTTTAAATCGTATAAATTTGCGTAGGGGAAGTTTGGGATATTATTCCAGAAGAAAATTCGTACGAAACGGGAGTGAACGAAACCTGGAAAATGCGGGAAGTGTACGCGGATGGAGAATATGGTCAAAACTAGAGATTATGGAAATGGAGGAGCCATCATTAAAAAAAATAGGTATATATATGTATATATAATCTTAACCTTAACCATTCTAACAAATAGTCGTGAGGTACTGTTCTGTTATCAAAATTACTTATTTCTGCAAATTTCATGAGCATTTATAAAAAAGAAAAAAGGTGCTAAAATATTTTTTTCTTTCAGGTAGGTTCAGAAGGCGCAGGATAGCTATTTTTGGTGAGTCTTTTTGCTATTAAATAACGAGACTGGTTACGAAAAGGGCTTTTATTATAAAAATTACTCTATATTCGAATGCTCTCTTTCCTTACGTTTTTCCATTGATCAAAACAGTACAGGTTTGAACTTTCAGAAAAAAAATTGTAAATAAATTATTAAAATTTTTATACCTCTAATACTCGCAAATCATCGTATGGAATAATGGTAAAACCGGGCATAAATGGTCCATAATCTTCGTAGCTAGTTGGATCTGTCGATGATGAAATTGCAGCTAATGACCGACCCCAAAAGTTTTCTTCAGCAAATATTATTCTAGCTTTGTCTTTTGGAATATTCTTTTTTCTGTATCCCCATTTCCTTGCTAGTTTACATGATGTTTCGTCTGCTTCCACACCTACCAAACACATAACAAAATTTGTACTCTCTTACTAATGATATTATACAAATTTATAACAAATTTCATTTTTGAAGTGAAGTTCTGTTATATATAACAATATATAAAATTGGCGCAGTCAGTAGGATGTTCAAAAGTTCGTCCGCACTTAAGGTATTAAAATACCAAAGTCACAAAAAGGTCCAGAAATTCGACAAAAGCGGTTTCAGGTTTTCTATAACTCGCATGGATCCTACTGACTGCGCCAATTTTATATTTTTCAAAAACTTTTCTATTTTTAAAAAACTTATTTGAAAAATAGCAAAATTAAACAGGATGAAAGCAAACTAGAGAGTGTTTATACAAAGCAAAGAACCTATATAAAAATTATAGTTATTTTACCTGTATTCATAGGCAAAACTTTGTCATATCCAAAAAGTTTAGTAATAACTTCAGCATATTCTCCTAGAACGTCTGAAAAAAAAGCTCTTGAGGTGTGATGAAGAATAGCACTTTGATCTTGCAATGTTTTTACAATTTTTGGATGACAATGTCCAAAATTATTTGCAGAGTATCCACTAAGGTAGTCGAAATATCGTTTACCTTCAACATCCCATACGAAAACACCTTCAAATAAAATTTTGTTAGTTTTATTAACTAATACCAATATTTAACATACTATACTATAACAACTATAGAGGAATATCACTACTGAGCACGACATAAAACATTCTAACATCCCTCATCAGACAACAGATTTTTGACAATCGACATTTCAAATTCGACATTTGATATTTGACGTTCAATATTTGACATTCAACATTTTTCATTTGAAGCTTGACATTCGACATTTCATATTTGTCATTTCATATTTGACATTTGACATTTAACATTTGACATTGGACATTTAACATTCGACATTTGATATTCGACATATTTGACATTCGTCATTTGAAATTTAAAAATGGAAAACGGGAAAATGAAAAGTAGAATGAATCATGAAATTGGAGATACAATAAAAGAAGATATTGCCAGATTTATTGAAGTGCAAAAACTAAGATAAAGAGGACACATAGAGACAAGTTAAAACGACCTCCTGATCAAAAAAGTCATTAGATGGAAACCATAGGGAGAAAGATGGAAGCACCAGGTCGATAGAGATATTAAAGCCATGAAAGTGAGAAACATAAGGAGAATCGATAGCTCAATAAAAATGGAAAAGGGGAAAATGAAAAGTAGAATGAATCATGAAATTAGAGATATAATAATAGAAGTTATGGCCAGATTTATTAAAGTGCAAAAACTAAGATAAAGAGGACACATAAAGAGAAGTTAAAACAATCCCCAGATCAAAAAAGTCATTAGATGGAAACCATAGGGAGAAAGATGGGAGGTAAAGGTCGATAGAGATATTAAAGCCATGAAAATGAGAAACATAAGGAGAATCGCTAGCTCAATAAAAATGGAAAACGGGAAAATGAAAAGTAGAATGAATCATGAAATTAGAGATACAATAAAAGAAGATATTGCCAGATTTATTGAAGTGCAAAAACTAAGATAAAGAGAACACATAGAGAGAAGTTAAAACGATCCCCAGATCAAAAAAGTCATTAGATGGAATCCATAGGGAGAAAGATGGGAAGTAAAGGTCGATAGAGATATTAAAGCCATGAAAGTGAGAAACATTAGGAGAATCGATAGCTCAATAAAAATGGAAAACGGGAAAATGAAAAGTAGAATGACTCATGAAATTAGAGATATAATAATAGAAGATATGGTCAGATTTATTAAAGTGCAAAAACTAAGATAAAGAGGACACATAGAGACAAGTTAAAACGACCTCCTGATCAAAAAAAGTCATTAGATGGAAACCAGAGAAAGAAAGATGGGAAGAACAGGTCGATAGAGATATTAAAGCCTTGAAAGTGAGAAACATAAGAAGAATCGCTAGCTCAATAAAAATGGAAAACGGAAAAATGAAAAGTAGAATGAATCATGAAATTAGAGATACAATAAAAGAAGATATTGTCAGATTTATTGAAGTGCAAAAACTAAGATAAAGAGGACACATAGAGAGAAGTTAAAACGACCTCCTGATCAAAAAAGTCATTAGATGGAAACCAGAGAAAGAAAGATGAGAGGTCCAGGTCGATAGAGATATTAAAGCCATGAAAGTGAGAAGCATAAGGAGAATCGCTAGCTCAATAAAAATGAAAAACGGGAAAATGAGAAGTAGAATGAATCATGAAATTAGAGATACAATAATAGAATATATTGTCAGATTTATTAAAGGACCTCCTGATTAAAAAAGTCATTAGATGGAAACCAGAGAAAGAAAGATAAGAAGACCAGGTCGATAGAGATATTAAAGCCATGAAAGTGAGAAACTGGAGGGAAATATGTACAAATAGACAAGAGTAGAGAAAGCCAAGTCTGATTGACCGTGTTAAACGAATCAAATAGCTGTATGTAGAAGATAAGAGAGGCAAACAACCCACTAGAGAATGAGACATCTTGATGATGATGAGTAGATAAATAAAAAATTAAATTACCTTGTCCTCTACTTAAAGCAACTGGTAAAGGATGATAGTTATGTGCAGCATATTGTTCTTCTTTTTTTATAACATCTTGGGAACTTGTAATAGTTCTTTTTGTGACACTTAAATATTCCTTAATGTTTCCCAGGAATTTCGAGGCATGTCTTTTCGGAATCATTCTGTAATGTTTAATACAATATTAGGAAAATAGTAACTCATTATCAACATATGTGAAATAATATAATAATAGTTTTTAGGTAAAACAATTTGCTCACTCCGTTTAGCAAAATATTTTATTATATTGTAACGAGCGAGACTCCCTTAGTACGCCCCTGTCGCACTCCAGGTAAACAACGCGCTAATTCTCGAAACAGAATATTCGAGGGACTTCCTTCGATTATACGCGGCGCCTGCAAGACTTTCTAGAAGTGTTACCGAAGGATGTTCTGAAAGCGGTGAACAGGTATATAAGCTGAGAAGCCGCGAACCACGGGAGTTTAAAGTTACAGCGACAGTCTAAATATTTGAGCGATCTACGAGCTGCGAAGTGTAAATAAATAAGTGAATATAAATCGGAGTTAATTGTTGTACATAAATTAGTGTGTAGTGTTATAGTTAGTTTAGTTATTTAGTTATAATTCGTTTAGTTTATAGTGTGTGTAAATAAATTAGACATTTTCGTTCAGCAGTGATTTTATTTGAACCCCTTGAACGTAACAATTGGTGTCAGGTGTGGGGTCAATTAAACTGCTGTGTTAATTTAAATTGTGGACTTCAATATTGAATATTTTGTATGCCAGTAACGAGATCACAGACGAAGAAAATGGATCAGGCGACAATGGAATTTTTCAAGCAAGCCCTTGAAAAAATGAGCTTGAAAATGGAGGAAAACACAAATAAAATGGAAGAAAATACTAAAAAGATAATGGATGAGAATACCCAGAAAATGGAGAATAAAATGGAAGAAAACACTAAGAAAATGGAGAATAAAATGGAAGAAAACACTAAGAAAATGGAAGATAATTTGGGAGATAAATTGACATTTATTGAAAATGAGTTGAAGAATAATTACTCCAAACTGGAAAATGAGATTGGAAGCGTAAAAGACGAAATTGGAAAATTTGAAGACAGGGTTGGAAACATTGCAGGCAGATTGGTTAATATGGAGGAAGAAATGCAAGTAAAATTGAAAGAACAGGTGAAAACCATGGAAGAGCGTTTGAGCAAGAACTTCAGCAAATATTGTTCTGTTAAGCTGGGAGAACGGGGTGAGCCAGGGCGAACAAAGATCAAACCTCCAACTTTTGATGGCAAAACACCCTGGAGCACATATCAGAAACAATTTGAAGCAGCAGCCAACGCCAACTGCTGGGACGATGAAGAGAAAGCAACTGCCTTAATTGTTGCATTAAGAGGAGACGCACTGAATATCCTTCAGACCATTCCTGTAAGTCAACAAGGTGATTATAAGACTCTGACAAGTAGACTGCAAATGAGATATGGTGATGTACATCTCCAACAAGTGTATCACGCACAAATCAAGAGTCGTCATCAGAAGAGCACAGAAACCTTGCAGGAATTCCAAGCAGACATAGCAAGGTTGGTAAGGCTGGCCTATCCTTCAGCACCGGACAGCTTCCTAGAACAACTTGCTGTCCAGACCTTCGTCGATGGGTTGAGAGACACGGAGACTCAGCAGACGTTGCGGTTGGCCCGGCCCAAAACTCTAGATGACGCCCTGGCCCATGCCCTAGAATTTGAAGCTGCTAAACAAGCTTCGCACAGAGGAGAGAGCAAAGTGAGACAGCTTGATGATTCGCCAGTCTGCGACAAGAGAATTGAAGAAGTAGTTCGCCGAGTTCTCCAGGAGAAACGTGATGGTGGACCAAGATGCTGGAACTGTGGCGAAAGAGGACACATTCGGCGTAACTGCAAGAAGCCGGTTAAACCACAACGCCAAGAACAGGAATATCATTTTTCTGTGGAACACCGGGCCGGAAAGTCACATGGCAACGCTGACGCATTATCTAGGAGACCTTGTCCTTCCGACTGCAAACACTGCAGCAAAGCAGAAGAGAAGGAATTCTGTTTAAGAACAACCGTCGTAGATCTAGATTGGCTGCCAGAATCCCTGAAGCGGGACCAAGAAGGTGACACCGAACTAAAGATGTTGCTTGACTGGAAAGCAAAAGGACAGAGACCAAGATGGGAAGAAGTGAGTCACCTGAGTCCTAGGGTCAAGTCCTACTGAGCGCAGTGGGACTCCATCATTTTAGAGGATGGATTGTTGAAGAGGTCCGTCGAGAATGACGAGGGTACTGCAGCTAGGACTCAGCTGATAATTCCCCGGAGTCGGACGACAGAAGTATTGGAGAAACTTCATAATGGAACCTCCGGTGGACACTTCGGCATCAAGAAAACGTTGGAAAAGGTCAGAGAACGTTTTTACTGGGTCAACTGCAAAGAAGACGTCAAGGACTGGTGCCGAAAATGTAGATTTTGTGCTTCAACGAATGGCCCAAGAGGAAAACGACGAGCGCCAATGAATCAGTATAACGTAGGCAGTCCTATAGAAAGAGTTGCTATAGACATCGCAGGCCCATTCCCAGAGACCGACGATGGGAACAAGTACATATTGGTGGCGTCGGATTACTTTACCAAATGGGTTGAAGCACATGCCATCCTAAACCAAGAGGCCTCGACAGTGGCAGACGTACTGATAAAAGAGATGTTTAGTCGGTTTGGAGTGCCACTGGAGCTACATTCCGATCAGGGACGAAATTTCGAGTCTGGCCTATTCCAGAGCATTTGTGAAATACTCGGAGTCAAGAAGACCAGGACAACGCCTCTTCACCCACAGTCAGATGGCCTAGTCGAAAGAATGAATAAAACTGTGGGAAAATATTTGGCTAAAGTGGTCTCTGACCATCAAAGAGACTGGGACCGGTACCTTCATCTGTTCACCATGGCCTATAGATCAGCCGTGCAGGAGTCTACTAGAGAGACACCAGCTTGTGTCATGTTCGGCCGGGAAATAAGATTACCCTGTGACCTAGAGTTTGGATGTAAGCCCGGAACAGAGATAGCTGGTGAGGACTACGTGAGCACATTGAGGGGCAGGCTACACTACATTCATGAGAAGGTCCGACAAAACATACAAATTGCTAGTGACCGAATGAAGACCCGCTATGACAGCAAAGCTACAGAAGGTGGTTTCAACGCTGGAGATTTGGTCTGGCTGTACAACCCCCAGAAGAAGAGAGGATTATCACCTAAGCTACAGAGGAATTGGAAGGGTCCATACAGAGTGGTAAAGAGGATCAATGATGTAGTGTACCGTATACAAAAACTACCAAGGGGCAAGAGGCGCGTGGTCCATGTAAATCGGTTGGCGAAATACGAGGCGGACTACGACGAACAAGACGAGACCCATCTGAGAAGGACGACCAGCCCGGAGCATGTTGAGATGAGTTTCGACCAGTTCATGGAGAACTATGGTGGAACTGGGAAGGCACGATTCGGAGTTACCACCGAGCAGCAGCAGGACCTCTTCTCTGTGCCTGGAGATTATTCCCTAGCCCATTGTGTCGCCGAAGATCTGCGTATGTCCAGGGGAATAGCATTAGTCTTCAGAAAGAAGTTTGGCCGTGTATCTGAGCTCTTCAGACAACAGCCCCATCCCGGAAAAATTCTAAGTCTCACTGACGGTCATCGTCACCTCTTCTACATGGTGACTAAGAGGTTTTCCGATCACAAGCCCAGCTATAGAAGTATGTGGAATACCCTGCTGAACCTAAGAGACGAACTCACCAGGTTGGAAGTGAAGAAGCTGGCTGTGCCTAAGTTGGGTTGTGGTCTAGACCAACTCAACTGGAGAGTCGTCCGGAACATGCTCGAGGTGCTTTTCCATAAGACAGGAATAGAGATAATCGTGTGCATTTTCAACCCGAGCGGAAACACAATGAAGGAGAAGACTGTGGATTGCTATTTCGAAAAGCAAGGGAGCTGCAGAAAGGGAGATGCCTGTAGGTTCAGACATACCAACCAAGGTGTTCGGGGACCGAACGTCTTAAGGAGGGGGCAGTGTAACGAGCGAGACTCCCTTAGTACGCCCCTGTCGCACTCCAGGTAAACAACGCGCTAATTCTCGAAACAGAATATTCGAGGGACTTCCTTCGATTATACGCGGCGCCTGCAAGACTTTCTAGAAGTGTTACCGAAGGATGTTCTGGAAGCGGTGAACAGGTATATAAGCTGAGAAGCCGCGAACCACGGGAGTTTAAAGTTACAGCGACAGTCTAAATATTTGAGCGATCTACGAGCTGCGAAGTGTAAATAAATAAGTGAATATAAATCGGAGTTAATTGTTGTACATAAATTAGTGTGTAGTGTTATAGTTAGTTTAGTTATTTAGTTATAATTCGTTTAGTTTATAGTGTGTGTAAATAAATTAGACATTTTCGTTCAGCAGTGATTTTATTTGAACCCCTTGAACGTAACAATATTCCTTATTTCTATTCCTTTCAAGAATTAATTATCAAATGTATTAGTTCTTTTTTTATAAATAGTTTTTATCTTACCTTTCAACGATTCGTATTAACAAACAACGAACAAGATACTTTTTACTTGTCGTTAAGGTCGCTCAAATGAACTGAATGTTTTTATTAAATTTGAACCTTTTGATAAAGTGATATCACATGATGTAAATTTCAATACATTTCAACATATTAATAACAATAACTAGCAATCACTTTTATTAATTTTTTTATTTATTTATAGTAGTTTTATATACGAGGGATTTTAAATATTTATTAACATTAAGCCATGTTGGACAGTGCAACACAATTTTGTCAATGTAAATAATACAAATAAAATTGTTTTTCAAAGAAATACAAAATAAATAATTTATGATAAGAAATTATTTTGATAATTTATAATTTTAGTTCAGATTTCATAAGTTATTTATCATTTGTTTTCTTGCAAAGGTGTTGAAGGTTCACCAGGGGTTATCAGAATGCGAACGGCACTCAGGGGGTCGGAGGAAAGCGAGTCGTGGATCGGGGGAGCAATTGGGCCGGTATTAAAGGAAAAGAAATATTTAGTGAAAAACGAAAATCGGTATAGATAACAATAAAAATAATGCAAACAATGGAAATTTTCGATAAAACGCTTTGTTTTTGAGATATTTGCACTCGAATGCGATTTTTTCAACTTTCACAACAGCCTTTTACAAATCTGTAAATATCTCAAAAACTGTAAATGGTACAATAAGCGTTTTTAAAAAGTAAATTAAATTTTACACAAAAAAGTATTCTTGAGTTTTTCCGAAAAAACTAATACTTTTCGAGATATACAGGGTCAAACAAAAAGTTTGTAAATATAAATTTAATCTCAGTTTTTCTGTCATAATTTTTAAAGTTTTTAATTAAAATAAGATTTTTTTATTTTAATTTTGAAATTTAATTTTACACAAAAATGTATTCTTGGAAGTTTTTGATAAAACGCTTTGTTTTCGAGATATTTGCACTCGAGTAAATTGAATGCGATTTTTTCAACTTTTACAACAGCCTTTTACAAATCTGTAAATATCTCAAAAACTATAAATGGTACAAAAATGTTTTTGATGTTTTTGAAAAGTAAATTTAATTTTACACAAAAAAGTATTCCTGAGTTTTTCAAAAAAACTGATTCTTTTCGAGATATACAGGGTCAAACAAAAAGTTTGTAAATATAAATTTGATCTCAGATTTTCTCTCATAACTTTTAAAGATTTTAATAAAAATGAGATTTTGGGATGTTCTTTGATGTAAAATTTAATTTTACACAAAAAAGTATTCCTGAGTTTTTTCGAAAAAACTAATACTTTTCGAGATATACAGGGTCAAACAAAAAGTTTGTAAATATAAATTTGATCTCAGTTTTTCTCTCATAACTTTTAAAGTTTTAAATTAAAATGAGATTTTTTGAATTTTTTTGATGTAGAATTTAATTTTACACAAAAAAGTATTCCTGAGTTTTTTTCGAAAAAACTGATACTTTTTGAGATATACAGGGTCAAACAAAAAGTTTGTAAATACAAATTTAATCTCAGTTTTTCTGTCATAACTATTAAATTTTTAAATTAAAATAAGATTTTTTGATGTTTGTTTATTGTAGAATTTAATTTTACACAAAAATGTATTCTTGCAAATTTTCGATAAAATGCTTTGTATTCGAGATATTTGCACTCGAGTAAATTGAATGCGATTTTTTCAACCTTCACAACAGCCTTTTACAAATCGGTAAATATCTCAAAAACTATAAATGGTACGAAAATCGTTTTGATTTTTTTGGGAAGTAAATTAAATTTTACACAAAAAAGTATACTTGAGGTTTTTCGAAAAAACTGGTACTTTTCGAGATATACAGGGTCAAACAAAAAATTTGTAAATATAAATTTGTTATTTTTTAGAAATAAATAGGAGAAAAGATAAGAAACCTATTTAGAAAGAAATTTAAGTCCAGCTTTCATAAGTTTTTTATCATTTTTTTTCTTGCAAAGGGGTTATCAGAATGCGAACGGCACTGAGGGGCTCGGAGGAGAGCGAGTCGTGGATCTGGGGAGCAATTGGACGAGTATTAAAGAAAAATAAATAATTAGTGACAAGCTAAAATTATAATAAACGGAAATCGGTAAAGGGCACCACTTATCTTTTTAGTAATAAATAGGAAAAAAGATAAGAAACCTATTTAGTAAGAAATCTATTAAATTATGAACATTTATAAAGCAAAATATGATTTTTTTTGTCTAAATTCATTGATAGTTGACTTTTAGCTTGAATAGGGTACACATAGATAACAATAAAAATAGCTTAGCTGTTATCCTAAGTGTGTAGAAAGCTAATGTTGGATAGTCACTTAAAGTGATTAAAGTATTATCTCTATTTATAGCACTATAAGTATGATTCCATTTTTTTTTGTTCGCCTATTTTGATAATTTATAATTTAAGTCCAGATTTCATAAGTTCTTTATCATTTGTTTTCTTGCAAATGTGTTGAAGGCTCACCAGGGGTTATCCGAATCCAAACGACACTCAGGGGGTCGGAGGAGAGCGAGTCGTGGATCGGGGGAGCAATTGGGCGAGTATTAAAGAAAAAGAAATATTTAGTGAAAAACTAAAATTATAATAAACGAGAATCGGTAAAGGGCGCCACTTATCTTTTTAGAAATAAATAGGAGAAAAGATAAGAAACCTATAAGTCCAGATTTCATAAGTTCTTTATCATTTGTTTTCTTGCAAATGTGTTGAAGGCTCAGGGTTATCAAAATGCGAACGGTACTCAAGGGGTAGGAGGAGAGCGAGTCGTGGATCGGCGGAGCAATTGGGCGAGTATAAAAGAAATATTTAGTGACCAACTCAAATTTTAATAAACGGAAATCGGTAAAGGGTGCCACTTATCTTTTTAGAAATAAATAGGAGAAAAGATAAGAAACCTATTTATAAAGCAAAATATGAGATTTTTTGTCAAAATTCATAGAACAGGGTACACAAAGATAACAATAAAAATAGCATAGCTGTTATTCTAAGTGTGTAGAAAGCCAATGTTAGAACCACACGGGTCTTCTTTAGCCTCTCAACGATATGCATTTTCAAGATATCCAAAATGGTAAATAAATATCATTGTTTTCTTGTTTAGATTAAAAAAAAGAACGTTTTGAACACATATCTAGATAAATCATCCATATAATTTGCTAAGAAACTGGAGATATGTGACATATTTCACCAAACCATAGAAATTTTTCTGGAACAACAATCTAGAAGTTTTCAGCACAACACAGGTCTTCTTTGGCCTCTCAACGATATAAATTTTCGAGATATCCAAAATTTATCGAAAAAAATCGGGTGGGGCTGTGCTGGGGTACACAGCCGTTGGTTTTCACGTGAAACGTCTATGTTAGCGATATTGATTGTCTGTTCATTCATTACGTTCATAAGTACAGGTATTCCAGTGGTAGAGGTGCTCGCAAGGTTAGCGACAGCAGAAAAGTTCCTCGCGGCGTCGGCGTTTTCGTCGGCAGCGGCTTTGCGACGTACCCAAAACCGTCTCGCTGGCTCGGCGCCGGACATTGGGGTACCTGTGTGTGGCCCATAGCCCCGTCTTTCTAACGATAGCCGTGATTTATATTACTGGCTGGCTCTTGCACGAGCTGAGGCCGAAATAGCAAATGTTTATATATTTTTTATCACTTTCTGGTTATTTTTAATATAAATACTGTCCAAATTGCACTTATTTTTGTATCAATCAATCGGTTTCAATAATCTTGATAAACACACGAAAGAATCACTGCGCTATCAAGTCGGAGTCACGAGTTACACTGAATAGAAACGAGCGAGAGTGCCGGTTTCACACAGTTAACGCAGTACCCCTCCCCTCCCCCGCCACCCCGCTCGACCCAGACCCGGACTCAAGGTCATAACAGCGAGTTGACTATAGTTTTGTAATTATTAAGATACGATGATATAGACCTTTTCGTTACGGTCCACTTGGTAGTCGTATGTTTCGGCGCGATTTTAAAGACGTTTCACGTCAAAATAAAATCGGTGGAATATCTGAATGAAGGACAACAATGAAAAAAATCTTTATTAGAGTTAATATTTAAATAAAATAATCACAGTATACAAAAATAATCTTAACTTATAGGTTTACTATTATTAGATGTAACATTTTGTAAAACTTGTAAAAATTGAAGTTTAACACTTAATTTTTGTTGAGAATTTAATGTCTTTAAAGTAGGTACTAATGATAATAAAAAATATCTGTCTTCATCAATATCACTGTGAAACTGAAAATTATTTATATTTCCAGAATATCCATTTTCACTATTATCCCACATTTCTAAAATAGGTTGTGAATCTTCTTCACCTTTACCGATTATTGATATACTTGATTCGTTCGATAATTGTGTATCTTCACTTTCAAATTTTATATTACTTTCATCACCTTCTGTTGTATAATTTTCAAAATTAGTTGTTTCCATTGTTGATTCAGCGTTTAATTTTTGAAAATCTTCTTGTTTAATTTCACCTTGATCGAGTAAAAGTGGAAGTAAGAATTTTAAATGTCGAAAATATACGTATTCTCGTTTTTTTCGTACTTTTCCTATTTTTGCTTGTTTTTGTAGGTTTAGCTCTTTTCTAAAACTGTCACGTACATTTCTCCATTTTTTCTGAACGTCTTTTACTAAAAAACATAAAGAAATTGGTTGAGAGTTAATGGCAGAGAATAAACTACCCTATTGTGATGGGCAATAAACAAGCAGGTAACAGATTATCGATAAGAGCCGGACTAAAACTTATATAATTAGTGTAATTACGTATATTATGTTATTTATATTTATATTATTTATTTCTTTGGAAATTGAATTTTCCTATGTTTAATATATACTTACTCTTAAGCAATAGAGCAGTGTTTCGTTTTTTTCATTGATTTTAGCTTAATCAGAGTACACATAGATAACAATAAAAATAGCTTAGCTGTTATCCTAAATGTGTAAAAAGTTAATATTGGTTAGTCACTTAATGTGATTAAAGTATTATTTGTATTTATAGCACTATAAGTATGATTCCATTTTTTTTATTTCGCTTATTGTCCTGTATTTTATTCTACTAATAAATAAGTATTGTTATATTTTTAATAAAGAATTTTCTTTGCTTTCTGGAGTGTGTTGCTCTGATCAATAATAACTGTTAAGCTTATAATTAAAAAAAAAATGTCGAGTTATCAAAACGTATCTTATAAAACAAGTTGTGATTCTAACTATAAGGATAAGTAAGAAAAAGTGTAAGTAATATTATTTTTTACGTAAAAGTGTGTAATTTCTAATTAAGTGATAATATTTTTTTTATTTGTCTAAATTCATTGATGGTTCACTTTTAGCTTAAACTGGGTACACATAGATAACAATAAAAATAGCTTAGCTGTTATCCTAAGTGTGTAGAAAGCTAATGATGGATAGTCACTTAAATGTGATTAAAGTATTATCTCTATTTATAGCACTATAAGTTTTTTTGTCAATATATGGACTCATAAGATTTACTAATTGCTGAACTCTTGACATACTATCCATCAACATGACGAATTTAGAATCAAATTATATTTTAAGGACAAGATTTTTATTCTAATAATCATTTCACTAGCCTAAGCAAAATTCTCACTAGAAAAAATAAACGCTTGGTGACTGCAACTATTGACAGAGATTAGATTTTCGTTAGTATATATGATAAATAGAAGCGGGCCCAAAACAGACCCTTGTGGTACTCCTGACAATAACTTAAGATAAGATGAATGAGATTCATTATACCTACTATACACTTTTGTTATTATAAGAAAGATAGGTATTTTTGCACTTTAGCACCTATCTCATTGCATACCTATACTGTTGGGAGTTAAAAGTTAGTAAATATATTGGAATATTACATTATGTTATGGCTGACAGGTAAACGAAGTGATAACCAACTAAAATCAACCAAAAACTCACTAATCTTGGAAAGTTCTGATATGGCATTAAAAAAAGAAGATAAAAAAGCTTTATATTTACCTTTCATTTCCCTTTCAAGTGGACTTAATTCAGACCAATTTGAAAATATATCCCAACAAATATCTGTCCATAACTGTTCCCTTTCTTCTTTATTATTATAATCAGCATGATTTTTATTGTATAGTGCAGGCTTTTTTCTAATTGCTTGTATTAATTTTGTGGTTTCTTTATATCCATAAAACGATTTATCCATTTTAAAGTAAACTCTTTTTTTCAAATAAATAAAATAACCTACCTAGAGGTTAGGATTAGATGTCAAATTTGTTGTTTGTTATTTTTTTGGTTAGTGCTGGGGATCTCGAATACTAAGAATCGAAAAGTATTCGATTATTCAAAGTTCTCGAGAAACGATGTTCGAAAAGTCTCGAGAATATGTATTCAGGGTGCGAACTCTCTAACGAATAGAAAGGAAATTTCCTTGCTATTATAGCAAACTCTTCTCTATCGTAAAAAACGGCACTCTCTAAGTTTCGATCGGCGAAGATCGGCACTAAACGTAGTTATTCGGGTTGTGTTAAATAGAAAGACCAAATGAGGTCTTGCTATTTTTTTATCTCTCTTGGGAGCATGAAATTTTACATATGTCTATCTATCTTTCTTTCCGTTGTTTTTTCGGACGTAGTTAACTATTATAGTAAAGTATCTATCTTATATTCTAATTTTTTGTTGTTGTGCCTGATATTGATTGTGTTTAAAGTTGAAGAGTTTATTTATTATATGTTGTTTTATAGTTAGTGTTTATCTTTGGTTTGATCTCTCAGTCTCTACAGAATCGGGTTAAATCTCTGCTTAGTCGATAATGCTTGCGAAATTCCGTTTCAGGTAACTCGAATGGGTTAGAGCGGTCTCGTAGTGCTCTTCGTTTTATCCGTAATCCTTCCAGGATTTCTTCGCCTTCTACTTCCTCCACAAAATGCATGAAAATTGGTAGCATGTTTATGTACAAAGAATAAACGAAAGTTTATGATCTAACAAGAAAATAAAAAACAAAACTGAAGAAACAACTAGAAAAACAACAATAATTGCTACGAAGCACCAAACAATCTATTTTATGATAAACTTTGAAATCCACAATCCATATATTATTGAAAAGAAGTAAAAATATTTGAAATTATTTTATTATTGACACTTGTCATTAAACCTAAATAAAACGAAACAGTAAAATCCCTAGATTTATTACTAGAAATGAGTCAATGTTTTCAGGTCCGATAAGCTTCCATTTTCTGTTGCCGATGTCAGCCGATTGTGATAGAAAACAGCTTAGAGAGTACCAACTGTTAATAGCAAGAAATTTTCTTTCTTGTCTATCTCTATACGTTTTCTATTTCCTACATCGTTACGGAGTTCGCCTCCAGATCATCAAATAAGTCGATATCCTTATCAACCTAACAATAGACTATAGAAAACCTTGTCTTTTAGCAAAATTCTTGATCCCTATACCATAAAAAAAAAATTTTAATGAAATAACATCTGACGTTTGTGAGGACATTTAATCGTGTGAGATGACATTTGACGTTTGAGAGGACATTTAACGTTTGAGATGACATTTGATATTTCAGATGACATTTGATGTTTGAGATGACATTCGCTAAAATTATATCTGACATTTGAAATAACACTATTTAACATTTGACGTGACATTTAATCGTTTTAGATGACGTTTAACGTTTGAGATAACATTTAATGTTTGAGATGATATTTCCTGTTTGAGATGACATTTGATGTTTGAGGTGATATTCGCCAAAAATACATCTGACATTTGAACACCTATGCAAACTTAGCACCCCATCCATGGAATTTTGGGTCGAAAATGACCTTAATCGATAGGTCCCCGTTAGGTCCTTCAAGGTCCCACAATTTTTTCGTTAGGTCCCCTTTAGTTTTTTCATAAATATTTTTTTAAATTTTGGCAAAAAAAAAAACTACACTTTAGCACCCCATCCAATGCAAAATTGACAAATTTAATCAAAATTGTATTCTTTAGCGTTAGGTCCGTATTGGTCCATTATTTTAATTGATAAATAATTTATTTTACAAAATACAAAATTCAACAAATTGACACTATTGACAGCTAGAAATAGAAATTTTTTGATTGGTTACAAATCTTTCAAATAAATTGGCCTCAGTCTTTGAAGTTGTTCGGTTAAATTTATAATAATCATTGTAAAATATATTTAAATAATAGTAAAATAGATTAAAATAGTTATAAAAACTAGTTTTTACTTACATTTTATACCTTTTAAATATAAAAAAAGCACCAGATTTATTAATTGGTATTGTTTTAACACTAATAAAATTTTATTCGATTAATAATTTGAAACTATAGTTACCTAAATAAACTTAAATAGCAGAAATAAAAAAACTGTAACAAACATATAAATTTATTGGCCCTTAAATAAAATTAGTTTCGTATACATACTTCTTACGCTTTCATCTTTTATATAGTTTTTACAAATATAATTTATCCTTATATTTAAAAAAAAAATCACAAACATAATTTATTAATTGGATGGATAGTTAGTTGTCTAAACCATTTTTATCATGATTTTGCATGCTGTGAAATACGTTTTTGTATTAACTTAAAATTATAACACAATTGTCAAAAATATTAATATAAATAGGTAATTTTAACAGTAACTAAAATACACAAAAGAAATAAAACTAAAAACACACGACAAATAGACTATTAAATAGACACAAAAAAGAAACGACCATTATTAAACACAACCAAAAGTAAATAATAAATGAGTCATAAAGTGGCTGTCCAACATGGCCGTTTCCGTCGCACTTTTTAGTATTGACAATACGCAGATCCCTCCTTCCTGATGTTTTATATTCAAAGGGATACACTTTATAATGAAATCAGAAGAAGATAAATAACGAGAAACGTTTTCTACTTCTTTTTGGTGAATGCACGCTGTGTTAGGCTCCGTCTCACGGACACCGAAGTATCAAACACTTGCATTTTCGTGGGAAAGATAGAATATGGCACACTACATTTAAAGGAAGCTTAGGTGGAGAATAATGAAAAAATGACAAAATTCGAATAAACCAGATAAGGATAAACTTTATAATGAAATCAGAAGAAGATGAATAACGAGAAACGCTGGGCTTTCTACTTCTTTTTGGTGACTGCGCGCTGTGTTAGGCTCCGTCTCACGGACACCTGAAGTATCAAACACCTGCATTTTCGTGGGAAAGATAGAATATGGCACACTACATTTAATGGGAGCTGAGGGGGAGTATGATGAAAAAATGACAAAATTCGAATAAACCAGATAAGGATAAACTTTATAATGAAATCGGAAGAAGATGAATAACGAGAAACGCTGGGTTTTCTACTTCTATTTGGTGACTGCGCGCTGTGTTAGGCTCCGTCTCACGGACACCTGAAGTATCAAACACTTGCATTTTCGTGGGAAAGATAGAATATGGCACACTACATTTAAAGGAAGCTAAGGTGGAGAATAATGAAAAAATGACAAAATTCGAATAAACCAGATAAGGATAAACTTTATAATGAAATCAGAAGAAGATGAATAACGAGAAACGCTGGGTTTTCTACTTCTTTTTGGTGACTGCGCGCTGTGTTAGGCTCCGTCTCACGGACACCTGAAGTATCAAACACCTGCATTTTCGTGGGAAAGATAGAATATGGCACACTACATTTAATGGGAGCTGAGGGGGAGTATGATGAAAAAATGACAAAATTCGAATAAACCAGATAAGGATAAACTTTATAATGAAATCGGAAGAAGATGAATAACGAGAAACGCTGGGTTTTCTACTTCTTTTTGGTGACTGCGCGCTGTGTTAGGCTCCGTCTAACGGACACCTGAAGTATCAAACACCTGCATTTTCGTGGGAAAGATAGAATATGGCACACTACATAAGGAAGCTAAGGGGGAGAATGATGAAAAAATGGCAAAAATCCAATAAACCAGATAGGGATAAACTTTATAATGAAATCAGAAGAAGGTGAATAACGAGAAACGCTGGGTTTTCTACTTCTATTTGGTGACTGCGCGCTGTGTTAGGCTCCGTCTCACGGACACCTGAAGTATCAAACACTTGCATTTTCGTGGGAAAGATAGAATATGGCACACTACATTTAAAGGAAGCTAAGGTGGAGAATAATGAAAAAATGACAAAATTCGAATAAACCAGATAAGGATAAACTTTATAATGAAATCAGAAGAAGATGAATAACGAGAAACGCTACGTTTTCTACTTCTTTTTGGTGAATGCACGCTGTGTTAGGCTCCGTCTCACGGACACCGAAGTATCAAACACTTGCATTTTCGTGGGAAAGATAGAATATGGCACACTACATTTAAAGGAAGCTTAGGTGGAGAATAATGAAAAAATGACAAAATTCGAATAAACCAGATAAGGATAAACTTTATAATGAAATCAGAAGAAGATGAATAACGAGAAACGCTGGGCTTTCTACTTCTTTTTGGTGACTGCGCGCTGTGTTAGGCTCCGTCTCACGGACACCTGAAGTATCAAACACCTGCATTTTCGTGGGAAAGATAGAATATGGCACACTACATTTAATGGGAGCTGAGGGGGAGTATGATGAAAAAATGACAAAATTCGAATAAACCAGATAAGGATAAACTTTATAATGAAATCGGAAGAAGATGAATAACGAGAAACGCTGGGTTTTCTACTTCTTTTTGGTGACTGCGCGCTGTGTTAGGCTCCGTCTCACGGACACCTGAAGTATCAAACACCTGCATTTTCGTGGGAAAGATAGAATATGGCACACTACATAAGGAAGCTAAGGGGGAGAATGATGAAAAAATGGCAAAAATCCAATAAACCAGATAGGGATAAACTTTATAATGAAATCAGAAGAAGGTGAATAACGAGAAACGCTGGGTTTTCTACTTCTATTTGGTGACTGCGCGCTGTGTTAGGCTCCGTCTCACGGACACCTGGAGTATCAAACACTTGCATTTTCGTGGGAAAGATAGAATATGGCACACTACATTTAAAGGAAGCTAAGGTGGAGAATAATGAAAAAATGACAAAATTCGAATAAACCAGATAAGGATAAACTTTATAATGAAATCAGAAGAAGATGAATAACGAGAAACGCTGGGTTTTCTACTTCTTTTTGGTGACTGCGCGCTGTGTTAGGCTCCGTCTCACGGACACCTGAAGTATCAAACACCTGCATTTTCGTGGGAAAGATAGAATATGGCACACTACATTTAATGGGAGCTGAGGGGGAGTATGATGAAAAAATGACAAAATTCGAATAAACCAGATAAGGATAAACTTTATAATGAAATCGGAAGAAGATGAATAACGAGAAACGCTGGGTTTTCTACTTCTTTTTGGTGACTGCGCGCTGTGTTAGGCTCCGTCTCACGGACACCTGAAGTATCAAACACTTGCATTTTCGTGGGAAAGATAGAATATGGCACACTACATTTAAAGGAAGCTAAGGTGGAGAATAATGAAAAAATGACAAAATTCGAATAAACCAGATAAGGATAAACTTTATAATGAAATCGGAAGAAGATGAATAACGAGAAACGCTGGGTTTTCTACTTCTTTTTGGTGACTGCGCGCTGTGTTAGGCTCCGTCTCACGGACACCTGAAGTATCAAACACCTGCATTTTCGTGGGAAAGATAGAATATGGCACACTACATAAGGAAGCTAAGGGGGAGAATGATGAAAAAATGGCAAAAATACAATAAACCAGATAGGGATAAACTTTATAATGAAATCAGAAGAAGGTGAATAACGAGAAACGCTGGGTTTTCTACTTCTATTTGGTGACTGCGCGCTGTGTTAGGCTCCGTCTCACGGACACCTGAAGTATCAAACACTTGCATTTTCGTGGGAAAGATAGAATATGGCACACTACATTTAATGGGAGCTGAGGGGGAGTATGATGAAAAAATGACAAAATTCGAATAAACCAGATAAGGATAAACTTTATAATGAAATCGGAAGAAGATGAATAACGAGAAACGCTGGGTTTTCTACTTCTTTTTGGTGACTGCGCGCTGTGTTAGGCTCCGTCTCACGGACACCTGAAGTATCAAACACTTGCATTTTCGTGGGAAAGATAGAATATGGCACACTACATTTAAAGAGAGCTGGAGGGGAGAATGATGAAAAAATTGCAAAAATCCAATAAACCAGATAAGGATACACTTTATAATGAAATCAGAAGAAGATAAATAACAAGAAACGTTTTCTACTTCTTTTTGATGAATACTCGCTGAGTTAGGCTCCTGCTAACCGACACCTGAAGTATAAAACACCTGCATTTTCGTGGGAAAGATAGAATATGGCACACTACATTTAAAGAGAGCTGGAGGGGAGAATGATGAAAAAATTGCAAAAATCCAATAAACCAGATAAGGATACACTTTATAATGAAATCAGAAGAAGATAAATAACAAGAAACGTTTTCTACTGCTTTTTGATGAATACTCGCTGAGTTAGGCTCCTGCTAACCGACACCTGAAGTATAAAACACCTGCATTTTCGTGGGAAAGATAGAATATGGCACACTATATTTAGAGGAAGCTAAGGTGGAAAATAATGAAAAAATTACAAAATTTGAGTAAACCAGATATGGTTAAACTATATAACGAAATCAGATGATAATGATTAACGAGAAATGCTGAGTTTTCTACTTCTTTTCTGGTGACTGCGCACTGTGTTAGAAGAAACGCATGAGGGCGGAGAAATGGTCAGTTTTTAATAGGATTTTCGAATCAGAATGCAACCAATACCATTGAATACAGTATACATTCTTCTTCTTTGTCTTCTTCTTAAGCAGTCCCTTCTAGGCCACTCCTGGACATAGGCCTCCCCTTGTCTTTTCAAACTTCGTTGGTCTTGAGCTAACTAGTGCTAGTTTTTCCCTACATGTTCCTTGATGTCATCGGCCCATCTTTTTGTGGTCTTCCTGCACCTCATCTATGTTGTCTTGACCTCCATTGTATTATTCGCTTTGTCCACTTTTCTTCGTTATCTCGTGCCACTGTTTTTTTTTTTAATTTGTAATTTCCGCCCTTTGGTTTTGTTTGCCTTGTTTTATTTCATTTATTGTATGAAATAACACGGCATACATTAGATAATGAAATCCCTAATCTTCTGTTTTATGTTTGCGCGCTCTTTTTCTTCTAGTTTATTATTCTTCTATAGGTATTTAATGCACAATTGAACAGCGCATTTGTTGGTAATATTAGGAGCGTTTTTTACGTTAAAATACGGGTAGACCTTTCTCGCCCCTGGGCAACAGCGAAGGAAGTTGTCTCGGAAAAGATGTTCCAGCTTTTAGGAAGGATCTGTAATTAAAAATGTTTAATATTAATTTTATTGTATTCTAAAACCAAATCTTTATTTTTTTAGTTAAAAAAATAAAATAAAAATAACTTAACACCTAACACATACTAAATTGTTAGTGAATGTTTACAATTATGTACAAATAAAAAATTTGTATTTCAAATATAAAATCTAGAGCAGCCACAATCAAATCGTTCTAACTAAAATAAACGATACTTACAAAGATAAAATTTTCTACAAAAACTATAAACTAAATGTTATTATCATACTTTATTTAAAAATAAAATATCACTTCTAAAACAAAATTGACTGTTTGTGTTACAATTCCCGAAACAAATGATTTATTCTTGTATCGAGCGAAGACTGACTCACATCCTTGTACAATCATCGGCATGAGTTTTTTCTATATATGATACGATAACAAGAATATAAAAAAGTATATGCACAAATACAGGGTACATGAAACGATACCAATTTAAATTTCACGCTGTTTGTGTCTGAAGTGCACATGCGCAGGTTTTATTTATTTTATAATTAAGAATAAAATAAATTATTGATCAATTAAAATAATGGACCAATACGGACCTAACGCTAAAGAATACAATTTTGATTAAATTTGCATTGGATGGGGTACTAAAGTGTAGTTTTTTTTAGCCAAAATTTAAAAAAATATTTATGAAAAAACTAAAGGGGACCTAACGAAAAAATTGTGGGACCTTGAAGGACCTAACGGGGACCTATCGATTAAGGAGCTAAGGTCATTTTCGACCCAAAATTCCATGGATGGGGTGCTAAGTTTGCATAGGTCATTTGAACTGAAACTATTTACGTAGTGACATTTGACGTTTGAGATGACATTTGACGTTTAAGATTACATTTTGCGTTTGATTTGAGAGAAAATGTAAAAAATTTTAATACCTTTGTTTTCGCGACTAACTCGAAAACTAGGCGTTTTTTCGAAAATTTGCAAATATACTTTTATTCTTAGAATTCAATTTTCTATTATATAGCACAGTTTTAGGTATAGAAAAACAAAAAATAAATATCAAATTATTAATAAAATTTATAATAAACATAATATAAATAAAAACAATAAATTTCATTTCGAAGCAACAATACATACATTTTCTAAAGTAATTTGTTTATCAACATAATAATGTAATTTACATTTAAAATTTAATTTTTCTAAAAAATCCAATCGACCCCAATTAAGAACATTTTTGCTTCTACGTCCTATTTCTTCTTTTTCTTGACGACTTAAACCAAGATTGACATCTCTTTCATTTTGTTTCATTTGTGTATCATCTATTTCTTTTCTTAATTTCCGACTTAAACCATTTCCGCACGTTGCCCAGCTCGCTATTCCACACAATGCATCAAAATCTTCTTTATCCATTCCGTTTTCACTAAAACAATAACATTGAAAAATTGATAACCCGAAAAAAAAGGAATACAAAAAGTAAAAAAAGATGGAAATAAATCGGAAGAATTTGTAAAAAACTGAAATGTGGCGTTCCAGAAATGACAGAAATAAATATAGTTTAAAAGAACTACAAAAAAAGCATTTAAAAGCACATCAAGCTAAAAATTTTCTACTTTTAGTAATTAAGGTCTATGGCGTTACCGTAAGGTGGCGCAGTTGATATCTAATATATTTAATAAAATAATCATAAAAGGTTGAAAATGAGAAAAAGACATAATTGTTAGACGGTTCATTTAGTAACATTATAAACAAATAAAAAATGGAACTCATCAGTTTCTACCTACTTAAAAAATTGTTTCCCCGTATAAGAAGGCCATCTACATCTATGATGACAACAAAATGTTAAAATGCAACCAGCAAGTTTTTCTTTATTTTCTTCCATATTAGCAAGACATCTTATAGCTAAATCTGTAGCTTCACCACATAAATGTTTCGTTACTCCAATTATATTTAAACTATTTTTTACTGAATCAACTTTATCTGAAATAATATTTATATTAAATATGAAAGATTACAATAATAGGAAAAAATATGAAAAACTAGGAAAATCGTAAGAGAAATTAATTAAAAAATATATTTATTATTATTTACCCAATACTAGATCTGATATATCAGCTCTTATTCTGCTAACCTTTTGCGAGGTTTTCGCTAATTTATTATCTTTCTTATGTTTCGGTGATGCTCTTTCAATTAAAAGTACTTTTGATTTTTCGTCAGATGGTGTTATTGCTGTGGCTAACCAGAAACTTAACTGTCCTCGACCAGCACCAAATTCAATAAAACATGTATTCGGATTATTCATTTGATAGTCTTCGATAAGTGCAAGAATTGATGAGACTTGTTTTAAATGTTTTTGTGTTTTAAATCCATAACTTGGGTTCAACAATTCCTCTTCTAATAGTTTATGACTTAAATATTTTTCTGATAGTTTTGATTCAATCAGTTTTTCGTATATTTCATTGACTTTTTTGATAACTTCATTTAATTTGTCGATGGAGAATGTTGAAAGTGGTTTAAAAGAGTTATCTGTTGGTGATGAAGATGGAGAAGTGTTAATACCTTTAACAATATAGGAAACCATTGGTTTAGGTCTTGCATTGCAGATTTTTAAATGCTTTTCTAATTTGTGTGCATAACACGTGTGTTTATTATCTAATGGACAAATAATTCTTCGAGGATCGGTGTCGTTATTACTCTCCTCTGTGTTTAGTTTTTTGTGTTCTCCACAATACTCAGCTCCATCCTTTACCAACATTTTACAAAAACGTTTTTTTCGGTGTACAAAAAATTTGCATTGTTCACTCAGCTTTTGCCTTTTTGGGGACAGAAAATCCTCATTTTTTGTTTCATCGTTTAGTGGAGGCGGTTTATTTATAACTTCTGAATTATTCGATGCAGACATTACGGTTTAAGAAATAATCAAATATTTTCAATAACACTACATAACTTTGAATATAACTTATATTCAAAGCTACATAATAACAACATAACCCTATTCTTCTTTTTTTTAGCAAGCTCAACCATAGTAGACGTATCGTATTCTATATGTCATTATAATAATAATAATTTATCTCGCGAAATTGTAAACTAACGAAAAATTGTTAACTGTGCCAAACCATTTACAACTCAAGGCAAAGTTTTTCGTTAGATTATAATTAAACTATTAAATATTAAACAAAAAAAGTATAAAAAAGAAAAGTTTCTAATGACCACAAAAGTAAAAGACCACTTTACCTGAACTAATAACAGCTGTTAGTATTGACATTTAATTTACTAAAAATAGCAAATTTTATCGTATTTTGCATAATATTAGTGAATAAAGTGGTAAAATTAGTGAATAAAGTGTTAAAATTAGTGAAAAACTGTAATTTTGTAGTCACAATGATCGGGCTTGAATACAAAACAGGTTGAAATTCCTACGCGATTAAATTGTGTGCATTGTTGTCAATAACATTCGAATAATTTTGAATTAAATTACGTTAATGCCAACAACTTTTTGAATAACGTGATAAATTTAAAAACTTTCCCAAAAAAATCATAGGAATTCAACTATATAAAATATTTGTTTAAATTTACACTTCATGTCATGTTGATGTTTTGATTTTCATAACCTCACATTTGAACGAGTGTTGTTATACCTTAGTTTTTTAGTTTTGTATTCTAATTTATATATATGCTGTTCATATTTATGAATTAAATCAAAATGCCTCAAAAAATCGAAATACGTCTAGCAGCTCAACGTGTTAATACTTCAGTCGGTATTAATCAACATTATCCAAAAATATTTACTCCCGGAGAAGTTATTACAGCTCAAAATGAATTTATGAGGTATTTATTATTAAAATTAATATATTTAATATTAATTAATAAATGTAAATTTACGTGATTAGAGGTCATGGTACCTATGAAGAAAAAGGAGAGTTAAAAGCTTCTGTAGCTGGAGTTCGAGAACAAGTTAATAATTTAGTATCAATTAGACCTCTTAAAAGTAGATATAATGGAGAAATAGGTGATGTAGTTGTTGGAAGAATTACAGAAGTTCAACAAAAACGTTGGAAAGTTGATACAAACTCTAGATTAGATTCAGTATTGTTGTTATCTTCAGTAAATTTACCTGGTGGAGAATTGGTATGTATTCTAACAGTATTTAAAAGAAAGATTTCAAGATTTCGTAAATTTTTAGAGAAGACGTTCAGTTGAAGATGAACATATGATGAGACAGTTTTTACAAGAAGGTGATCTTATCAGTGCTGAAGTACAAAACGTATATTCAGATGGAACTCTAACATTACACACAAGAAGTTTGCTGTATGGAAAAGTATGTTAAGATATTTCGATTTAACAAAAATATGAAGATATAAAAATACTTTTTTGTATAATATATACCAAAATTATACGTTTTTTATAGTTGGGTCAAGGTGTTTTGGTGCGGGTATTTCCTTCTTTAATTAAAAGAAGCAAAGCACACTTTCACAATCTTCCTATTGGCGCAAGCATTATTTTGGGAAACAATGGATTTATATGGATATGTTCCCAATTGAATAGTTCTGAAGAAAGTGTGGGAGGGTTTGTCCAGAATTTAGAAGAGGTATGATTTTATCTTAAATATTACGTTTGATAATGAAATAATTCTAAAAAATTACGTAAATAACATCTTCAAGATTTAAAAAACTGGTCATTTTTTTCACATATGTATATATCATTTTTTGACACTACAATTTAACATTTGACGTAACAAATATGATAATTTTGACATTTGATGCTACAAATATGATAATTTTGACATTTAACGTACTTATGTGTCATTTTTTGACATTTAACACTGAAATATGAAAATGTTTGACAGTTTTATATACGTATACATCAATTTTTTACATTTGCCATTACAATTTTAACATTTGACTCAACAAAGATGATAATGTCATGTCACCTTTTGACACTCGACTTTAAAAATTTGTCAATTTTGACATTCTATACGTTTATATGAATTATAATTATTTGAAAGGCTTTACACTTTACACTAATGAAATGCTTAAAGTTCACTTTTGAACTTTTTTTCCAGCAATAAAATCTCAAAACACGTTTTTTTATATTTATAAAATAACCATTTTTTCGTAAAATATAATAACAACTACAAATTTGAATATACCAGTTGAATTTTTAAAATAAATACAATTTTAATTTTGTAAAAATTCTTTATTAACTAGCATTTACTGAATTACACAACTTTCTTAATAGAAAAGTACTAAAAATAAATCAAAGCAAAACTACAAAATATTATCGAAAAAAACTCCTTAATGTACCATAAAACCGTATTAATTATTACGAATTCCAAGAGCTTGTTCCAATTCTGCTCTTTTTTGTTGAACTTTTGTATAAAAATATCTGCAAACAGCCTCTTGGGCCCAAGGCTGATAAAAGAAATCAGATCGTCTTTCTTCTTCTGGATTTCCGACAACATCAGTAATAGTCTTCAAATCGCGAGTTTGAGATACAATCCATTTATGTATAAATTGTTGCGGATCTTTAGCAAAGCTAAGGAAAAATTCTCTGTTAGTTTTTAGTTGGTTTATAGTATCTACAGTTTCATGAATTTTCGAATCCAAACTCTGAATTTCTTGTTGACTTGCAGTACTAAGTAGAAAATTGTTCATTTGTGTTTTTAATGTATCATCAACTTCTACATCAATATCATAGCAAGCAGTTTGTTTACTTTCAGCTCCTCCTTCAACAGAAATAACGTGATTTATAACAATTGGGTCCGGTGGGTGTAATAATGGATTTAAACGTTGCGGTATTTCAGCAAATTTCATTCGTGGACAGTTAAATATTTGTTCCAAATATTTGTCACAAACAATATATTCACGTTCATGTGTGTCTTGTAGACGGTGAGTTTTAATATACTGCCACAAAGCTGAGATAATAACTGGTCTGGTTTGAGTGTGTACTCCTAAAAGACGAGCCAATCTGGGATCAAGTTTGAATTGCAATGGTTGATAGTCTAGAAGTAAAAGAATTGTACATCGTACGTTTTTATCTCCTGGTCTCTTTACTTGAAATCCATCGGTTTCTTGTGTAGTTAATGTTCTGTGCCACTCAACTAAATGGTTATCTGGTCCATATAGTTCTTTATCTAATTCAATCACTAATGATTTAAAGAAAGAAGAGAATTTTCTTTTTACCTTATTAGGATCATTTTTAGAATCTTCTAATAGTCTACCTTCTACTCTCAATTCCCAAGACGCGACAGAACCTTCTTGGCATGGTCCATCGGGTCCTTCTGGTTGTGGTTCTTTAGCAGGATAAAAAGTGTTAGAAATAAATATTCGTAACTTTCTTTTTTGTTTCATTGGTCGTTTTAGTGCTTCTTGAATATCTAACCTTTTTCTCATAATAGTAGAATCTAGTTTTCTTTCAAATGCCAACAAATCCATATATGCTTGACTTTCGGGAACTAAATCTCTTACTTTTTGAGGTAAAATTTTATCAGCAAGTTTCTTTTTTTTCTTACTAGTTCCATGAGTGTAGTCATTGTTTTTCGGTTGTAAAGGATTTCTATTATCAGCAGGTCTCTTTCCAACTGGTTGTGGTGTCATTGGTCCACCTCGCATAGGAGAATAAGGTGCTCCCGCAGGCCTTTGTATCATTGTACCTCCACTAGATTGCATGTTTGGGGGTGGTGGATTGTAACCCGGTCTGGGTGGAAAGTTTGGTTGTCCATATTGTCTTATACCTGGATTCGGTGGTTGTTGTTGATATCTTTGAGGAGGTGGTGGACCTCCAGGTCCTTGAGTCGGCACTGGGCCCGGAAATCTTTGTGCCATTCTATTAACTATGTTTTCATTCAACTTTTATTTCACGTAAATAGGCTTGTATCAAAATATGACGTCTACTAGAATGTTCATGTCATTTGTCATCGTAGCGTGGTAGTGTTACCAACATAAATTTTAAAAAGGTCTTTTATTATGTGTGTATTTGGTTAAAAGTTTTGTTCTAGTTTATGAGTAGACTGATTAGTTCTAATTGACTTTGTTAAATAACATAAGATTTGAATTTTTTTTGTCCTTTTAAGTGGAATATTTATTTTCTTACTGTCTTTTGAGACCTGTGTTTAATTTGTATTTTTGGTAATTTTGAAGTCGCGGTAATAACCTTAAACATAAACAGGTTGAAATTCCTACGCGAGAAGTTAAAATTGCGTGCATTGTTGTCAGATCGATTTTGTTTCTGTAATATTTGGATAATTCTAAATTAGCTGAGAATTATGTAATGTATATATAAAAAACCTTTGTAACAATGTTTATAAAAATTTGTACTAGAATATAAAACGCATTAGGGAAATACAGAAGTGTCAAATGTCAAAATTTCCATATTGTAGTTTCAAATATCGAAATTGTAGTGTTAAATGTCAAAAAGTGATATATATGGAAGTCAAATGTCAAAATGATCATATTTGTTGCTTCAAATGTATTAAAAATTAGTGTTAAATGTCAAAAATTGATATATGCATGTGAAAACGTCAAAATTTATTACCTTATTGTTATTCCATCTACACTATTGAAGTTTTATATAGAATTTTTTTTAATTACGGATTTTAGGTAGTGCCAAGACAAGAACGAGAAACCATTGCCAGAATAAGAAATTGCATTTTGGCTTTAACACAAAGTAAAATGATGCTTTACGAAACAAGTATCATATATGCATTTGAAGAATCTTTAAAGTATACTGTTACAGAATTATTAATTCCTGAAGCTATGGTTGATGTTGCAATTTTAACACAACAAAGATTGTCTCTATTGGATGCAGATTAAGAAAAAACTATCTTTTAATATAAATTTCTGAATTAAACTTAAAAAAAGAAAATCACAAATTAGTTTTATTAACTTGAAAAACACATTCAAAATCTATTCTGAATTTTTCTAAAATCTTTAAAAACAACCCAGAAACACAAACCTCGATTTTTAGAACTCAAGAAAAATGGATTTCGATATCTCAAACTATAAGTAGTTGACATTTGACAGTCGACAGGTGATATTTGACAGATGTCATCACATGACAGATGACATTTGACATATGACAGATGACATTTGATATTCCGCAGTTGAAAGATGACATTTGACAGTTTACAGATGACAGATGATAAAAAAATAAAATACAGCTTTAGTATATTAAATTTTTATTTAATATAAATGTGTAAACATTTTGGAATAATCCGATAACAGTCTTATTTAATGTTGAATACTGTTTAAAAAATTCTGACTATCCTTAATGATATTTTGAAGGCGCTCTTTGGTGGCAGAAGTTACATTATCTTTTAATTTTTCTTTAGCTGTTTCTATATTACATTTGTACCCTGTTATATTATGAAATACTCGGATTTGTTTGTCACCACTTGTTAACAAATATTTACCACTCGAATCAAACATTAGGGCAGTGATGTTTCCTGAAAAAAAAAATAATTAAATAGTAAGTAAATATATAAAATGGAAAAAAATGGTTACAAATGGGTAAAAAACTGGTTTACAAACGAGAAAAGTAAAAAACTGAATAAAGAAGAAAAAAAAGTGAAACTTAAACCCAAAGGATAAAATATAAAAGATAAAAAAACAGTAAAAGAAAACATAAATATCATTTGAAAAATGTTGTGTATGTCTAAAGGTTCTATTGGTGGCGCTTTCTAAGCGGCAATATGCAAAACTAAAAAGATAACCGACAAATTTAATGGTTTTTTGTTTTTATTCATTTATCAAACCTGTAGACAATGACCGTTCAACTAAGAAGAAACAACTACTTCCCGGGCTATATGCCCCGACGGATATTGGATTACACTTCAAAGTCAAAGGGGGTTTGGCATAACTAATAGATAATTTAAACAAACCATTCTGGTTTGCAGTTAGAAGGGAAAACATAACTTGTAGACCGGTTTCGGCGTATTTGCGCCTCATCAGTAAAGCGTTAGAATAATAATAATCTTTGATATATATTGGTAACACGCTTTACTAAATACGACAATGTTACAGTTTTCTGTAATAATACTTTATACTTCTTACCTGCATAAATACTTTCAATTGCAACATCAAGTTTTGTAGTTAATGTTGAATAAAGAAAAACATCATTGGACGTAGCAATAGCAATAACTTCAGCATTTGGAGAGAGCGAAATTAAGGCGTTATTACTAGATTTTTCATAAGTTCCTGATTTGATTAAACGAGCATTTTCTCCTTGTTTATATCTCACTAAAAAAAAAAAAATAAAATAAAAAATGATGTAATGTATAAAATAATTAAATAATATAAAATTTATTTTAATTGTTACACTTCAATTCAGGATATGAATCAGTGTTAATTTTAGATATATTGATCACTGGAATTTCAAGTATACTTTAGATTTTAATTCCATTTAATGGAATTTTGCAATCTTACTTTTTTATATACTTAATTTGGAATTATACTTATATATTTACTGTATTTAAGTTTTTGAAGTCACCCTTTATCTGGGAATTGCGGGCAGTCTATAAATCCCAACCTTTTCTCGACCCTCACAGCGCAGCGGGCGGTCAATGTATTCATGATTTTACATTCTATTTTTAAAATTTAAAAACTGTATATAAATAAATATCCGAAACGTAAATATATTTTTTTTCTGATTTCAACCATATAAGAGTACAAATATTGATGTCCAAAATTGATGTTTTCGGTAAAATCAATTTTAAAGTTTGCGTTAAGTGTGACAAATCATACATCTTTTAAATGTTTAAATTTAATTCTATTTCTGTCAAATTTCAACTGTTGAATGTTAAAAATCTCAAATTTTAACTGACAAATGTTAAAAATGTCAACTGTTAAAAGTTAAAAATTGTCAAATGTTAAAAATGTCAAATTTCAACAGCCAAATATAAGAAATATCAAATTTCAACTGTCAAACAGAAATATCAAATTTCAAGTGTCAAATATTAGAAATATCAAATTTCACAAGTCAAATGTCAGAAATAATAAATTTTAACTGTCAAATGACAGAAATGTAAAATTGCAACTATTTAATGTTAAAAATGTCAAATTTCAACTATCAAATGTTAAAAACGTCAAATTTCAACTGTAAAATGTTAAATTTCAACTGACAAATGTTAAAAATGTAAAATTTAAGTGTCAAAATCAAAGAAATATTACATTTTAACTGTCAAATGTTAGAAATGTTAAATTTCAACTGTCAAATGTTAAAAATGTAAAATTTCAACTGACAAATGTTAAAAATGTCCACTTTCAACTGTCAAATATCAGACATATCAAATTTCAACACTCAAATGTCAGAAATATTAAATTGTAACTGTCAAATGTCAGAAATATCAAATATCTACTGTCAAACATCAGAAATATCAAATTTCAACTGTTAAAAATATTAAATTTCAACTGTCAAATATCAGACATATCAAATTTCAACACTCAAATGTCAGAAATGTTAAATTTTCACTGTCAAATGTCAGAAATAGCAAATTTCTACTGTCAAACATCAGAAATATCAAATTTCAGCTGTTAAAAATGTCAAATTTCAACTGTCAAATATCAGACATCAAATTACAACACTCAAATGTCAGAAATGTTAAATTTTAATTCTCAAATGTCAGAAATATCAAATTTCAACTGTTAAATGTTAAAAATGTCAAATTTAAAGTGTCAAACATCAGAAATATCAAATTTCAACAGTCAAATGTCAGAAATATTAAATTTTAACTGTCAAATGACAGAAATGTTTAATTGTAATTGTTCAAATTTTAACTGTCAAATGTTAAACATGTCAACTGATAAAAGTAAAAAAAAATCAAATGTTAAAAATGTCAAATTTCAACTGCCAAATATTAGAAATATCAAATTTCAACTGTCAAACATCAGAAGTATCAAATTCCAACTATTAAATATTAAAAATGTCAAATTTCAAGTGTCAAATATCAGAAATGTTAAATTTTAACAGTGAAATGTCAGAAATATCAATTTTTAACTGCCAAATGACAACTACTAAATGTTAAAAATGTAAAATTTCAACTCTGAAAAGTTAAAAATGTCAAATTTCAACTGTTAAATGTTAAAAATGTTAAATTTTAACTAATAAATGTTAAAAATGATAAAATTACAACTGTCAGATATTAAAAATGTAAAATTTCAACTGTCAAATGTTAAAAATGTAATATTCAACTGACAAATGTTAAAAATGTCAAATTTCAACTGTCAAATGTTAAAAATGTCAAGTTTCAATTGTCAAATATCATAAATTTCAACTGTCAAATGTCAGGACTATCAAATTTCAACTGTCGAATGTCAGAAATGTTCAATTTCAACTGTCAAATGCTAAAAATGTCAAATTTCAACTATCAAATGTTGAAAATATAAAATTTCAACTGCCAAATGTTAAAAACGTTCTAATTTGGTTCTCAAGAATCAAAAAAGCTCATTTTATAACATCTCTCAATAAAAATTGGTATAAAATCCATTAAAAAAAATCTACCGTTCGTATCATACAAATGCCAAGTTCCATCTTTAGAAACAGTCGCCATATGTGAGGAATCAACATCAAAAGCAACATCATATACACCAGATGTATGTCCACCTAATGTTAATTCTTTAATTGGTTTAGCTTCTTGAAATTCACCAGATTTATTAAAAATAACTTCCCACACTTTCGCTTCTGGACTAAAACCTGAAAATATAAATCGAAATTAAAATAAATTTGAAAAAAAAAATTAATTTTCGAGACTATGTTAAAAAAATTTACCTGTAACTACTATAAATCGACCACAAGGTGATATTTTTGCACATGTATTGTTCATAAGATAAGTATCAATTTGGGATAATTTTTGTCCTTTTAAATCCCATATTACTAAATCAGTCTTATTTGAACACGAGATTATAAATTTACCAGTTCGCTCAATTCCCATGCCTATAACATCATTTTCATGGTGCTAAAATTGAAAAATTAATAATCAATTATAAAGATGTTAAAGTTCAACTGCCAAATATCAGAAATAGCAAATTTCAACGGTCAAATATAGGAAATATCAAATTTCAACCGTTAAATGTTAAAAATGTCATATTTTAAGTGTCAAATATTAAATTTTAAGTGACAAATATTAAATTTTAACTGTCAAATTTCAACTGTTAAAAGTTAAAAATGTCAAACTACAACTATCAAATGTTAAAAATATAAAATTTCATCTGTCAAATATTAAAAATGTAAAATTTCAACTGTTAAATGTTAAAAATGTAAAGTTTCAACTGTCAAATATCAAAAATATCAAATTCCAACTGTCACATGTCAGAAATATTAAATTTCAACTGTCAAATATTAAAAATATCAAATTTCAACTGCCAAATATCAGAAATAGCCAATTTCAACTGTCAAATATCGAAAATATCAAATTTCAACCGTTAAATGTTAAAAATGTCAAATTTTAAGTGTCAAATATAAGAAATATAAATCAAATGTCAGAAATATTAAATTTTAACTGTCAAATGTCAAATTTCAACTGTTAAATGTTAAAAATGACAGATTACAACCATCAAATGTTAAAAATGTCAAATTACAATTATTAAATGTTAAAAATATAAAATTTCTTTTGTCAAATTGTAAAAATGTAAAGTTTCAACTGTTGTACAGCTAAACAGATATAACTGCAACCGTGACGATTTGACACGACCGGACACGACAGACGTTGGTTAATGCGGTGATGCCTAATCGAATATTATTTTAGAGGTATAAGAAGAACATTTCCTGTTGCGTAAATTTTAAAACCGAGTATATAATTTCACGAGCTTGTGCACAAAGAATCCGATATTTTACGACACTTACGCGATTCATTTTAATAAAAAATTATTTCACCTCTTAGTTTTTAATATGAAAATTCAACAAACAATAACTATTTCACGATTTACCAAGTTATCTGACAACGTAGCAAACGCACTAGAATTGAAGTACAATGTTAAGTATACGGATGTTTACGCATCGGGCGCTTGAATGCAACTGACTCTCGGCTCCTCCCACTATCGATGAATTGATCTTGAAAGTTGCAGTTATATCTGTTGAGCTGTAACGTTCGTTTTCGAGCATACCACGTGACTATATATTATTATTCTGTTCAATTTTTATCGCACCGGTTCGAAAGGTGGATTGCCGCATTGGTAGGAGAAATAATGTTTCTTCAATTCTTTCATTTCATCTGCGATTCTTAAAAAATTCAGAATCAGTTTCTGACTACCTTCGCCCTTCATGCTGGTGAGTACCTTTTTGCTTTTGTTTTAATTTTATTTGTTAGAAATAATCCAAAATGCGGTGAATATATTATTTTAAGTATTTTATTAACACTTAATTTTCGAATACAATTGCTATTGTAAAAAGGTCAGTTTTTTGTGGTGTTAAAATGTATAAACATGGAATGTAATTAATTATTTCACGAAATTTGGAGAACTAGATAGCGATTGTATTCGATAGCAATTACTTAAAGGTCGGAGTTTTGATTTCAATTTTATTATTAGGGTTAGTGCCAAATCAGAGAAGGTCCCTATTAAGGAACCAGCTAAATTAATCAGAAAAATTTCGCTGTCTACCGACAGCCATTTTGATCCGACACCAGGTGTAACCATTCCCGGGAAGGAAGTTCCTTTGAAGGAAAGATCACTTCCATCCACATTTGCTGTTCCGATCCACATCTAAACGAACTCCGACAGGAAGACTTCGAACAACAAAGATAAGAGATTGAATTAAATAATTAGATTCAATATTTACTAAATTCTTTATTGAGTAATAAATCAACTTAAAACTGATTTTTCGTTTTTTATTTGTTTGTCTGTACTTGGCGCCCTATAATTAATGTTTGGAGGGGATTAAATAAAACTCAGGAGGAAGCCACGAACCCAGGAGCTAGCCTAGGGTAATTAAGGGTTACACTGTCAAATATCAGAAATATCAAATTCAACTGTCACATGTCAGAAATGTTAAATTTTAACTGTTAAATGTTAAAAATGTTAAATTTCAACTATCAAATGTCAAAAATGTCAAATTTCATCTATCAAATGTTAAAAATGTCAAATGTTACAAATCTCCTACTTTGTATCTCAAGAATCGAAAAATAGTTATTTGTGACACAAGGACGGAAAATGAAATTTTGCAAGAGCGAGTAAAGTTGTGTAAACAATACGAGCACTTGCAAAATATTTTTCGGACGTGTAAGTAACACACACTATTAGAGCGGAGGCTAGCAGAGGTTGTCTTGAGCCGCTTTCCAAAATGCAGCAGGATAGATTTTGTTACGGATACCTATTTAGATTTATCTATTAAAAGCATTGAAAGACAAAGAAGGGGATGTGGAGATACGTTTTTAATAAGAAGGCCTAAAACCAAGATTCCACGGGATTGGAAAAAATTCCTTGCTAATGGCAAAAATAAGGAACAACTGGTTAACCTGCTACATAATGAATGGTCTCAGCATAAATATGCCCACTACTTACATGGGAGAAATCTTTACTTGTCACATAGTAATAAGTGCACTTGCTTTACTAGCGATGATGGATTAACTATCAAACATATAACACAAGAAGACCTATGCTCTTTACAAGAGGAAGCAGATACTAAAATAATATTACACTGCTTCCATGCTTCAAAATATTGTCAACACAATTCACCCATCAGAGTTAGATCCCCAGACACAGATGTATTTATGTTGTTAATAAGATATGCCAGCGACATTGAAAATATAGTATTCTTTGATACAGGAACTGGTAACAAACGAAGGGTCATAAATGTCACCGCCATTTCTCATAATTTAGGTGTAGAAATGAGCCACGCTATGTTGAATGTGCATGCTCTGTCCGGATGTGACACCACCAGTTCGTTTGTTCGTCATGGAAAGTTGTCTGTGAAATCTAAATTGGAAAAGTTTTCAAAGTTTGTACCTGTCCTTGCATCATTAGGAGTATCACCAACAATTACAGACACATTACTATCCGGCCTGGAGGAATTTGTCTGTTACATGTACAGTAATAAGGAATACACAAATATAAACAAACTACATTTTGGTAGCTCGTGGTCTATATTTTTTGGTCCGACTAATTTTTAATATTTTCAAAAGTTCTGTTATGTTCAAGACTTGACTGATTGTGCTACCTGAACTAAGACCACTGACTAGAAGACAGCCGACAGATATAAGCGCCACATTGGATGTTAAATATTATAGTTGTGTTGTTGTGTATTGTGTAATAAATTGTTTAATACTTAATATACGTGTTTAGCTTCAGCAGTTATTAGTGTTTTAATTAACATAATATGTTGCAAACACAACAAGTTCAAAAACTTTTTACTTTGTGACATACAAGATTAGATGTTTATATAAAGATGAGAGAATGAACTATTTTCATAAATTGACATAAATGTCAAATTTTAAAATACAAGTTGTGAGAGAAATTAAATGTAAATTAGAATCCTGCTTATCTTTAGAAAAAGTTATAGGTAAGTTTAGTATATTATACGCAGTTTTTAAATAAATTTAATTAAAATTTGTATTATTCATTATGTATTTTTGATGACTCATAGCGCCATCTCTTTAGATAATCTAAAAGCTACTTTGCCGGCCTAGGCCGGAAAATGCCATTTTCCGGACGATTTTGAAGTAATTAATAGTATTGTTTCTGGACGGAGGACCAAAAACTAATTTTTTTAACATCTCTTCATAAAAATTGATATCTGACAATTAAGCGGTTCAACTCTCCCGGACTCCCTCTACAGCACATATTTTTATTAATTTAGAAATAACTTGAATTAATAGGCAAAAAAGAGAGAGAAAAAAGTTATAATGAATTAAGAATATAAAACGTAAATTGATTAATCGAGGACTTTTATACACGTCATATTTATAAATGAATATTAAAGTTAATCAATCAAGAACAAATTTATTGTCTTATCGGAACATGACAAAGTCTAGTGTAATAATAATATAAAGTAGGTACACGTAAACGTAGCCTCGAAGTTATTGCGTGGTAAAAAATACAATTACAACAATTCAATCGAAGATCAACACAAAACAACTCGACAACTATTAGTTCTGCATGCAGTAATATTCCTAAAAATAAAAAAATTATCGATAATTATTAAGCTAGAATATCCATTATCTCACGCATCATTTCACGTCCCCTTGAAAATTAATGTAATAACCAAAAAATTCGTATACGTGTACTTGAATCTAATTACTTACTAAAAAGGTTACTTTTGTACATTTTTATCTAGTTTATTTAAGTTTTCCAAAACCGAATTTACTCATCGAGACTAATTGAAATAGATATATGTTTTCAATGATAATATGTATATAACCTCATTGCTAAATGTAAATTCTTCCGGGAATATATTAATACAAATAAAGGTCTTTGTTTGCTATTATTTTAACAAAGTAAATGAATAATGCAGTTCTTCATACACTATACACTACCGCTTCCGATTATGTAGGAATTTTTATTTTGTCAACTTTATCTACTTTTCAAATTGACATAATAGACGGTCAACCAAGCTTAAAAATGACTATATTATGATACCATTTGTTATTTATAATCTAGTTGTTGCTAATATAGGTTTTGTAAGTAATTTATTATTCTTGTGTTATTGTTTTGAAATCATTACCAAGTAGTTCATCTGATTCATTCTCTTCTTGTCGTTGATAACTTGGATATAGCGGTTCTGTAGCCAGTGTCCCGTCATATTTATAACTTTATTATTAAAATCGAAATTAAATGGGAAAGTTAGGTAATGTTGAGATTTTTGTTGCCATCTATATAAATAATAAGATTAGTCATATCAAATGACCTCTGTTTGTTCGTAAGTTGTTGGCTGAATAAGCTATGGTTATTGTCCCTATAATAGTAGAGGCCATCTATTTCTTTCTGAAGTGTGTCAAATCGAGTGAAGGATCATATTTGGGGAAATTCTGTCTTTTCACTGAAGAGCTTTCGAAGTGAACACGTGTTAACCAGAAGATTTTTGAGGGTTTAATTTGTATCCCTGTTCATCGGGGACAACTTAGGTTGGATTTACGAAATTAAGCTTCATTTATTTTCTATCGAATATTGTGGAAGTAATTTTGGTGAATTCGGTACAAAATACGGCGCTGTGTCCGGATATTTAGTAAAATCTTCTGTTGGGTAGGAACCCATAAAGCAGACAGTGGTTAGTTTTGGAGATTTAAAACCGTTCAGACGGTGAGAGGTGGTAGGTTACCGCAATTGGCAACGAGGAGATTGATTTACCCGTCTACCAGCTAGGGTGTCACTAGTTAATGAAAGAAACAACCCTATATTAATAGGGTCCTAGATACAGGCGTAAATCCTAGATACAGGGTTTAAGTCCTAGTTACTGGTTAAAGATTTGTTGCTGACCTGATACTTAGCCGAGCTTGAGTTTTTTTGATATTGGTGTAAGCTATTGGTTCTGGGGAACAGGCTTGAATTGGACGCCGGCCTAAGTGTTGGAGCAGACAAGAACGACGAGGAACTGTATCTAGCATTTAACAGATAAGCTAAATTAGATTAAGTCGTTAGTTAAGAGTTATTTTTCTTATATTTTTTTTATATTGCGTGTGATCACACATATTTGGGATAAATTCTCTATTAATATAATTCATATATTCTTTTTTTTCTTGTATTTATATAAATATCAATTGCGTTGTCAAGCACGAGGCTTGACAGTCTGTAATTCTTAAATTTGTTCATTAAAGAAGAGTCTAGTTGATATTTTAGTTTTATTTAGCTCACTTTATCGTTATTTTCTGTAATTGTAGTTCAGTTGGAACTGATAAATATTCAAAATTTATTTAATTATCTCCAGTGGGTAAAGTAGTGCCTGGAACAACAGGAGTTTCCGATTTTGACCGTCTAAATCGGTGGCGCGACTCACTAATATTTGTTTACTTACCTCTACGGCTGAGCTGGGCACTAATTTGCCAGTAGAGAGACCACTACCGAACTCAGCTGGAGTTGTATTTCCTTTAGCTAATTTATTTGGTTTTCAAAATTCGATTTTGTTTTAAATTCATTAAAATACGTGGCAAATTGGGAAAAAGGTCATCATCATGCATCGATTGCTGAACATAGTTCTCCTCTAAACTTTTCCAATTTTCTCTGTCCTGACTAGTCAGGATCCAGTTTGTTGAAATTCTTTTTGTGTCCTTTCCCCAGCATTTCACCTTTGATTTCAAGTTAATTTAGAAATTTATTTGACAATAGGCAACTAAATTCACATTTTAGATTTACTTTAGTATATTTTTTGGGTTTAAAGTTGGCAAAAATGGCATGGTTATTCTCTCAAATATCCAGGATTTGAAATTATGGTTATTGATTGGTTAGTTGATTCGAAGCAACTCAAAAAGAACAGATCTCTTGTGAAGATACAGAAAGTAAAAGATCCGCCCTTCGTCGGAGAACTTGCGTTCGACCCGGCAATGGCCTCTTTGGGATTTTGATCTGATATAATCACCGGCTGTTTTTAGTTTGTGCTTGGCAAGTTTTAAATAAGGTACTTGTTTAGTGAATTATTGTTTTGGTTCTGCAGTACTAGTTATTAAAGTACAATCTACGTTTGTTTGTGGTGAAATTAAATTTTGCTCATCACGAAATTTTTCGTCCCGTTAATTTTGGAATTTATATCTTTGAGAGGCCAAAGAAGATCTATTCTTTTCCCTCCCAGTATATGTTCAAAATAAGAATTTCATTTGTGAATGATTTCAATTTTTAAGAAAAATATAAATTAAACACAATAGTATAGAGATTCAAGGAATTTTAAAGACCTATAAGGTAGCCTTAAATAAATATAAGATACATTTTTGATAATTTTTGTAAGGTGTGTTCCCTTAATGTTCCTAATCTAATAGATTCTTTCTAACTAAGTTTCTTATCTTTTCTCCTAATAAAATTTGTAAAAAGATAAGTGGCACCCTTTTCCGATTTCCGTTTATTATAGCTTTAGATTGTCTATAAATATTTCCTTTTTTTCATTACTCGCTAAATTGCTCCTCAGATCCACGACTCGCTCTCCTCATCCACGACTCGCCCTCCTCATCATCCACGACTCGCTTTCCTCATCCATAACTCGCTCTCCTCATCCACGACTCGCTATTCTTATCCAAGACTCGCTCTCTTCATCCACGACTAGCTCTCCTCATCCATGACTCGCTCTCCTCATCCACGACTCGCTCTTCTCATCCACGACTCGCTCTCGTTACCCACGACTCACTCTCCTCATCCACGACTCGCTCTCGTCATCCACGACTCGCTCTCCTCATCCACGACTCGCTCTCCTCATCCACGACTCGCTCTCCTCCTAACCCCAGGTGAGCCTTCAAAATACGGAAAAAGGTGGTAAAATTTGTGACAATTTTTTTTAAGCTTGACTGACGATCAATAAAAAAAATTAAGCAAACCGTGAAGAAATAAAAATTTGTAAAATTATAACTAATTTAAAGAATCGTAAGAAATTGCAAAAAGCAAGGCAAATATAATTATTTTTGCAAGAATTAAAAACAATGATAAAAAACCTTTAATGTTCCTAATCTAATAAATTCTTTCCAACTAGATTTCTTATTTTTTCTCCTAATTATTTGTAAAAAGATAAGTGGCGCCTTTTTCCGATTTTCGTTTATTATAGCTTTAGCTTGTCTATAAATATTTCCTTTTTTTCATTACTCGCAAATTGTACCTCAAATCCACGACTCGCTCTCCTCATCCACGACTCGCTCTCCTCATCTACGACTAGCCCTCCTCATCCACGACTAGCTCTCCTCATCTACGACTCGCTCTCCTCATCTACGACTCGCTCTCCTCATCCACGACTAGCTCTCCTCATCCACGACTCGCCCTCCTCAAGGATTTAAAACAATGATAAAAAACCCTAAATGTTCCTAATCTAATAAATTCTTTCTAACTAGATTTCTTATTTTTTCTCCTAATTATTTGTAAAAAGATAAGTGGCACCTTTTCCCGATTTCCGTTTATTATAGCTTTAGCTTGTCTATAAATATTTCCTTTTTTTCATTACTCGCCAAATTGCTCTTCAGATTTACGACTCGCTCTCCTCATCCACGACTCGCTCTTCTCATCCACGACTCGCTTTTCTCACCCACGTCTCGCTCTCCTCATTTACGACTCGCTCTCCTCATCCAGGGCTCGCTCTCCTCATCCACGACTCGCTCTCCCCATCCACGATTCGCTCTCCTCATCCACGACTCGCTCTCCTCATCAACGACTAGCTCTCCTCATCCACGACTCGCTCTCATCATCCACGATTCGCTCTCTTCATCCACGACTCGCTCTCCTCCTAACCCCAGGTGAGCCTTCAAAATACGGAAAAAGTTGGTAAAATTTGTGACAATTTTTTCTATAAGCTTGAGACTAACGATATTAAAAAAAAATCAAGCAAAACTGTGAACAAATAAAAATTTGAAAAATTATAAGTAATTTAAAGAATTGTAATAAATTGCAAAAATTATTTTTGCAAGGATTAAACACAATGATAAAAAACCCTTAATGTTCCTAATCTAATAAATTATTTCTAACTAGGTTTCTTATTTTTTCTCCTAATTATTTGTAAAAAGATAAGTGGCGTCTTTTTCCGATTTCCGTTTAGTTTGTCTATAAATATTTCCTTTTTTTTCATTACTGGGCAAATTGCTCCTTAGATCCACGACTCGCTCTCCTCATCCACGACTCGCTCTCTTTATCCACGACTCGCTCTCTTAATCCATGACTCGCTCTCCTCATCCACGACTAGCTCTCTTCATCCACGACTCGCTTTTCTTATCTACGACTCGCTCTCCTCATCCACAAGTCGCTCTCCTCATCCACGATTCGTTCTCCTCATCCACGACTCGCTCTCCTCCTAACCGCAGGTGAACCTTCAAAATCCGGAAAAAGGTGGTAAAATTTGTGACAATTTTATTTTAAGCTTGACTGACGATCAATAAAAAAAACCAAGCAAACCGCGAAGAAATAAAAATTTGTAAAATTATAACTAATTTAAAGAATCGTAATAAACTCCAAAAAGCAGGGCAAAGATAATTATTTTTGCAAGGATTACAAACAATGATAAAAAAACCGTTTTTAAACTAAATTGTGTACTCAATAAAGATAGGAATGTAATATTTGTTAAATCTTTGAACTGAATATTTATTAAGTTTATTTTTAAATTATTAGGTGCGTAAAAAAATTGCGATAAACACCTTCTCCTTCTTATTTGTATGAGATTAATGTTCCTTTAACCTCATTACAAAATTAATTAAATTTAATCTAATTAAATAATGTAATTAATGTCAAGAAAATAACAACAAAAAACTTTTTAAAATAGTCTTTGACAGATATTTTTATCTATTAGTTTTGCAAAATTATTTATATAATTACAACAATAAACATATATTTTTTATTACAGCAAATACCCGTTTACGTATCTGATATAGTTAAAAACTACTTAAAAAATGGTCAACGAACTATAATACAATAATTTTTTATCTAAAAATAACCGAGTCCGTTAAAAAATAATGTAGATTTAATCATCTTTAGCACTTGTTTGTTATTAAAAAATTGTTAATGCGTAAATTTTTCATAAATTGACTATTTTAAGCGGATGTTTAGTCTAGATTACTATCAACTGACAAATTGCTATGATTCCTTTGCATTTTTTTTATATGAATGTAAAATTTAAATAATTTTATACTAAAAATAAAAACGGTATCTATTCATTGAAATATGCATACAATGTAATTTTTATGATAGTTTACTGAATTTTTATGTATGCGTTATATTAAGGAAGAAATGTATCGTTAGGGTTATACAATCTGAACCAAAATCAATAAGAGTATTTTTGTTAAGGATGTCCTCGTAGGTATAGACCTAAATACAAATGTAATTTATTAATTTGAGATTAAAAGGCCTGCAAGTTAGGACGAGTGGGGAACACGTGGGGAGGTAAGGAGTTCCATAATCTGGAGACCCTGGGGATGAAGGAACGATCGAATCGATCCGTTCTCGATGTCGGGCACTGAACAGTATAAGGGTGCATGGAGTTGGCACGTCGCGTTGCTCTGGCTGGTCTGGCAAGTGGAGGCATTATAGAGCGGAGTTCTTCTGAGCAAAATCCGTTTATGTATCGGTAAAACAAGGAAAGATCAGCCACTGCTCTTCGGTGGGATAATGGGGCTAGGTTTTTGGTGATACTGGTGTCGTCTATTAGTCGAACTGCCCTTCTCTGTATTGCATCAAGAACTCCGAGCCTTGACGGCGCCGCCGAACCCCATACATGTGAGCAGTATTCAAGATTAGGCCGTATTTGGGCTTTGTAAAGCGTAGCCAAGTTGGATGGAGAAAAATATTTCCGTGCTCTAAACAGAAAGCCTAATTTTTTTCCTGCTGCAGTTGCTATGGATGCAATATGTTCGTTCTAGAGTAAGTCCTGGGAGATCGTTATACCAACCAGAGTAATGGAGTCGCCCGCTACCAGTGTCTGATCGTTGATTGTAATGGATGGGCCGCATGTTTGCCTCTTGTTGGATAGGCAACATGTCTTTGTCTTGGAAGCGTTGAAATTAACAAGATTCTTTCTTCCCCACTCGTCTACAATTCTCAAATCTTGATTGAGAGAAGCCGCTGTGGATCTTCTGTCCTTTTCCAGAATATCTAGAGGTATGGGACGACTGTGTGCCTTGTTACAGTTTAGGTTGCTATCATCTGCAAAACCATGTATCGGGTTATTAGTGGCTTCCAGCAGATCATTAATGTGTAGTAAGAATAGAGTGGGAGCTAGAGCCGATCCTTGTGGAACTCCAGCGTTGATCTTGTAGAGGTTGGAAGAATGCCCATCTACAGCAACTTGGATATCCATCTGCAAAGGTTTTGCGAGAGTCCGTATGAAGGCAGTTTGTTCAAAACAGCTGCATGCCACACTTGATCAAATGCTTTTGAGATGTCTAGTGATACTATTTGAGTCTCCCCATAGCGGTGGATGGCATCACTCCAGACATGAGTTACATAAGCTAGTAGATCGGCTGTTGACCTTTGTTGGCGAAAACCATATTGCCTGTCACTTAAAAGGTTGTGTGTCTCAAGGTAGCTCAAGATCTCGTGATTGACGTATTTCTCCATAGTTTTGCTAATAACAGATAGAAGAGCTATGGGTCTGTAGTTAGAAGGCTGGGTTTTAGAGCCTTTCTCGGGGACTGGTTGTATTCGAGCAGTTTTCCAGGATTGTGGAAAAATACCAGTATCATATGATAGTTGAAATAGCTTAGTAAAAACTGGCGCTAGTTCAGGAGCAGAACATTTTAAGAGTAAAGCAGGTATTTCATCAAGGCCGCTTGCTTTGTTGGTATTTAGAGTCGCAAGGACTCTCTGCACCCGCTTAACCCTAAATATGATATTTTTCATTGTGTGGGGAGCCCGTGGAATAGAAGGTAGCTCTATGTTGTCCGGTGGGTTAAGTGTCGAGTTTGAAGAGAATATTTTGGCAAAGAGTTCTGCCTTTTCTGTGGAGGACGTAACTATTGAGCCGTCATCTGATGTGAGTGGAGGGAATGAACTAGTTGTGAAATTGTTGTTGATATGTTTGGCGAGAGTCCAAAAGGACCGGCTTCCATTAGGGTTTGTCATTACTTTCTCTCTCATTCGAGCGTCAAAGAGACTTTTGGAATTGGAAATAGTGGTGTTGTATCTGTTTCTAGCGTTTATATCATCCTGTTTTGTTTCTTCTGATGGATTTTGTATAAATAATTTGTGGGACTTGATCTTAGCTTTCCGAGCTACATCGCAATCTTTATTAAACCATGGCTTCTGTTTGGCTTTTAAGCTTTTGGTAAAGTGAGGAATGTAAGCTTCCATGGCACACTGAATGATTTCAGTTATACTGTTGCAAACTGCCGATGGATCTTTGTTAATAAAGCAGACTCGATTCCAGGGAAAAGTTGCAAAGTAGTTTCGAAGGCCTTCTCAATCTGCTTTTTTTAAGTTCCAAAAAGTTCTCGTGGGTGGTGCCTCGAATGGGTGAGGTTCTATTGGACATATGACTTCTACTATAGCATGATCAGAGTTACTTAGGGGAGACAGAACATTTACATTATATTGCTCAGGGTGAGTAGTCAGAAAAAGATCCAGAGTATTAGAACTGTGATTGGCAGCTCTGGGAAAGTAAGTGGGCTTGTCGATTAGTTGGGACAGCCCATGGCTAATTGCAAACTCTTCAGTTAGCCTGCCTTCTGTGTCCGTTTTGTTGGACTTAAGCCACTTTTCGTGGTGAACATTAAAGTACCCAAGCACAATTATCTCTGAAGAAGGGTACTCACTATTAAGGTAGTCGATCTTTTGTGATAGATAGTCTAGTAGTTCGTCGCATTTATATATACCTATATACCAAATTTATCCCATCTTCATAAAAAACAATAGAGTTTTTCTCCATGACATGACGATTCTATATACCAAATTACATAACTCTGTGATATTTAGTTCAAGAGTTATACCGTACACTGCCAGAGGGACACAAAATTGCAAAATACATTGATTTTAGTTTAAACAGGGTACACATAGATAACAATAAAACTAGCTTAGCTGTTATCCTAAGTGTGTAGAAAGCTAATGTTGAATAGTCACTTATTGTGATTAAAGTATTATTTGTATCTACAGCACTTTAAGTATGATTTCATTTTTTTTGTTCGCTTATTCTACTAATGAATAAACATTGTTACACTGTGTTTAAATCGTTATAGCATTCACTTTAAGTGTTGAAAATATTGTAACGAGCGAGACTCCCTTAGTACGCCCCTGTCGCACTGACAGGTAAACAACGCGCTAATTCTCGAAACAGAATGATCGAGAGACTTCCTTCGACCATACGCGCGCCTGCAAGACTTTCTAGAATTGTTACCGAAGGATGTTCTGGAAGCGGTGAACAGGTATATAATCTGAGAGCCGTCAACCACAGGGAAGTTTAAAAGTTTAAAGCGACAGTCTAAATATTTGAGCGATCTGCGAAGTGCAAATAAATAAGTGAATATAAATCGGAGTTAATTGTTGTACATAAATTAGTGTGTAGTGTTATAGTTAGTTTAGTTATTTAGTTATAATTCGTTTAGTTTGTAGTGTGTGTAAATAAATTAGACATTTTCGTTCAGCAGTGATTTTATTTGAACCCCTTGAACGTAACAATTGGTGTCGGGTGTGGGGTCAATTAAACTGCTGTGTTAATTTAAATTGTGGACTTTATTATTGAACATTTTGTATGCCAGTAACGAGATCACAGACGAAGAAAATGGATCAGGCGACAATGGAATTTTTCAAGCAAGCCCTTGAACAAATGACCCAGAAAATGGAGAAAAAAATGGAAGAAAATACTAGAAAGATAATGGATGAGAATACCCAGAAAATGGAAGAAAACACTAAGAAAATGGAAGATAATTTGGGAGATAAATTAACATTAATTGAAAATGAGTTGAAGAATAATGACTCCAAACTGGAAAACGAGATTGGAAGCGTAAAAGACGAAATTGGAAGTGTAAAAGACGAGATGGGCAACGTGAACGATAAAATTGGAAAATTTGAAGATAGGGTTGGAAACATTGAAGGCAGATTGGTAAATATGGAGGAAGAAATGCAGGTAAAATTGGAAGAACAGGTGAAAACCATGGAAGAGCGTTTGAGCAAGAACTTCAGCAAATATTGTTCTGTTAAGCTGGGAGAACGGGGTGAGCCAGGGCGAACAAAGATCAAACCTCCAACTTTTGATGGCAAAACACCCTGGAGCACATATCAGAAACAATTTGAAGCAGCAGCCAACGCCAACTGCTGGGACGATGAAGAGAAAGCAACTGCCTTAATTGTTGCATTAAGAGGAGACGCACTGAATATCCTTCAGACCATTCCTGTAAGTCAACAAGGTGATTATAAGACTCTGACAAGTAGACTGCAAATGAGATATGGTGATGCACATCTACAACAAGTGTATCACGCACAAATCAAGAGTCGCCATCAGAAGAGCGCAGAAACCTTGCAGGAATTCGAAGCAGACATAGCAAGGTTGGCCTATCCTTCAGCACCAGACAGCTTCCTAGAACAACTTGCTGTCCAGACCTTCGTCGATGGGTTGAGAGACACGGAGACTCAGCAGACGTTGCGGTTGGCCCGGCCCAAAACCCTAGATGACGCCCTGGCCCATGCCCTAGAATTTGAAGCTGCTAAACAAGCTTCGCACAGAGGACAGAGCAAAGTGAGACAGCTTGATGATTCGCCAGTCTGCGATGAGAGAATTGAAGAAGTAGTTCGCCGAGTTCTCCAGGAGAAACGTGATGGTGGACCAAGATGCTGGAACTGCGGCGAAAGAGGACACATTCGGCGTAACTGCAAGAAGCCGGTTAAACCACAACGCCAAGAACAGGAAAACTAAAGCGGGTTGGCAAGAAGGGGCATAAACCGACCCGCCACGACAATGCCCCTGAGGTTATAATTCAGGCCATCTCTTCAAGTATTTATGTCGACGGTAAAATTAATGGGAGGTCCGTAAAAATGTTAGTCGACACTGGCGCAACCCGAACTATAGTTAAGCCGAGTGTAGTTAAAGGAAATGGAAAAACCTTACCAGCGACGGTTCGTTTACGGACTGCAACTGGAGAAGACGTGCCAATACATGGAAAGAAGAGGATCGTCATCAACATTGGGGACAGGTCTCTCGAACATGAGGTGCTGGTGGCAGATATCATGGAGGAAGTCATCTTGGAAATGGATGTCATTAAGGGTTATGGCTTCCAGATGGATATGAGAAACGATGTTCTGAGGATCGGAAGTCTGGAAATTCCATTCCTGGGATGTGAAGATATCACGACTCGAGTCTTACTCAGCGAAGATGTTCACCTACGTGGACAGGCGGAGACCATAGTGAAGGGGTATTTAGATAGAGACCTTCGAGATGGCTGTATAAGACTCATCGAACCAGCCAGTGAGAGTAACCTCGGAAAAGGACTGCTAGTCGGAAAAACCTTGGTGAGAGACAGAAACGAAGTTCCTGTGAGAATGTTGAACACCAACATGTACCCTGTGATCTTGAAGAAAGGTACGATCCTGGGAGAAAGCTGTTCAGTGCTTTGTGTGACAGGAAGCGTTCAGGATGTGAAGAACCCGCTACCAAGAAGCGAGAAGAGTTCAGAAAAATTATTTGAGACATTGGCTTCTTCCGGCACAGAACTTGCACCAGAACATATTAGCAAGGTGAAGAAACTGATTCATGAATACAGTGACGTTTTTGCTATGGACAACACTCAGATGGGTAGGACGAATGTTGTGAAGCATTCTATCAATACCGGAAGTTCAGATCCCATTCGCCAACAACCGCGAAGGCTTCCCATAGCAAAGAGAGAAGAAGCAGAAAATATAATCAAGGACATGCACGAACAAGGAATAATAGAGCAATCTGATAGTCCTTGGTCATCACCTGTGGTTTTGGTGAAGAAGAAAGATGGCAGCACCAGATTTTGTGTCGACTATCGTCGTCTGAACGAAGTCACCAAGAAGGATTGCTACCCTATTTCAAGGATTGACGACACTTTGGACACGCTTTCTGGCTCGAGATGGTTCTCCACGCTGGATTTAAAGAGTGGATATTGGCAGGTGGAATTGGATCCCAAAGACAAAGAGAAAACAGCATTTACTATTGGGACAGGATTGTGGCAGTTCACAGTAATGCCATTTGCTCTCTGTAACGCACCTGCAACTTTCGAGCGATTAATGAAAACCATTCTTCGAGGATTGTCATGGAAGACGTGCCTAGTTTATTTGGACGATGTCATAGTATTTGGCCGGACATTCGACGAGCATCTGAAAAATTTAAGAGACGTCCTTGAGAGGCTACGCACTGCAAATTTAAGACTCAGTCCAAAGAAATGCCACCTCTTCAGGAAAAAAGTGAAATATCTAGGACATGTAGTATCTGCAGATGGCATTAGTGCTGACCCAGACAAAGTCAAGGTTGTACGAGAATGGCCAGTACCACAGGAAAAGCACCAAGTAAGGAGTTTTTTTGGCTTGTGCACATACTACAGGAAGTTCGTCTTTGGATTCGCTGACATCGCGAAGCCTCTAACAAGACTGACGGAAGATGGAAGGGACTTCAAATGGGATACCGAATGCGAGGATGCTTTCAATCGACTGAAGCAAGCACTAACAACAGCTCCTATATTAAGTTATCCTCAGACCAGTGGAAGGTTTATATTGGACACGGACGCAAGCAACACGGCCATAGGAGGCATATTATCCCAAATTCAGAATGGCCAAGAGAAAGTTATAGGATATTTCAGCAAGGTCCTGTCGAAGCCTGAGCGTAACTATTGTGTTACGAGGAGAGAACTTCTCGCCGCAGTCAAGTCCATGGAACATTTCTATAAATACTTGTACGGTCGCGAATTCCTTCTAAGAACAGATCATGCTGCTCTGAAGTGGCTTCTACAATTCAAGAACCCAGAAGGTCAGGTTGCGAGATGGATAGAAAGGCTGCAGGAATATCATTTTTCTGTGGAACACCGGGCCGGAAAGTCACATGGCAACGCTGACGCATTATCTAGGAGACCTTGTCCTTCCGACTGCAAACACTGCAGCAAAGCAGAAGAGAAGGAATTCTGTTTAAGAACAACCGTCGTGGATCTAGATTGGCTGCCAGAATCCCTGAAGCGAGACCAAGAAGGTGACACCGAACTAAAGATGTTGCTTGACTGGAAAGCAAAAGGACAGAGGCCAAGATGGGAAGAAGTAAGTCACCTGAGTCCTAGGGTCAAGTCCTACTGGGCGCAGAGGGACTCCATCATTTTAGAGGATGGATTGTTGAAGAGGTCCGTCGAGAATGACGAGGGTACTGCAGCTAGGACTCAGCTGATAATTCCCCGGAGTCGGACGACAGAAGTATTGGAGAAACTTCATAATGGAACCTCCGGTAGACACTTCGGCATCAAGAAAACGTTGGAAAAGGTCAGAGAACGTTTTTACTGGGTCAACTGCAAAGAAGACGTCAAGGACTGGTGTCGAAAATGTAGACTTTGTGCTTCAACGAATGGCCCAAGAGGAAAACGACGAGCGCCAATGAATCAGTATAACGTAGGCAGTCCTATGGAAAGAGTTGCTATAGACATCGCAGGCCCATTCCCAGAGACCGACGATGGGAACAAGTATATATTGGTGGCGTCGGATTACTTTACCAAATGGGTTGAAGCACATGCCATCCCAAACCAAGAGGCCTCGACAGTGGCAGACGTGCTGATAAAAGAGATGTTTAGTCGGTTTGGAGTGCCACTGGAGCTACATTCCGATCAGGGACGAAATTTCGAGTCTGGCCTATTCCAGAGCATTTGTGAAATACTCGGAGTCAAGAAGACCAGGACAACGCCTCTTCACCCACAGTCAGATGGCCTAGTCGAAAGAATGAATAAAACTGTGGGAAAATATTTGGCTAAAGTGGTCTCTGACCATCAAAGAGACTGGGACCGGTACCTTCATCTGTTCACCATGGCCTATAGATCAGCCGTGCAGGAGTCTACTAGAGAGACACCAGCTTGTGTCGTGTTCGGCCGGGAAATAAGATTACCCTGTGACCTAGAGTTTGGATGTAAGCCCAGAACAGAGATAGCTGGTGACGACTACGTGAGCACATTGAGGGGCAGGCTACACTACATTCATGAGAAGGTCCGACAAAACATACAAATTGCTAGTGACCGAATGAAGACCCGCTATGACAGCAAAGCTACAGAAGGTGGTTTCAACGCTGGAGATTTGGTCTGGCTGTACAACCCCCAGAAGAAGAGAGGATTATCACCTAAGCTACAGAGGAATTGGGAGGGTCCATACAGAGTGGTAAAGAGGATCAATGATGTAGTGTACCGTATACAAAAACTACCAAGGGGCAAGAGGCGCGTGGTCCATGTAAATCGGTTGGCGAAATACGAGGCGGACTACGACGAACAAGACGAGACCCATCTGAGAAGGACGACCAGCCCAGAGCATGTTGAGATGAGTTTCGACCAGTTCATGGAGAACTATGGTGGAACTGGGAAGGCACGATTCGGAGTTACCACCGAGCAGCAGCAGGACCTCTTCTCTGTGCCTGGAGATTATTCCCTAGCCCATTGTGTCGCCGAAGATCTGCGTATGTCCAGGGGAATAGCATTAGTCTTCAGGAAGAAGTTTGGCCGTGTATCTGAACTCTCCAGACAACAGCCTCATCCCGGAAAAATTCTAAGTCTCACTGACGGTCATCGTCACCTCTTCTACATGGTGACTAAGAGGTTTTCCGATCACAAGCCCAGCTATAGAAGTATGTGGAATACCCCGCTGAACCTAAGAAACGAACTCACCAGGTTGGAAGTGAAGAAGCTGGCTGTGCCTAAGTTGGGTTGTGGTCTAGACCAACTCAACTGGAGAGTCCTCCGCAACATGCTCGAGGTGCTTTTCCATAAGACAGGAATAGAGATACTCGTGTGCATTTTCAACCCGAGCGGAAACACAATGAAGGAGAAGACTGTGGATTGCTATTTCGAAAAGCAAGGGAGCTGCAGAAAGGGAGATGCCTGTAGGTTCAGCAACCAAGGTGTTCGGGGACCGAACGTCTTAAGGAGGGGGCAGTGTAACGAGCGAGACTCCCTTAGTACGCCCCTGTCGCACTGACAGGTAAACAACGCGCTAATTCTCGAAACAGAATGATCGAGAGACTTCCTTCGACCATACGCGCGCCTGCAAGACTTTCTAGAATTGTTACCGAAGGATGTTCTGGAAGCGGTGAACAGGTATATAAGCTGAGAGCCGTCAACCACAGGGAAGTTTTTTTAAAGTTTATAGCGACAGTCTAAATATTTGAGCGATCTACGAGCTGCGAAGTGCAAATAAATAAGTGAATATAAATCGCAGTTAATTGTTGTACATAAATTAGTGTGTAGTGTGTTATAGTTAGTTTAGTTATTTAGTTATAATTGGTTTAGTTTGTAGTGTGTGTAAATAAATTAGACATTTTCGTTCAGCAGTGATTTTATTTGAACCCCTTGAACGTAACAATATATTAGAAAATGAAGAAAAATGATCTAATGCAAAAGTAAATAAAGAAACTCTCACTAACATCTTGTTAATTTTACTTTATTTGATTAATGATTAGACTGTCATACTCGAATAATTTTAATTTACACGTAAAATTAAATACGTCATGGTCACAAGTATTTGTTGAAGTTTTTTTTATTGTTATTAAAACCACCTTCGAAATAACCCTGATTTTTTTCAAAAATAATAAGTACCTATAATTTTATCTATTATAAACACTTATATTGTTAAACGCAGATTTTTAAGCTTAGATGTTCATTATTATACAGGGTAAAAAAAAAGGGTCAAAATAAAATATCAATAGCGTTGTTCCCCATGATATGAGAATTCTGTATACCAAATTTCATGACCCTTTGACCTTTCCTTCAAAAGTTATACCACAGTTTAGGAAAACCTTTTAAATTTTACCGTTAAGGTTATTCGGTCTGGACCAAAATTAATAAGATTTTTTCCCATGACATGATAATTCTATATACCAAATTTCTTAATCTTGTAACGTTCGGTTTAAAAGTTATAGTGCACAAGGACAGAGGGACACACAGTTTCGGAAAACGGTCAAAATTTTACTGTTTGGGTTATCCGATAGGAATCAAAATTATTTGGATTCTTTGCCTTGACATGAGGATTCTCTATGCCAAATTTCATGACCCTTTGACCTTCCGTTAAAGAGTTTATAGCACACACAGACAAAGAAATACATAGTTTTGGAAACTGTAAAAATTTTCTCGTTGGTTTTTCCGATCTGCATTAAAATCAATAAGGTCCTTCCGCGTGATGTGAGGATTGTATATACCAAATTTCACGACCCTTTGACATTTTGTTTAACAGTTATAGCGTATATTGGCAGAGGGACACGCAGTTTCGTAAAACTTGAAAATTTTACTGTAAGGGTTATCCGATCTAGACCAAAATCAATAGGATTCTTTCCCATGACATGAGGATTCTATATACCAAATTTCGTAATCAGGTGACATTCCGTTTAAGAATTATAGCGTACATGGATAGAGGAACACACAGTTTCGGAAAACCGTTAAAAAGTTAACGTTGGGGTAATTTGATCTAGACCAAAATCAGTAGGACTCTTTACCATGACTTAATGATTCTGTATACCAAATTTCATAAACCTTCGAAATTTCGTTTAAGAGTTATAGAGTACTTGGACAGAGGGACATAGTTTTGGAAAATCATTTAAAATTTACTGTAAGCCTAATCCGATCGGGACCAAAACCAATCGGACTCTTTTTCATAAAATGAGGATTCTATATACCAAATTTCACGACTCTTTGACCTTCTGTTAAAGAATTATAGCGCACACGAACAAAAAAAAACACAGTTTCATAAAATCGTTAAAATTGTTCGTTGGGTTACCCGATCAGGATCAAAATTAATAAGGTACTTTCCCATAATATGATGATTCTATATACCAAATTTCATGATTCAGATTAAAAAATTTACCTTTGGAAATGTATAAGCTTTCGAAGCAGTTAACCATCCATCTTTCTTCTTCTCAACTTTATAAACTTCAATAGTGTTTTCATTAAATTTATGTATAATAAAAGCTTTAGAATCAGGACTCCATTTAACAGAAATTGCGTGATCAAATTCGATGTTAACACGAACTGACTTTCGATCTTTTTGACCTAAATCTTTTGTATCCCATAGAAATACTGCACCAGCTAAAACAGAAAATAAAAATAAAACTTGTAAGCGCATTCAAATCAACTTTTACTAGTAAAATTTGTATAATCAATAACATGATATAATATATAAGACAAATTAAAATTAAATTGGCACATTTATCGACAATATTTCCTTATTTTTTTTAATGTAATCAAAATCTAAAATAATTATTTAACTAGTTAAATATGTTTAAATTTAGCTCCATTACATAAAATCAATATCAGGAAGACTGAGCTTTGCTTTGGGAAATTATCTATAGATACATATTACTGATAAAATATGCATAATATATAATAAAAGATATCAGGAATAGTCACATTTTTTGGTTTATTGTAGCAGTTTTTCATTGCCTGAAAACAATTTTTATAAAAATGAAATTAATATAACGCTGAAACCTCAGAGCGTTTTTTTGACAGTCTTATACAAAAAATCATGAAGAAAATGATACAAACGTATCTCCTGTCATGCTGTCAATATATTTCAGAAACATAACCTGGATTTGTGCATGGTTAAAATTCCTAACTCTAAGTACAGAATGCTGCGACATAGATATAAGTATTAATCAGTCCATACAAGAGCAAAACCAAACTGGTGCCTTTTAAGCGCTCACTTCCCAGGGTCCTTACAACCGCAGAACACAGTCCAAAATGATGTGGAGAGAGGAACTAGGATGCGGACGATAAAGGAGGACTGGGATTGCGCTAAGGCTGTGATCACCTTTACGGGCATTAAATGGGCTCTTAGGGCATTTCAACCATTTAAAACTCCTGGTACCGATGCCATCTATCCTGTGTTCCTGCAGGAAGGTGGGGACCGGTTGATACTCCCCTTGGTGCGTCTGTTCAGGACCAGCTTAGCCAGTGGAGTAATACCAACAGCATGGAGGACCTCTAGGGTGGTATTCATACCGAAGCCTGGAAGGGACACATATGCTGTGCCTAAGGCTTTTAGACCCATTAGCCTTACATCGTTTCTCCTGAAGACCATGGAGAAATTAGTGGATAGACATATAAAGGACAGGGTCCTTTTAAGCCGTCCTTTGCATCCGAACCAATATGCCTATCAGAAAGGAAAGTCATGCGAAACAGCCTTGCATGCGCTGGTTTGCAAGATTGAAGATGCTATCTCAAATAGGGAAATAGCGGTGGTTGCTTTTCTTGATATAGAAGGAGCTTTCGACAACACTAGTACTCGCTCTATTGTGTCAAAGCTGGTATCAAGGAATGTGGAAAACACTGTGGTGAGGTGGATAGGCAACATGCTCGAAAGTAGGAGAGCGCAAGCATCTCTGTGTGGAACGGTAAAGGAGGTCAAGGCACAAAGAGGGTGTCCACAGGGTGGCGTCCTGTCACCGAATCTGTGGAATCTAGTGGTTGATGACCTCCTTTCTTAGCTCAATGCACAGGGAATGTACGCTCAAGGATATGCTGACGACATTGTTGTCCTAATAAGAGGAAAATTTATGAACACATGCCTAGAACTCATGCAGAGGGCATTGTTCATAGTGGAAAGGTGGTGTAACCAGGAGGGTCTGAGGGTCAATCCAATGAAGACTGTAATGGTACCATTTACAAGGAAGAGAAATGTTGATATCGCTAGGGTACCAACTCTCTTCGGTAACCAGATCCAGGTTAAGAGAGAGTTCAAGTACCTAGGAATAAGACTAGACGATAAGCTCACCTGGAACAGCCATTTGGCACATATAACGCAACGCTCCCAGACAACACTTATGATGATGAGACGGGGCCGTTGGGAAGACATGGTGTCTGAGCCCACAAATGACTAACTGGCTATAAACTAGGGTTGCAAGACCGATGATGGTGTATGGCTCGATAGTCTGGTGGACCAAGGTGATGCAAACTACCGCTGTAAAGAGACTACAAAAGATCCAGCGAGTAGCGTGTCTTGGCATCACAGGAGCCATGAGAGGTACTCCAACTGTAACCCTGGAAGTAGTGCTAAACCTCCCACCTCTCGACATTATTGTGAAAGGGGAGGCAAGGATGGCAGCCTACAGAATGGGTTGCAGTGGCAACTGGAAGTATAACGCCGCCAGTGGGCATACAAGGATTGTGGACACTGTACAGATGGACACCTTGGAAATGCTACCAGACAGGATGGTGAAGATCACAGATCTAGAAAAGCCATACAATGTCAATATTATTGACAGGGCTGCCTGGGAGAAAGGTGAACCTGAATATATGAAAAGGGGGATCACTTGGTATACGGATGGCTCGAAGAAGCCAACAGGCACTGGGGCGGGAATATATGGAGTCAGACCCAAGGCGCTGTTTTGCGTAAGCCTGGGTAAGCTGGCTACTGTTTTCCAGGCTGAAGTTGTTGCCCTATCAGAGTGTGCAAGAGTGTGTTTGGAGCGTGGTATGACAGACCACACCATATACATAAACTTGGATAGTAGAGCAGCGCTAATGGCACTTGACAGTTTTGACTTTACCTCTAAAGCAGTATGGGACTGTCATCAGGCCATGAAAACCCTGGGAGAGTACAACAAGGTTATCCTTAGTTGGGTTCCGGGGCACAAATGTATCGCTGGCAATGAGGGAGCAGACAAGTGGGCAAACAAAGGAGCTGAAAGCCCGCTCATTGGCCCAGAGCCGACGTGTGGTATTGCTTACAACACAGCACGAAGAGCTGTTCGCCAGTGGATGGGCATAGAACATCGAAAGGGCTGGGAAAGAACAGAAGGTAAAATACAGTCAAAGAGAATGCTGCAGACACCTACTGGTGCTATAGCGGCAGATGCCCTTGGGCTGAAGAGGAAGACCCTGCGGAAAGTGGTTGGCTTCATCAGCGGCCACTGGGTATTTCGCGGACACCTACATAAGATGGGAATTCAAGTTGAAAACCTACTATGTAGAAAATGCGGTGAGGAGGAGGAAACAGCCTTCCACGTGATATTCATGTGCCCAGCCCTGCAAGGTCTGCGTGTGAGATCCCTTGGCCTACCGACTGGAGATCAAAGGGAAGAACGGGCAACCATAGTCAAAAGAATCTCTTGGTTCATTAAGAACCTGGGATTTGACGAAGAATGAGGACCTGTGAATGAGGGTGCACAATAAGCTGCTAGCTGCGATGCAATCCCATGGACTACCTCTAAGACTGGCCCTCTTTAAAAAAAAAAAAAAAACTGTAGACACTGTGTTTCGCTCTGTTAGAGCTCATCAGTACAGTACAGGTTTGTCTCTTTAGACACTAATGAAGAGACATTCCCGGTATAGACAGATTAATAGTTGTTATTTTTACTTGCGAACGTTAAACACAATCGTGAGAAGCGCAATCTCTACTCCATCTTTGCATCTCATATATAACCTTGGTAAGGTATATGAGATTAAACGAAGAGAGCGGTTTTTTGACAGCTTTATACATGAAATCATGACAAAAATGATACAAACGTATCTCGTACCATGTTGTCAATGTTTTCCAGATTTAACATAACACATTTTTGACATTTGACTTTTTTATGATTACACATTTTTTGATATTTGAATTTTTACATCTTCGAAAGTTGAAATTTGACAGTTTTTACATCAGACATTTGACAGTTTTGACATCTGGCATTCGACAGTCTTGGCATTTGACATTTGTGATAGGTAGCACATCCAAACTGTCTGAATTTGACAGCTAGTCTATCAAAACTGTCAAAATTTCCAACTGCTGCGTCAAATGCACTTCCTTAAAAATATGACGAGCTTCAGCAACATTTTTGTTCATATTATAGTAATGAAGTAAAACAATACAATTTATTTGGTACACATTTTGATATACTCAATAAAGTATAAAATATTGTTATGTACGATTCCAAAGAAGGTTAAGTAAAACAAATGACGTCCAAAGACAACTATTTCATGATGAATACATTAGTTTAGACAACAATGAAATACTCCACTACCTACGCGATCTTTTGTAAAACGTAATGTATTTTAATCAGTTTTATTTGGTATTACACCAATTTATTGTAGATATTATAGAAATAAAAGCTATTTCTATGTGTAATAACTTCAATAACTAAACAAATAAAGCTAAACGTACATTTTTATTATTAATTACGATGAACACAGTTTTCTATTACGGTTCATCGATTCAGTACCTATTTGGATTTGGATATTTGGAGAGTAGCGACCAAGTGCTCTGCCGGCACTGAGGCCACATTTTGCATCCTCCCGTGTGTAGGGATATCCACAATCCACACCTCAGGCTGTCATCAGGTCTAAAGATTTAAAATAGATGATGAGGCTCCTTCTGTTGTCCTTCTGTTGTCCTTCTGCAGTACCTAATGATGTTGTAAGTCTTCGTAGTAGGTCTGCTGTTCATGTGACACACATTATATCTTAGCTGGCTTCCTGGGTGTCCATGGGAGTGGTGTTACGTGATTTGGTGGAAGAGTTTTTATGGATTAATGATATCAAAAGTCTTCGTAGGAGGTCTGGTTTTAGTTTAACAGACAGTATAAACTTAGCAGGCTTTCTGGGTGGCTTTGGAAGTGGTTTTATGGGTCTCGGTGGAAAAACGTTCTGGAGTATTGATATCAGAAGTCTTCGTAAGACGTCTGATATAGGACCAAAGGAATACAGAAATCTTCGCCAAGGACTCAGGAAGTCAAGGAGATCGTAAAGTTCTGCAGGAGCAGGAAAGTCCCTGTGTACGGTTTGGAAAAGTCTTAGAATGGGAAGTAAAATCTTGGTCTTTGGAATTCTTGAGGTCTTTCGAGATCTTTATTCCGGATAAAGTCATTTTAACTTGTAATTGTTATTTTTGACATTTAACGTGTCACTTTTAAAATCTTACTTTTTACTGACATCTGAAATCTCACTCAAAAAGACCGAACTCCATCGTGTTCTTTCATTGATGGATAAGCTGATGACTTTGTAACCTCTTTTTTCCTCATGATGTTAAATGCTCGATTTGAGAGGTTAACATATGCGAACAGCACTCAGGGGGTAGGAGGAGAGCGAGCGTGGATTCGATCGAGCTAGATGATTAATTTCAAAAAGATAAAAAGGAATATACTTAATAGAATAATAAAAGATAAAAGAAGTTAAAAGGGATAAAAGAGAGAAAATGAAAGAAAAGAAAGAGAAAGGAATATGGGCGCCACTTATGTTTTTTATCCTGAGGATGGGGAAATATAAGAAACCCAGATGGAATAAGAAAGATATAAGATATGATAAGGTAAAATAAGATAACCCGGCAGATGTTCTTGCTAAAATTTAAATTACATCTTTTATTTAAGATACTAAAAAGAAAAATTATACTTACACTTTCCTTTTACTTATCCTTATGGTTATAAGATAAGATAAAGATATATTTAAAAAACAAAATCTATTACTTTAATAAAATATAGATTAGAGAAACTGAAACTATTGATCAGAGTAACAGGCTCTAGCTAGGAAAAGAAAAATCTATAGTTAACAATAACAGTATTTATTATCAGCTGTAATGATAAAAGGGACACAACAACAAAAAAATAAAAAAATATGAGATACATCTCGGTACAGTATAGTAGACACATTTTAATACACATAAAATAATAGCTAAGTACACTGTTTTGTCATTTTCGTGTACTCAGATAAGCGAAAAGTGAGAGGTAAAATTTAGATGAAAAAGTTATAAAAAAATATCACCTTTTGCTTTGATATTAACTCGAGTTAAAAGTACTCATATTTAAAAGTATAAATCTTAATTAAATCAGTACGAGAGATAAATAAAAAAATTAAAGAATATAAGTAAAACAGTTTACAGGTAGGAGATACAAAAAATATAAGTCATAAAAAAAATTACAGGTAAGCAATACACAAAAAAATCATATCCCGGTTATTTTCATTACGACACTGTGCACTGCACTTATAGATGATACAGGTAAATACAATTAGGATAAAATGTTCCATAGAAATAAATGGTACTCTGAGACTCGATACAGTTATAAAAAAAATTGTTAAAAACTTACGTTATCTTCTAAATGTTTCTGAGATACTTTGTTAGCATATGGCTTCATTCTCTCGATAATTGGTCTTAACGGTAAGATATAATCTAGATTATACAATATTGATGAATTTCTATCAGATGTGTTGTTTCAGAAATTAGAATAGTTTATCGTGTCGTATTGTATTTTATTAATTGTAATTTTAAGAAATAACTTTTGTTATATATCTATGTAGTGCTCGTTATGTTTCTTTGACTTGTCCTATACATTTGTAAATGTCTACATGGATTAATAAACATTATTATTATTATTATTATTATTATTAGACCCATTCTTGTTTAGATTTGTAGATATTTAGAGAAAAACCATAAACTCATTCTTCGTAGCAGACGTAAAAGACGGTAACAATGGCTGAATTCTGCCGCCATTGCTCTACGTCTCTACGAAATACGAAGGAAACTTAAAGATAGCACTGTCTGAAAATCTTCAGGTAAACCTTCCGGTGCTATAAACGATAGTCGATACAAGAAACATTTAATTGCTGGTAATTTTTAAGATAAAATAAGAAAATTGCCGGGGATTTGAAACTGAGCATTTCGCGAACGATCTTAATCGCGTAAAATCTAAACCTCGAGTGAATAAAAATCGTTGGTACTAGAGAGACGCTCTCCTTTCCCGCCTAATTACCTGATCTTAAACTCGGAACCTCATTGGTCAGTTAGGAAAATCGACAAACTGCTTATAGACAACGGTTAGATTTGCTACGTTCTAGTAACATCTCGAATAAAATTTAGGACAGAGTCGGCCTAAGTGAAAAGAACTGTTAAAAAAAGAAATTTTGTTATTCGGGTTTTTTAAACACGCTACAACTTTCTAAACTGTATTAATCGTGCTCCCTTTTCTTCTAATTCAGGCAACACTCTGCTTTGGACGAGAATGTCGAGAAATTTCCCCCAACACTTCTAATAAGCATTACGGACTATATTTGTTTTGGAGTGCCTCTCCCCTTTAAGGATCCAGACAATCATTGTTTAAGGAGCACATTTAATGTGTGGAGTATGGCTTGCGATGCGTACTTCACAGCTGCCTTGACTCGTCTGGCTCGGTGCCTTTTTTGAGCCTCTACGCTCGTGAAAGGAAGAGGCCTTCTGCACCTTACTTTGCCTGAGATGGGCTAATTTCTGGTGGCAGGGAAGAGCTCCCTTTCGACCTCTCGTAAGGCGACAGTAGATGTTTTAGTCTGTGGGTAGCGATCTTGCTGATCCGCCCCTAACATTCCCCTCATTAGTTCTCTCCTTTTTGTCAAGCCCGATCTTCTGTAGTCCTTCATCGCTTCGTTCCACCAGTAGGGTTGTCACCCCTGGTGTTCACTGATCTTTTGGGCTGCTTTCTGGGCACTGTGGAGGCAATATACTACCTGTCACATAGGATCTGATCTTTTTTTGATCTCTTATTTGTATAATATCTAAATTTCAAAAAAAAATATTAAATTCAATAATATTATTTGAATATTTTATGATAAACAAATAGTAATAGTTAAAACGTATTTGATTTTATTTAATAATTATTATAAGAATTTCGTAATTTCTTTAGCTGGTGATAAAATTTTGCAACTACACAACGTACTTAAATGATTAAAGAATGATGCGATGTTCGATAAAACGTCATTGAAATTTATCTCAAGTAGGTATTGATGTTTAGCAATAAAATTTCAAAATATTTACCCATAATATTAAAATTAAATTCAGTTTATTATTTTTTAGTAGATTTATATCTACTATTCAGCTGGTTCGCAGGTCACGACTTCGGGAAAATTTCACTACAGTTTTTCGTTTTGGGCCCCCCTGACCTCAAAAACACCTTTCGTTCAAAAGTTTATATATATATATATATATATATATATATATATATATATATATATGTATATATATATTTGTATGTATGTATGTATGTATGTATGTATGTATGTATGTATAGTTCCGATATAACGAAATCTGTGGACACGATAGCGGTCGCATTTCTTAACGGATCGAAATGAAATTTGGTACAAAAATCAATCGTCCCAAAATCTCGGTCGAGTTCGTTAATGGGCCAAATCGGTAAGGCCGTTTGGGCGTGACATCAAATCAAAATGGAAAAAAAATTGTAACTTTTTTACTTCACCCTGTACAAAAAAATGTTAGGGGACTTTTTTGTTTGTCTTAAAGAGACCTACAACTTTTATCTAAAACATTTTTTTCTAAAACGTATACTTTTAATATATTTAATTAATATAAATCTACTGATGCGCCTGGCTACCAAGGGCCATTTTTTTATTTTATCAAGTACTATTATTGAACTGAGTCCAAAGAATTTAATTTTAATTTTTTATTACGTCTTTATTATTATTGTTTTTTATATATTATAAAAATTTATATTTATCTTTTTCAGATAAACAAAGAATAGTTACCAGACATTCATTTATCTGTAAATTAAACAATAAATAAATAAAGGTCCATCATAAATGTGAACACGTGTTACCTTGACACCACATAATTGTCGTCATATCTGTATAGGTCTAATAATTTAAATTTTAAATACATTTTAGCTGGTTTATTAAATGGTTTTATTAACATAATCAACTAAAATTAAATAATTACTTATTTACAAATTATAAAATGTAAAAAAGATAATCACGAAGTTTGAGAACGGTGAAACGTCGTGAATCTTCGGAATGTGGTTCAATCGAGTCCTCATCTTTGTAGAGGTCGCTGGCTGTCACTCTTATGAGCTTCCAGGACGTAGCTCTGAATAGTAGATGTTAAATGTCTTCGTAGGAGGACTGATGTTAGTATAACAGACGCTATACACGCCTCCTGTATCCGTGGAAGAGGTGTTACGGGTCTTGGTGGAGGAGTCCTTATGAAGTAATAATATCAGAAGTCTTCGTTGGAGGTCTGTTGTTAGTGTAACACACACTATACACTTAGTAGGTTTTCTGGGTGTCCGTGAAAAAGGTGTTCCAGGTCTTGGTAAAGGAGTCCTTACGAAGTGATGATATCAGACGTCTTCGGAAGAGGTCTGGTATTAATGTAAAAGACACTATATACTTAACAGGCTTCCTGAATGTCCTTGGAAGTAGTGTCACGGGTCGCGGTGGGGGATTCCATCTGCAATAATGATGTCAGAAGGTTTTTTGTAAAAATGGTGTCACGGGTCTCAGTGGAGTTGTCCTTTTGGAGTACCTAATGATGTTGTAAGTCTTCAAAAACGGTCTGCCTTCGTGTAACAGACATTATATCTTATCTGGCTTCCTGGATGTCAATGGAAGTGGTGTTGCACGATTTGGTGAAGGAGTTTTTATGGAGTAATGATATCAGAAGTCTTCGTAGGAAGTTGGGTGTTAGTTTAATAGACAGTGTAAATTTAGTAGGCTTTCTGGGTGACTTTGGAAGAGGTTTTATGAGTCGCGGTAGAAAAAACCTTCTGGAGTATTGATATCAGAAGTCTTCGTAGAAGGTCTGGTGTTAGTTTAACAGATAGTATAAACTTAGCAGGATTTCTGGGTGACTTTGGAAGAGGTTTTATGAGTCTCGGTAGAAAAAACCTTCTGGAGTATTGATATCAGAAGTCTTCGTAAGAGAGGTCTGATGTAGGACGAATGGAACCACAGAAATCTTCGCAAGGACTCAGGAAGTCAAAGAGGTCGTCAAGTTCTGCAGGAAAGTCCGTATCTACGTTTTGGAAAAGTCTTAGGATGTGAAGGAAGATCTTGATCTTTGGAATTCATGAGGTTCTCTGGAGTCCTTCTATCCAGATAAAATCAGTTTAACTTGTAATTGTTATTTTTGACATTTAATCTGCCATTAGTAATTCACTTTTAAAATTTTATTTTTCATTGACATCTGAAATGTCACTTGTCAATTAGAGAAATTAAAAAAGAAGCGTGAAAAACTGCCAAATTGTAAAAAATGAGAAAAGGTGAAAAATTTCTTAAAAATTTAATGGATGGCAAAAATTTAAAAATCACAAAAATTCATCTAAATCATAAAACAACGCAAAAATAGGTGAACTATAAAATTTAGTTTTCACCAGTATAGTTTGCATGGAAAATTTAGAAAAAAAACAAACAACGCAAAAATTAAAAAATTGCAAGAAATTTTACTCGTTTATTTTTTTTTTTTAATTTTCCGATATCTTTAAGGTGAACTATAAAATTTAGTTTTCACCAGTATAGTTTGCATGGGAAATTTAGAAAAAAAAAGACAAACAACGCAAAAATTAAAAAATTACAAGACATTTTACTCGTTTGTTTTTTTTTCATTTTCCGATATCTTTAAGGTGAACTATAAAATTTAGTTTTCACCAGTATAGTTTGCATGGAAAATTTAGAAAAAAAAAGACAAACAACGCAAAAATTAAAAAATTGCAAGAAATTTTACTCGTTTATTTTTTTTTAATTTTCCGATATCTTTAAGGTGAACTATAAAATTTAGTTTTCACCAGTATAGTTTGCATGGGAAATTTAGAAAAAAAAAGACAAACAACACAAAAATTAAAAAATTACAAGACATTTTACTCGTTTGTTTTTTTTCATTTTCCGATATCTTTAAGGTGAACTATAAAATTTAGTTTTCACCAGTATAGTTTGCATGGGAAATTTAGAAAAAAAAAGACAAACAACGCAAAAATTAAAAAATTGCAAGAAATTTTACTCGTTTATTTTTTTTTAATTTTCCGATATCTTTAAGGTGAACTATAAAATTTAGTTTTCACCAGTATAGTTTGCATGGGAAATTTAGGAAAAAAAAGACAAACAACACAAAAATTAAAAAATTACAAGACATTTTACTCGTTTGTTTTTTTTCATTTTCCGATATCTTTAAGGTGAACTATAAAATTTAGTTTTCACCAGTATAGTTTGCATGGAAAATTTAGAAAAAAAAAGACAAACAACGCAAAAATTAAAAAATTACAAGACATTTTACTCGTTTGTTTTTTTTTCATTTTCCGATATCTTTAAGGTGAACTATAAAATTTAGTTTTCACCAGTATAGTTTGCATGGGAAATTTAGAAAAAAAAAAAGACAAACAACGCAAAAATTAAAAAATTGCAAGAAATTTTAATCGTTTGTTTTTTTTTTTCATTTTCCGATATCTTTAAGGTGAAGTATAAAATTTAGTTTTCACCATCATAGTTTGCATGGGAAATTTAGAAAAAAAAAGAAAAACAACGCAAAAATTAAAAAATTACAAGAAATTTTAATCGTTTGTTTTTTTTTTCATTTTCTGATATCTTTAAGGTGAACTATAAAATTTAGTTTTCACCAGTATAGTTTGCATGGGAAATTTAGAAAAAAAAAAGACAAACAACGCAAAAATTAAAAAATTACAAGGAATTTTAATCGTTTGTTTTTTTTTCATTTTCCGATATCTTTAAGGTGAACTATAAAATTTAGTTTTCACCAGTATAGTTTGCATGGAAAATTTACAAAAAAAAAAAGAAAAACAACGCAAAAATTAAAAAATTACAAGAAATTTTACTCGTTTGTTTTTTTTTTCATTTTCCGATATCTTTAAGGTGAACTATAAAATTTAGTTTTCACCAGTATAGTTTGCATGGGAAATTTAGAAAAAAAAAAAGACAAACAACGCAAAAATTAAAAAATTGCAAGAAATTTTACTCGTTTATTTTTTTTTAATTTTCCGATATCTTTAAGGTGAACAATAAAATTTAGTTTTCACCAGTATAGTTTGCATGGGAAATTTAGAAAAAAAAAAGACAAACAACGCAAAAATTAAAAAATTACAAGAAATTTTAATCGTTTGTTTTTTTTTTCATTTTCCGATATCTTTAAGGTGAACTATAAAATTTAGTTTTCACCAGTATAGTTTGCATGGGAAATTTAGAAAAATAAAAAAAAGTAGAGAAATTTAAAAAAAAAGTTGTAAAAACACTAAAACCGTAAAATTGTAGAAATATGAGAAAAAGGTTAAAATTTTTCTTAAAAATTTAGAAGATTAGAAGATTAAAAAAATTCATCAAAAATCGTGAAAGAAATGCTTAATTTCAAAACTTTTCAACCAACCTGTATATTAATATTATATTTAAAAGTACGTATACAAATAAAAATAATATTATTTATTATTAATAATTAATTAATAGCAATTACAGGAAATTCTAAAATTACGCACGCTTGTACTTTATTTTTATTTCCCTCTCTTTTTTTAAACCGCTCAAAGTGGTTATTTTATTTTAAGACCAAAATCTACTTTCTCTATTGCAAACATATGTGTTGTATTTTTAAAATAAACGGCGTATAAATTTTTTATGTCAGTGTTACTTTTGTAGCATGTTACATAGTCGCTGACTTTCTACTTTCACACATTTCAAGTGTAGTACAGAGCTGGTTCCAGGTTCATTAAATTGTGTTAATTTATTCAATTTTAGCAAGTAGAACATAGGAAATTACTAAATATAACAACTTTTATTTTAATACATTTACAATACAATCATTATATGAAATTTAGTAGGAAAAGTTCGAATGTAATAAACTGCTCATTTTAAATCATATTAGGTTTGCTCAGAAAGAAACGACAATATTTTTGAATGAAGATACTCTAGAAGCATCTTTTGGACACTTTTAGAAGAAACTTTTGGATATTTTTGAATGAAGATACCCTAGAAGCAATCTTGGACACTTTTAGAAGAAACTTTTGGATATTTTTGAATGCAGATACTCTAGAAACATCTCTTGTGCACTTTTAGAAGAAACTATTGGATATTTTTGACTGAAAATACTCTAGAAGCATCTCTTGGACACTTTTAGAAGAAACTTTTTGATATTTTTGCATAAAGATACTCTAGAAGCATCTGGTGGACACTTTTAGAAGAAACTTTTGGATATTTTTGAATAAAGATACTCTAGAAGCATCTCTTGGACACTTTTAGAAGAAACTTTTGGATATTTTTAAATGAAGATACCCTAGAGGCACTTCTGGGACACTTTTAGAAGAAACTTATGGATATTTTCGAATGAAGATACCCTAGAAGCAATCTTAGACACTTTTAGAAGAAACTTTTGGATATTTTTGAATGCAGATACTCTAGAAACATCTCTTGTGCACTTTTAGAAGAAACTATTGGATATTTTTGACTGAAAATACTCTAGAAGCATCTCTTGGACACTTTTAAAAGAAACTTTTTAATATTTTTGCATGAAGATACTCTAGAAGCATCTGATGGACACTTTTAGAAGAAACTTGGATATTTTTGAATGAAGATACTCTAGAAGCATCTCTTGGACACTTTTAGAAGAAACTTATGGACATTTTTGAATGAAGATACCCTAGAAGCAATCTTAGACACTTTTAGAAGAAACTTTTGGATATTTTTGAATGCAGATACTCTAGAAGCGTCTCTTGGACACTTTTGGATATTTTTGAATGCAGATACTCTAGAAGCATCTCTTGTGCACTTTTAAAAGAAACTTTTGGATATTTTTGAATGAAGATACTTTAGAAGCACGTCTTGGACACTTTTAGAAGAAACTTTTGGATATTTTTGAATGAAAATACTCTAGAAGCATCTCTTGGACACTTTTAGAAGAAACTTTTTGATATTTTTGAATGAAGATAGTCTAAAAGCATCTCTTGGACACTTTTAGAAGAAAATTTTGGATATTTTTGAATACAGATACTCTAGAAGCGTCTCTTGTGCACTTTTAGAAGAAACTATTGGATATTTTTGAATGGAGATACTCTAGAAGCATCTCTTGGACACTTTTAGAAGAAACTTTTGGATATTTTTGAATGAAGATACTCTAGAAGCATCTCTTGGACACTTTTAGAAGAAACTTTTGGATATTTTTGAATGAAGATACTCTAGAAGCATCTGATGGACACTTTTAGAAGAAACTTTTGGATATTTTTGAATGAAGATACTCTAGAAGCATCTCTTGTGCACTTTTAAAAGAAACTTTTGGATATTTTTGAATGAAGATACTTTAGAAGCACGTCTTGGACACTTTTAGAAGAAACTTTTGGATATTTTTGAATGAAAATACTCTAGAAGCATCTCTTGGATACTTTTAGAAGAAACTTTTTGATATTTTTGCATGAAGATACTCTAGAAGCATCTGGTGGACACTTTTAGAAGAAACTTTTGGATATTTTTGAATAAAGATACTCTAGAAGTATCTCTGAGAAACTTTTAGAAGAAACTTATGGATATTTTTGAATGAAGATACTCTAGAAGCATCTCTTGGACACTTTTAGCAGAAACTTTTGGATATTTTTGAATAAAGATACTCTAGAAGTATCTCTGAGAAACTTTTAGAAGAAACTTATGGATATTTTTGAATGAAGATACTCTAGAAGCATCTCTTGGACACTTTTAGCAGAAACTTTTGGATATTTTTGAATGAAGATACTCTAGAAGCATCTCTTGGACATTTTTAGAAGAAACTTTTTGATATTTTTGCATGAAGATACTCTAGAAGCATCTGATGGACACTTTTAGAAGAAACTTTTGGATATTTTTGAATAAAGATATTCTAGAAGCATCTAATGGACACTTTACGGCCTACGTACATTTTTTCCCTACATCCTAAAGTGAACCAAAATCACACAGAGATTTCTATAAAGTGGAATATACAGAATTTTTGCCCAAAATCTGCACTGGACGCATTCCCTAAGAAGAATTATGTTAATGTGATCCGGCATTTAGATATTGGTTGTCTAGATTAAGTTACTTTTTGTCAAAATGGATAAATTTAGTTAATTCACCATATCAGCTGTCAACTTTAGACAGGCTTGACATAATAGCTTTAAAAAAGGCATAATAGTAGTACATATATAATATTAATTCTCAAATTTAGACAGTTTTGACATATGACAGATTTGACACATTAGCTGTCAAAGTGAGTTTTGACATATTAGTTGTCAAAGTGAGTTTTGACATATTAGCTGTCAAAATGTACAAAATTGTTGTATATAATACAGTAACCTTCGCATTTGACGTACCAGTTGGAAATTTCGACAGTTTTGATAGACTAGCTGTCAAATTCAGGCAATTTTGTAGGTATTTCAAACTAATCAGTTTGAAACTGATTCTGGTTCAAATTATATCCGATCTAAATATAGATAAATAGAATGTAGCAAGACTTATTTTCTTACCTAACACTATATTAGAATCATATTTTGAACAAAAAAAAACAACAATAGTAGTTCAGTTATATCACTCTATATATTATATAATATATGTTACCTTGATTATATTTAAATACGTTCATACATTAAAAAGGAAGCATCCATAAACAAAAGCTACTAAAATATGAAGAATGAAGAAATTTGGAGTGACATAATCAGTAAATGCTCGTGAAAGAATGTTTTACGCACTTTCTTTCACTTAATAGAAAATTATAAACACTATATTATAGCAAAATAATATTTTTTTATAAGACAATAATAAAAACAGGCTTACACAATAAATTATGGTTGCTTCTCTGGATCTGGAAATTTGGGAGGGGCGAGCTAGTGCTTCAGCCAGCACTGAGGCCACATATGACCCATTGTGCATCCTCCCGTGTGTAGGGATATCCTCACCTCAGGATGTCACCAGGCCTATTGATTTAAAATAGGTTATGAGGCTCCCGAGGAGGATCTCCCTGACATCGGCTGGTGTAAGCCAATACTCGCCCAACACGGATCTTCTGATTTCAGAAAAAGCAGAGCAGTCATACATAATGTGTTCTACTGTTTCCTCTCCTTGTTCGCAGCCTCTGCATAGCGGCGATTCTGTTAATTTCATCCTATAGAGATGTTGTCGCAATTGGCAGTGACCTGTCAGGATTCCCACAGCTGTTCGGAGATTTTGTCTGGTCAATGCCTTAAATTTTTTTGCTGTTTCCTCGCCAGGATGAGGTAATAACTCTCTGGCCAGTCTACAGTTCGTAGTTTCATCCCAGCACTGTATAAATTTTTGGTGAGAGTGCTGTTTAATAAGGTCCACGACTGCGGACAATGTTAGCTTGGTAGACGGGCGAGGGCTAACATATCTGTAGCCCGCAGCCCTCTTTGCTAAATTGTTCGCAATGCGGTTGCCTTTAGAGTTCCCATGTCCTTTGATCCAGCTGAGAGTGACCATGTTATTCTGGCTGGCCTCAGTTAGAGATTGGTGACATTCTAGTACTAAACTTGAAGTGTAACGTGGTCTATTCAAGGTCAGTAGTGCTTGTCGGCAGTCTGTATATATGTTTATATTCCTGCCTGTGATGTTCTTATTGATTAATTCTTTTGCAGCTATGGTTATGCCTCTGAGTTCTGACTGAACCACACTTGACAAGCCATCCATAGCCCATTTTGTTTTTAGGCTTAAGGATCTAGAGTAAATTCCACATCCTACACCTTGCTTTGTTTTTGATCCATCCGTATATACGCTCAGAGCGTTCACTACGTTGGGGTCTGCTATCTTGTTTGTTAATATTTTGTAGGGTTTGTCAAAGACAAATCTTGGTGCGACGGCATCCGTGACTGTCTGTAAGAGTGGTATCACTTTTATCGATTCCCTCCACAGACTATCCCTATAGGTGCCAGTCCCTACAGTGGGTTCGATACCAACCGTGCGAAAGCGTACCATGGTCATCAATGCGACCTCCTTAACAAATATATCAAGGGGGGTGAGACCAAGTATGACTTCAATTGCGCTGGTCGGTGTGCTTCGCATGGCTCCTGTTACGAGAAGGCATGCTGATCTTTGAATTTGGTTTAATTTTTTGATAGCTGTCGTTTGTTTCACTTTAGGCCACCACACGACAGCACCATATGTTAGCATAGGTCTTATGATTGCCGTGTAGATCCACATGGTGACCTTGGGGGATAATCCCCAGGTCTGTCCTATGGTTCGGCGGCATTGCTCATAAGATATAAATGCTTTTTTAACTCTGCTTTCTATGTGTGAGTTCCACGTCAGCTTGCTGTCGAGGATAACACCTAAGTATTTCACTTCTGTAGCAAAGCTTAATTTAACGTCGAAAAGACTGGGTGCGTTTAAGCCCCTAGGTTTCGTTTTCTTTGTGAAAAGAACCATCTCTGTCTTTTTGGGGTTAATAGACAGCGATTGTTCTTTGCACCATGTCTCTAAAGTTCTGAAAGCCACTTGCATTCTGTCGCAAAGGGTGCTTTCAAACTTTCCTGTTGCTTGTTTTTAAATAACAGTATTTAGAAAACGTAATTTGTGTTTTTGTAGTTAAGTTAAATACACTTGCAATGGTTCTTGTTCTTATTAAATATAGAACAGAACATTTTTTTGACAGTCTTATACATAAAATCGTAAAAAAAAATGATACAAACATATCTCGCGCCATGCTGTCAATGTATTCCTGAATTTGTGCATGGTTAGAATTTCTAAATGCTGCGACATACATATAAGTATTAATCAGTCCATACAAGGACAAAATCAAACTGTAGACACTGTGTTTCACTCTGTTAGAGCTCATCAGTACAGGTTTTACTTTACTGCATACTTTACTTTTAAATTTAAACAGTTTTGACACATTATCTGTCAAAATGGCATAAGTTTAGAAAATTTATTATATCAGCTGTCAATTTAGACAGTTTTGTCATATGACCGATTTGACATATTAGCTGTCAAATTACAGTTTTGACATAGTAGCTGTTAAAATGGCATATATTTAGAATTTATCATATTAGCTGTCAAATTTAGACAGTTTTGACATATTGTCAAATTTAATCAGTTTTGACATATAAGCTGTCAAAGTGAAAGTTTTGATATGTTAGCTGTTAAAATGGTATAAATTTATCATATTAACTGTCAAATTGAGACAGTTTTGACAGATTAGAAGATATAAAAGTTGATATTAGGATATATTATTTCCACGGTTCTCACAGTGAGTAGCTAGCTTCAATTTCGATACCTGTTCCATTTTTTAATGCAACAAATAATTTGACCAATAAATTCATGAATTTATTCTAGATCTTCTTCGCGATGGCGTTTACAGAATTTTTCAACGAAAAGCACATTGACCAACTTTTGAAGATTTTACTAATTTAATTTGTATACTTTACTCCTAAATTTAAACAATTTTGACATATTAGTAATCAAAAAGACAATTTTGACATATTAGCTGTCAAAATGACATAAATTTAGAAAATCAGCTGTCAAATTTAGACAGTTTTGATATATTAGCACGGTATTGACATATAAGCTATTACAATGGCGTAAATTTAACAGATTAGTTGTCAAATTTAGACAGTTTTGACATATTAGATGTTAAATTTAGATAGTTTTCACATATTAGCTGTCAGTTTAATAGTTTTGGCATAGTAGCTGTTAAAATGGCAAATATTTCGAATTAGCTGTCAAATTTAGACATTTTTGACATATTAGTTGTCAAATTTAGACAGTTTTGACATATTAGTTGTCAAATTGAGACAGTTTTGACATATTATTTGTCAAATTTAGACAGTTTTAACATATTAGCTGTCAAAGTGACAATTTTGATATGTTAGCAGTTAAAAGGGTATAAATTTAGAAAATCTATTATATTAGCTATCAAATTTACAGAGTTTTGACATATTAGCTGTTAAAATGGCACAAATTTAGTAAATTATTTAGTAAGTATTGCATTTATCATATGAATTGTCAAATTTTGACAGTTTTGGCATATTAGTTGTAAAATTTAGAAATTTTAAATATATTAGCTGTCAAAATAACAGTTTTGACATATTAGCTGTCAAATTTAGACAGTGTTAAAATATTAGTTGTCAAAATGAAATATTTCTGTAAATAACCTTTTATGTTTTCATTTATCATATTAACTGTTAAATTGAGACATTTTTGACAGATTGTCTGTCAAAATATATGAGATATCACCTGCACCACCTCACGTAGGCGTCGTAGTACTTGATTTAGTGAGAATAAATGGGATATTAACTGCGCCACCTTACGGTGGCGCCATAGTACTTAATTTAGTAATTTTTTTCCTTTAGTTTCAATTGACCCTTCAAAAAGGATAGAACAATAAATTTTTTTTTCTTTTTTTTTTATGGTCAAACACAAGCACTGCAGGAAAATTCCTTTAAGGCGCTCTGAGAGCGGTGCGTGTGCGAAGAAAGCGATTCACGTTGTTCTTGAATCGTTGAAGGTTATATTCGGTGGGAAATACGGCCTCAGAAAGGCCGTTCCACAAAGAGGATGTCCTCCAGAAGAAAGAGTTCTTAAACAATGATGTTCGAGGAGTATTAAGTTGAACCACATAGGTATGGGCGGAGGTGGTTTGTCGTGTATTTCTGCTATGAATTGCTCTAGGTGGAATCAAGCGGGCAATGTCAGTAGAACACTTGCCATGGAAATATTTGTAAAAGAGGGTCAAATCACCAACCTGTCTTCGATGTTCTAAGCTGTCGAGGTTCTTGGTTAGCTCGTGGTCACCGATCAGGAATCCAACAACCGAAGGGTATGCTTCGGTGCAGAACTCCAGACATGAGAGCAGTATTCCAGTGATGGTCGAATCTAGGCTTTGTAGAGTGTCAAAAGTTGTTGTGGTGTATACAGCTTTTTGGTACGGAAAAGTACACCGAGTTTCTGAGAAGCTGTCCTGGCGATTGTTACCACGTGATTATGCCAAGACATATCTCCTCCCAGATTGACACCCAGTAAGTTAATAGACGAAGCCAGTGGAATTGCGTGTCCTGCCATGACTATAACTGGTTCTGCAATGTTAACCTTCTTAGAGAAAACTGCTGCCTGGGTTTTTTTAGCGTTAAATTCGACTTGGTTACTGTCACCCCAAGACAAAATTTCTTCCAGGTCTTTATTGAGTCGTGATACTTCATGCTGTCTGCGAAGATGTGCGTCAGCAGCCGATGTTCGAGAATTCAAAGTAAACGATGAGATAAGTGTGCTGTCGTCAGCAAAGCTATAAATTGGATTTTCTGTCTTCGCTAGAAGGTCGTTAATGTATAGTAAGAAGAGGGTTGGGGATAATATGGACCCCTGAGGAACACCAGCATTGATGGTAAAGGTGTCCGAGAGAAACCCGTCAATCGCCACTTGCAGCGAACGGTCCTAAAGAAAGCTAGAAAGCCATGAACAGAATCGACCGGGCATACCGTAGGATCGCAGTTTACTTAGGAGCCCCTCGTGCCAGACACGATCAAATGCTTTAGAAATGTCTAGTGCAATAGCCCGGGACTCCCCATGATGTTCGACTGCGTTGCTCCAAAGATGGGTGTCATATGCTAGGAGGTCTCCTGTTGATCTGGACTTACGAAAGCCGTACTGATGGTCGCTGATAATATTAAGGCCCTCTAGGTACTTTAGAAGTTGTTGGTTAATAGCTTTCTCCATCACTTTTGATATAACTGAAAGCAATGCGACAGGTCGATAGTTGTTTGGCATGGTTTTCTTGCCTTTCTTTGGTATAGGCTGAACTCTTGCCTTCTTCCAGCAAGATGGAAATATTCCTTTTTTGTAGGATAGGTTAAAAAGTCTACAAAATATTGGTGTTAGCTCATCAGCGCATTCCTTGAGCACTATAATAGGAATTTCATCTGGACCAGAAGCCTTCCTGACATCGAGCCCTTTAAGAATTCGTTTGACAGGACGCTGACGGAATACGATTGAACTGCTGGAATGTTCGGTGGTGTTTTTCCCTGAAAGTCTACGTTGGAATGAGAAGAAAATAGTTCTGCCAGAAGTTCGCTTTATCTCCGGCTGTGGTTGCTATTGTGCCGTCGGAACGTGTTAGAGGTGGAATATTTGATTTGGTAAAATTTTGACTGACGGCCTTAGCGACTGACCAAAAAGACCTAGATCCGTTAGGACTGGCAAGAAGTTTGTTTTTGATCCTCGTGTTATGCGTCTCTTTGCTTTGATCTATCGTTTGCTTACACTGGTTTCGAGCGGTAACAAGGGTGGTGCGATTCTCAGCCGTTGGATTTTTACGCCACTGTCGGTAAGCTAGATTTTTAGATCTGACTGCGCGCTCGCAGTTTTTGCTAAACCAGGGCTTGCCGTTAGAAGGGCGCTTATTGGAATAAGGAATAAAGGCTTCCATGCCAGTTAGAATGACATCGGAGACCTCTTGAGCACAAACGGATGGATCATCAGAAGAAAAGCACACGTTCAGCCAAGGAAAAGTGTGAAAATGGTTCTTCAGGTCTTCCCACCTGGCAGATCTGTAATGCCAAATCTTGCGAGGTTTAGGAGGCTGCTCAGAATAAATTGGTAGCTCGCTTAGTGTTGAAATAAGTTTGTGATCGGAAGATCCTAGCGGAGACTGAACGGAGATAGTGTATAGGTCTGGGTTTGATGTCAAAAAAAGATCCAACAGACTAGCAAAATCACCATCTCGGTCTGGTATCCGCGTTGGTTCTTCTACGAGTTGAGTTAAGCCAGAACTGATCGCGAATGATTCTGCCTCACGGCCTTGTTCATCGTTGGTATTTGAGTATTTAAGCCAGTTGACATTATGGACGTTAAAGTCTCCAAAGATAGCGACTTCGGCATTTGGATGGTTGGTTTGCAAGAAGTCGATTGTGTTGGCTAGTGATGAGAAAAGGGCTCTGTATTGGGTGTCGCTTGGAGGACGGTAAAGGCAGCAGATAAACTTGGTGATTTTCTGCGTAGATATTTTAAACCACATTACATCAAACCATGTCGGTTCAAGTGTTTCCTCTCGTTGGCAGCAAAGATCATCTCGGATAAAGAGACATACCCCAAAGTTGCGTCTAAATCGGCATAATGAAAATCGTATCCAGGGTATAAATAGCTGACGGTATTTGTTGACGATCTGACCTTTGTCTCGGTCAGTGCGAGCACATGAGGCTTGGAAGATTGTAAGTGCTGGTGGACTAAATTTATGTTGGTGTTAAGCCCTCTGATGTTGCAGAAATCAATTTTGAAGTTGCTGTTTTTGGGTCTGTTAGCAACTGCAGGTGCCACACTATTTCTCCGTTGAGTGTTGTTAGGGGAACCCAGTGTATTGTAGGAGATAGTGGAAGTTCGATTAATATCGCTTGATGAGGCCACAGGACTAGCCCCCACCCGGAGATCCGATTGGGGGGCGAGTTTAGCTCCGGAGTATTTTAGTCTTGGAGCTTCCATCATGCTTTTTTTTCTTTCGGTCCCACCCTGGAAACCGGAAACATCGACACGGCGACGAAACGTTAACCCAAAGAGCAACTTCACGCCGCCTAAATCGATGCAATGGTATCTCACCGGGCGATGCCCAACAGCATCTACCATTTGCATTTGCAAGGTCAAATAACAACTAGATTGTTATTGAAATATATTTGTTAACTAATTTTGTGGTTGTATAAATAATTAAAAAATAAAATAAATATATATTTATTGTAATTATTTTTCATATATGATATATAATTAATAGTTCAATGGACTCATAAGGTGAAACGGTATACTTTTCTTATTAATATTATTATTGTTATTAATTAACTATTATTTATTAACGTTATTGAACCGTAGGTCTACAGATAAAATTTTACAATGTAGTAATTGTTAGAAAACAAACAATGCGCACAAAACAATGTTATCATAAAACATAAAATTTACACCAATATAATATAACGCAGATTTAATTTATCAGAATCATTGTAAATTTGTTATTTATATTGTTTAAACAAAATACTTGGTACCACATCTTTTCTACGCACGTAAGAAGTTATACTTCTTTGACCTAAAAATAACGATCATAAAGTTTAATCTCATGTCTAGATAGTAAAAGGCCACTTCTTTTATTTCGTAAGTTTGACAAGATGAAATGTTTGTAATTATAAATTAAAGTGAATCTTGCTTTTGTTAACAAATTTTGAAATAACATTTGCCACGTATTTTAATGTAATTAAAAACAAAATCAAATTTTAAAAAATTAATAAAAAGGTTAATCAATTTACTCCAATTTAAATCCAACTCCAGCTGAGATCGGTAGTGGTTTCTCTACTGGCAAATTGTGCCCAGCTCAGCCGTAGAGGGTAAGTACCAAAATAAAATGAGTGCGCCACCGATTTGTACGGTTAAAATCGGAAACCCCTGATGTTCCAGGCACTACTTCCCCCACTGGAGATAATTAAATAAATTTTGAATATTAAACAGCTCTAATTGAATTACACAATAAAAGAAAGCGAAGATAAAGTGAGCTAAACAAAACAAAATCTCAGCTAGACCCTTCTTTAATAGAAATATTAAGAATTACAAAACTGTCAAGCCTCGTGCTTGACAACGCTATTGATATTTATATAAAAAAAGAATATATGAATAATATTAAAAGAGAATTTTATCCCAAAATGTGTGATCACACGCAATATAAAAAAAAATATAAACAAGAAAAATAGATCTTAACTAAAACTAGAGTTGCGCCTTAAATCTAATTAGCTTATCTGATAATCTAGATACAATTCCTCGTCGTCCTAGGCTTCTCCAATACTTAGGCCGGTACCAAATTCAAGCCTGTTCCCAGAACCAATAGGCTTGCACCAATCACAACTAACTTAAGCTCGACTAAGTATCAGGTCAGCAATCAAAACTCAACCAAAAACTAGGACTTAAACCCTTAACTAGGATTTATACCTGTATCTATGATTTCAGCCTATAACTAGGACCCTATTAAGATAGGGTTGTTTTATTTCTTTAAACTCGTGACGCCCCTGGCTGGTAAACGCGTGGAACAATATTCTCGTTGCTAATTGCACCAATCGGGAATTCTACCACAATTTACCGTCTGAACGGTTTTAAATTACCAAAATTTCCCTACTGTCTGCTCGATGGGCTACCTACACTCATAGGGAACGAAAGAACCATAAGAATCGAACAACCACATAAATAAATAACGTGTTACTCACCACAGAAGATTTCCTAAATATCCCTTCACGAGGAATTTTTCCAACGAATCCACCAAAATAACGGAAAATCTCACTCCAATACTATTCGTTAGGAAAAACTGAGGTTTAATTTCGTAAATCCAAAATTAATTGTCTCTGATGAACAGAGATTACAACTTAAACCCAGAAAATCTTCTCACTGCCACGTTTTCAAGACAAAGGCTGGTAAAAGAAAGAGCCGATTCTTCCATATCACGCTCACGGAATTTGACACACGTCGAAATAAGAGGTGGCCTCTACTACTATAGGGACAATAACCGTAGATTCTTCAGCTACCAATTTACCAACAAACAGTGGTCGTTAGATACGACTAATCTTATTATTTATCAAGATATCAATAAAAATCTCAACATTACCTAATTCCTCGTTCATTTTCAATTTTATTAAGCAAGATAGAAATATAACGGAACACTGACTGTAGAACACTATACGTCGAGTTATCGACAAAAGAAGAGAAATAGTACCTCGGCCGGGTGAAAATAAAAACATAACCCCAAGGATTCATAAACTGAATTTTAATAAATATACTTCTAAAAATAATTCCAGCGATATCAGGAATAATTTATGGCCAGAATAATAAATAATAGATGGCGATTAACTATAATCGATCTAAATCAACTGGTTCCAGACTCCAGTAAACCTTTAATAATGACAGATTTATAAGGTAAGAATTTAGTTATACTAGAGCGAATTTGACCCGTGACACATTAAATGTAGAAATCTATATAATTTTATAAAAAAATTGTTTGTTTTTGACGTTTGACAGGTGACATATGATAATTTATATTTGACAGTTAACATTAAACAATCGACATTTAACAGTTCACACTTGACATTTGTCAGTAGACATTTGACAGTTGTGTATATTTTTGAAATTTGACAGTTGACGTTTGACAGTTGTGTATATTTTTGACAGTTAATAGTAAACATTTTACAGTTCATGCTTGTCAAATGGAATTTGACAGTTAAAATTTGAGACAGGTGATATTTCGCAGTTGACGTGTGAGAGTTATAGATATTTTTAAAATTTGACAATTGACATTTAAAGATTTTTGGAGAGTTCTGATTCAAATAATAAACTATAATACTTATAAAAATTTCTAACAAATTATAAAAAAAATTTAAATCTATGTTTAATCATTATTTAACATTATATGTCCTACTTAAAAACACTGCAAACTCCTTTAGGCCTTTGAAACATCTGTTGTGTTTCTTTTATGTCAAATTTCTTATATATTGCAACATGAAGAATGTTGTTAAGTGATTAAATTCATACAAGTTTACCGCAAATTGCAATAAAAAAAAACGGTAAAGATGTATTTACTGTAATATTGAGTAACTCTTCTTAGAATCTTCTTTAGCATAATTTAATCTCAAATCATTCTTAAAAACACATTAAAAATCGTAGTAGAAATAACTAATTATTAATTCTTTACCTTAAATTCAGTCAAAAGTAGTTTTTCTACGGTAAATTACGTTGTTTTACTTCAAGAGTCTATAATATTCGTTATTTTTTGACGTTTAAACGTTTTTAATTTGACAGTTTGACGTTTTTAATTTAACAGTTTGACGTTTTAACGTGTTTATTTGACAGTTTGACGTTTTAACGTTTTTAATTTAACAGTTTGACGTTTCAACGTATTTATTATGACAGTTTGACGTTTCAACGTATTTAATTCGACAGTTTGACATTTCAACGTTTTTAATGTGACAGTTTAACGTTTCAACGCTTATAATTTGACAGTTTGACATTTCAACGTTTTTATCTTGACAGTTTGCCATTTCAAAGTTTTTATGTGACAGTTTGACGTTTCAGCGTTTTTAAATTGACAGTTTAACGTTTCAACGCTTTTAATTTAACATTTTGAGATTTCACCGTTTTTATCTTGACAGTTTGATGTTTTCATCTTTTTTAATTTGACAGTTTAACGTTTTAACTTCTTATAATTTGACAGTTGAACTTATCAACACGTATTTAATTTGACAGTTCAACGTTTTTAATTTAACAGTTTAACGTTGTCACGGTTTAAAATCCGCTCTAGTTATAATTAATTTCTTACCTTATAAATTCTCCATTACTAAGGGTTAAATCGAGTCAGGAACAAGTTGATTTTAGTTCAGTTGTAGATAATCACCAACTAATCATTATATGCTGGCCACAAATTGTTACTAATATTACTTTGAAAGTCTATTATTAAATTCAGATCACAAATTATTGTGGTTATGTTTATTTTTAAAATTACTGTCACTTTCGTTTTCACCTGACCGATGTACTCTTCTTTTCTTTTTGTCGATAACTCGTCATATTGTTGTCTACAGCCAGGTGTTTCGTTATATTGTCATCTAGCATATAAAGATTGGATATGAACGAGAAATTGAGTAATACTGAGATTTTTGGTGTTATCTTGATAAGTAATAAGATTTGTTGTTATCGAACGATTACCGTTTGTTTGTAAATTGTTGGCTGTCGACTCTTCGGTTATTGTCCTTGCAGTGGTAGAGGCCATTTTCGAGTCTGTCAAATTTTATCGAAAGTGAGCGATTTCTCTTTCTTTCCGTTATCTGCTTTTGACCAAAGTGGTTGCTCGAAGACCAGAGAAGATTTTCGGTTTAAGTTTCAATCTCGGTACATCCGGGTCAATTAATTTTGGATTTTTGAAACTAAACCTTATTTTCCATTTGAACCGTCGTTTGGAGTTAGTTTCTGTTGTTATTTTTGGACAGATTCTTTGGAAAAGTCGCTTGGCGGATTTTTGTGGTAAGTAACACGTCTTTTATTCATGTGGTTTGTTCAATCCTTATGGTTTTCTCTTTCCTTTTATTTCCGACGAAATGTAGATAGATCACGGAACAGTCAGGGAATTATTTGGTGAACTCAATACCATTCAGGCAGCGAATTGCGGTTAGAATCCCCTGTTGGTGCAATTAGCAGCGAGTATATTATTTCACCCGTTTACCAGCCAGGTGTGTCACGATTTTGAAGGAATTAAACCCTATTACAATAGGTGAGTTTCAATGTTATATTTTGTATGATTAATAACGCCATATAGTCGCAATTTTAGTTTAATATCTTGATTTTACATGTATTTTTCTTTGTGTATCGTATGTGTGTATTATTTTAAGAAACTAGACTCCTTTTAGCTCCTTTGCGCTGTTATTAATTAATTTTATGTTAAACCTTAATTTAGTTTATTATTATAATTCAGTTATGGTGAATAAGTCATATGTCAGTTTGTTAAGTTCCTTCAAGTCAGTAGTTTTGTTTAGAAATTGTAAAATTCGGTAATATTAATTTCTAACTTCTGTAATTTGTATAATTCATTTAAACTCATTATTTTTTTTTATTGTTAAGCAAAATAAGTTTTTTTTTAAAATTGTATTAAAGTCAGTAAATTAGTATAACGATATTAAATCAATTAATTCAAGGAGTCATGAAAATTTGTTTAGGTTTATTGTTAATTCCGAATTACGATTTTAGGGTCCTTGGTACAGGTCCCAGTTTTTGACACAGGCTTTAATTTTGGTGCAGTCCTAATTCTTGGTACGGACTTAAGTTATTTTTGTTACGGGCCTATTTGGTTGGAGCAAGCCTATTTGTTTTTGGAGCAGGCTTGATTTTTGGTACAGGCCTAAATATTAGTGAAGCCTTTGAAGCCAAGTACTAGAAGGAATCGTTATCTGGATTATCAGATAAGCCAATAGCACTATATCTAGATTTAAGTCGTGACTATAGTTTTTAATTTTAAATTTCTTTTTCTTGTATTGCGTGTGATCACACTTTTCAGTTAATTTTATTTAGATTACTCTTAACTTTCATGTTAATAACATTGTTAAGCGCGGGGGTTGACAGTAGTGTGAACTCTAATTTTTTTTTATATTAAAGAAGGGTCTAGTTGATATTTTTGTTTTATTTAGCTCACTCTATCGTTCTTATTGTGCAATCCAAGTAATATTGATTAATATTTTAAATTTATTTAATTATCTCCAGTGGGAAAGGTCAGTGCCTAAACAACAGGGGTTTCCGATTTTAACCGTTTAAATCGGTGGCGCACTCACTCATATTTTTGTACTTACCCTCTACGGCTGAGCTGGGCACTAATTTGCCAGTAGAGAAACCACTTACCGCTCTCAACTGGAGTTGAACTTCTATTGGAAGTATTTGATTAATTTTTCAAAATTTATTTTTGTTTTTTTATTTTCAATTCATTTATTACACTAAAAGTACGTGGCAACGTTTCAACGCTTTTAATTGGACAGTTGAACTTATCAACGTATTTAATTTGACAGTTTGACGTTTCAACCTATTTAATATGACAGTTTGACGTTTCAAAGTTTTTAATTAGACAGATTGACGTTTTAACGTTTTTAATTGACAGTTTGACGTTTTAACGCTTTTGATGTGACATACCACTATGTGGCGCCACTGGTTGTATTTTTTTTAGAACCAATATTTAATAATTAGAACGAAGGAAAATACCATTTAAATGACACATTAGTGTTTCCTATTCCAACACTTTTATTTAATGAACAGGAATTTCCATTTTTTATCAATGGACTCAATAATACGAAATAAAATACGTTTCTATGTAGTAATAAATTACTATAAACTTATAAATTCAACTATAAAACGTATTCACTGATATTTATAGATTTATTTATAAAAAATTAATTATATAATTACATAGAAAAATGTTTTTATTTTTATTGAGAAACATTTTGTAACATACCTGAAAAATAAAATATCATCGATGATGCATGTTTTCAATATATTGTGAAATAATTTTATTTAGAATGTCCGAAAAACTTACTTTATCTTTTGATCTATATCTCCTATATATCCAATATCCCCTTTTTGGAAAAAATCATGCCTAAAGTAGATTAAATTAGCTACAATTTGAGCCAACTGGCAATTTTGTAGGACTTATACATTTTGAGTTACGATCGTTTGAAAATTGATTATTTTTTTCCAAAACGTTTTGACCGACTTTCGTGAACAACACCGGTCGAAAATGAAAGTTATGAGAAATTAAGTTAAACAGAGATTATACCTATGCTTAAATTAAAGCTAATACACAATTCCCCATAGCTTTCATAGTAGAATCATTTCTTCGTCCAGTGTTCCTCAGGAAAAAATGATCAATTTTCAAAAGAATGTAACTCAGAATCTATAAGAGCTGCAGATCTGCAGTTAGGCTCAAATTGTAACAAATTTAATTTACTTTAAAAATGTTTGTTTTTTGTCTAGAAGATACAGACCAAAAACTGAAATCAGCCAAAACTTAACATTTAAAATTTATAGAAAAATGATCAATGTTCAAAGGAGCGTAACGCAGAATCTATTCAACCTACAGAGCTGCTAGTAGACCCAAATTGTAGCAAATTTAATCTACTTTAAATATGCTCAAGTCTGTATTTTCCAAAAACTCACTGATTGGCAGATAGAGGCCAGAAACAGAAAGCAGCCAAAACAACATTTGGACTTTTTGAAAAAAAAAAAGATCATTGTTCAAAGGAGCGTAACTCAGAATCTATATCACCTAAAGAGCTGTTCTAAGACTTAAATTGTAGCAAATTTAATCTACTTTAAATAGCTCAAGTTTGTTTTTTATAAAAAATCACTGATTGGCAGATAGAGGCCAAAAACAGAAAGCAGCCAAAACAAGATTTGGACTTTTTGGAAAAAGATTATCAATGTTCAAAGGAGCGTAACTCAGAATCTATACGACCTAAAGAGATGTTCTAAAACTTAAATTGTAGCAAATTTAATCTACTTTAAATATGCTCAAGTCTGTTTTTTCCAAAAACTCACTGAATAGCAGATAGAGGCCAAAAACAGAAAGCAGCCAAGACAAGATTTGGACATGTTCAAAGAAGCGTAACTCAGAATCTATACGACCTAAAGAGCTGTTCTAATACTCAAATTGTGGCAAATTTAATCTACTTTAAATAGCAGATACAGGCCAAAAACAGAAACCAGTCAAAACAACATTTGGACATGTTCAAAGGAGCGTAACTTAGAATCTAATCCCCCTACAGAGCTGTTCTAATACTCAAATTGTGGCAAATTTAATCTACTTTAAATAGCTCAAGTTTGTTTTTTATAAAAAATCACTGATTGGCAGATAGAGGCCAAAAACAGAAAGCAGCCAAAACAAGATTTGTACTTTTTGGAAATAGATGATCAATGTTCAAAGGAGCGTAACTCAGAATCTATACGATCTAAAGAGCTGTTCTGAGACTTAAATTGTAGCAAATTTAATCTACTTTAAATATGCTCAAGTCTGTTTTTTCCAAAAACTCACTAATTAGCAGATACAGGCCAAAAACAGAAACCAGCCAAAACAACATTTGGACATGTTCAAAGGAGCGTAACTTAGAATCTAATCCCCCTACATCCAAAACAAGATTTGGAGTTTTTGGAAAAAGATGATCAATGTTCAAAGGAGCGTAACTCAGAATCTATACAACCTAAAGAGCTGTTCTAAGACTTAAATTGTAGCAAATTTAATCTACTTTAAATATGCTCAAGTCTGTTTTTTCCAAAAACTCACTGATTAGCAGATACAGGCCAAAAACAGAAACCAGTCAAAACAACATTTGGACATGTTCAAAGGAGCGTAACTTAGAATCTAATCCCCCTACATAGCTGTTCTAATACTCAAATTGTGGCAAATTTAATCTACTTTAAATAGCTCAAGTCTGTATTTTCCAAAAACTCACTGGTTGGCAGATAGAGGCCAAAAACAGAAAGCAGTCAACACAACATTTGGACTTTTTGGAAAAAGATGATCAATGTTCAAAGGAGCGTAACGCATAATCTATACGACGTAAAGAGCTGTTCTAAGACTTAAATTGTAGCAAATTTAATCTACTTTAAATATGCTCAATTTTTTTTTCCAAAAATTTACTGATTAGCAGATACAGGCCAAAAACAGACACCAGTCAAAACAACATTTGGATATGTTCAAAGGAGCGTAACTTAGAATCTAATCCCCCTACAAAGCTGTTCTAATACTCAAATTGTGGCAAATTTAATCTACTTTAAATATCCTTAAGCCTGTTTTTTCCAAAAACTCACTGATTAGCAGATACAGGCCAAAAACAGAAACCAGCCAAAACAACAATTGGACATGTTCAAAGAAGCGTAACTCAGAATCTATACGACCTAAAGAGCTGTTCTAATACTCAAATTGTGGCAAATTTAATCTACTTTAAATAGCTCAAGTTTGTTTTTTATAAAAAATCACTGATTGGCAGATAGAGGCCAAAAACAGAAAGCAGCCAAAACAGGATTTGGACTTTTTGGAAAAAGATGATCAATGTTCAAAGGAGCGTAACTCAGAATCTATACGATCTAAAGAGCTGTTCGAAGACTTAAATTGTAGCAAATTTAATCTACTTTAAATATGCTCAAGTCTGTTTTTTCCAAAAACTCACTGATTGGCAGATGTAGGCCAAAAACAGACACCAGTCAAAACAACATTTGGACATATTCAAAGGAGCGTAACTTAGAATCTAATCCCCCTACAGAGCTGTTCTAATACTCAAATTGTGGCAAATTTAATCTACTTTAAATATCCTCAAATCTGTTTTTCCCAAAAACTCACTGATTAGCAGATACAGGCCAAAAACAGAAACCAGCCAAAAGAACATTGGGACATGTTCAAAGGAGCGTAACTCAGAATCTATACCCCCTACAGAGCTGTTCTAATACTCAAATTTTAGCAAATTTAATCTACTTTAAATATGCTCAAGTCTGTATTTTCCAAAAACTCACTGATTAGCAGATAGAGGCCAAAAACAGAAAGCAGCCAAGACAAGATTTGGACTTTTTGGAAAAAGATGATCAATGTTCAAAGGAGCGTAACTCATAATCTGTACGACTTAAAGAGCTGTTCTAAGACTTAAATTGTAGCAAATTTAATCTACTTTAAATATGCTCAATTTTTTGTTTCCAAAAATTCACTGATTAGCAGATACAGGCCAAAAACAGACACCATTCAAAACAACATTTGGACATGTTCAAAGGAGCGTAACTTAGAATCTAATCCCCCTACAAAGCTGTTCTAATACTCAAATTGTGGCAAATTTAATCTACTTTAAATATCCTCAAGTCTGTTTTTTCCAAAAACTCACTGATTAGCAGATAGAGGCCAAAAACAGAAAGCAGCCAAGACAAGATTTGGACTTTTTGGAAAAAGATGATCAATGTTCAAAGGAGCGTAACTCATAATCTATACGACGTAAAGAGCTGTTCTAAGACTTAAATTGTAGCAAATTTAATCTACTTTAAATATGCTCAATTTTTTTTTTCAAAAATTCACTGATTAGCAGATACAGGCCAAAAACAGACACCAGTCAAAACAACATTTGGATATGTTCAAAGGAGCGTAACTTAGAATCTAATTCCCCTACAAAGCTGTTCTAATACTCAAATTGTGGCAAATTTAATCTACTTTAAATATCCTTAAGTCTGTTTTTTCCAAAAACTCACTGATTAGCAGATACAGGACAAAAACAGAAACCAGCCAAAACAACATTTGGACATGTTCAAAGAAGCGTAACTCAGAATCTATACGACCTAAAGAGCTGTTCTAATACTCAAATTGTGGCAAATTTAATCTACTTTAAATAGCTCAAGTTTGTTTTTTATAAAAAATCACTGATTGGCAGATAGAGGCCAAAAACAGAAAGCAGTCAAAACAACATTTGGACTTTTTGGAAGAAGATGATCAATGTTCAAAGGAGCGTAACTCAGAATCTATACGATCTAAAGAGCTGTTCGAAGACTTAAATTGTAGCAAATTTAATCTACTTTAAATATGCTCAAGTCTGTTTTTTCCAAAACCTTACTGATTAGCAGATACAGGCCAAAAACAGAAACCAGCCAAAAGAACATTTGGACATGTTCAAAGAAGCGTAACTCAGAATCTATACCCCCTACAGAGCTGTTCTAATACTCAAATTGTGGCAAATTTAATCTACTTTAAATATGCTCAAGTCTGTATTTTCCAAAAACTCACTGATTGGCAGATAGAGGCCAAAAACAGAAAGCAGTCAACACAACATTTGGACTTTTTGGAAAAAGATGACCAATGTTCAAAGGAGCGTAACTCATAATCTATACGACGTAAAGAGCTGTTCTAAGACTTAAATTGTAGCAAATTTAATCTACTTTAAATAAGCTCAAGTCTGTTTTTTCCAAAAATTCACTGATTAGCAGATACAGGCCAAAAACAGACACCAGTCAAAACAACATTTGGACATGTTCAAAGGAGCGTAACTTAGAATCTAATCCCCCTACAGAGCTGTTCTAATACTCAAATTGTGGCAAATTTAATCTACTTTAAATAGCTCAAGTCTGTATTTTCCAAAAACTCACTGATTGGCAGATAGAGGCCAAAAACAGAAAGCAGTCAACACAACATTTGTACTTTTTGGAAAAAGATGACCAATGTTCAAAGGAGCGTAACTCATAATCTATACGACGTAAAGAGCTGTTCTAAGACTTAAATTGTAGCAAATTTAATCTACTTTAAATATGCTCAAGTCTGTTTTTTCCAAAAACTCACTGATTAGCAGATAGAGGCCAAAAACAGAAAGCAGCCAAAACAAGATTTGGACTTTTTGGAAAAAATGATCAATGTTCAAAGGAGCGTAACTCAGAATCTATACGATCTAAAGAGCTGTTCTAAGACATAAATTGTAGCAAATTTAATCTACTTTAAATATGCTCAAGTCTGTTTTTTCCAAAAACTCACTGATTAGCAAATACAGGCCAAAAACAGAAACCAGTCAAAACAACATTTGGACATGTTCAAAGGAGCGTAACTTAGAATCTAATCCCCCTACAGAGCTGTTCTAATACTCAAATTGTGGCAAATTTAATCTACTTTAAATAGCTCAAGTCTGTACTTTCCAAAAACTCACTGATTGGCAGATAGAGGCCAAAAACAGAAAGCAGTCAACACAACATTTGGACTTTTTGGAAAAAGATGACCAATGTTCAAAGGAGCGTAACTCATAATCTATACGACGTAAAGAGCTGTTCTAAGACTTAAATTGTAGCAAATTTAATCTACTTTAAATATGCTCAAGTCTGTTTTTTCCAAAAACTCACTGATTAGCAGATAGAGGCCAAAAACAGAAAGCAGCCAAAACAAGATTTGGACTTTTTGGAAAAAATGATCAATGTTCAAAGGAGCGTAACTCAGAATCTATAAGATCTAAAGAGCTGTTCTAAGACATAAATTGTAGCAAATTTAATCTACTTTAAATTTGCTCAAATCTGTTTTTTTCCAAAAACTCACTGATTAGCAGATACAGGCCATAAACAGAAACCAGCCAAAAGAACATTGGGACATGTTCAAAGGAGCGTAACTCAGAATCTATATCCCCTACAGAGCTGTTTTAATACTCAAATTTTAGCAAATTTAATCTACTTTAAATATGCTCAAGTCTGTTTTTTCCAAAAACTCACTAATTAGCAGATACAGGACAAAAACAGAAACCAGCCAAAACAACATTTGGACATGTTCAAAGAAGCGTAACTCAGAATCTATACGACCTAAAGAGCTGTTCTAATACTCAAATTGTGGCAAATTTAATCTACTTTAAATGGCTTAAGTTTGTTTTTTATAAAAAATCACTGATTGGCAGATAGAGGCCAAAAACAGAAAGCAGCCAAAACAAGATTTGGACTTTTTGGAAAAAGATGATCAATGTTCAAAGGAGGTTAACTCAGAATCTATACGATCTAAAGAGCTGTTCTGAGACTTAAATTGTAGCAAATTTAATCTACTTTAAATATGCTCAAGTCTGTTTTTTCCAAAAATTCACTAATTAGCAGATACAGGCCAAAAACAGAAACCAGCCATAACAACATTTGGACATGTTCAAAGGAGCGTAACTTAGAATCTAATCCCCCTACAGAGCTGTTCTAAGACTCAAATTGTAGCAGATTTAATCTACTTTAAATAGCTCAAGTTTGTTTTTTATAAAAAATCACTGATTGGCCAGATAGAGGCCAAAAACAGAAAGCAGTCAAAACAAGATTTGGACTTTTTGGAAAAAGATGACCCATGTTCAAAGGAGCGTAACTCATAATCTATACGACGTAAAGAGCTGTTCTAAGACTTAAATTGTAGCAAATTTAATCTACTTCAAATATGCTCAAGTCTGTTTTTTCCAAAACCTTACTGATTAGCAGATACAGGCCAAAAACAGACACCAGTCAAAACAACATTTGGACATGTTCAAAGGAGCGTAACTTAGAATCTAATCCCCCTACAGAGCTGTTCTAATACTCAAATTGTGGCAAATTTAATCTACTTTAAATAGCTCAAGTCTGTACTTTCCAAAAACTCACTGATTGGCAGATAGAGGCCAAAAACAGAAAGCAGTCAACACAACATTTGGACTTTTTGGAAAAAGATGACCAATGTTCAAAGGAGCGTAACTCATAATCTATACGACGTAAAGAGCTGTTCTAAGACTTAAATTGTAGCAAATTTAATCTACTTTAAATATGCTCAAGTCTGTTTTTTCCAAAAACTCACTGATTAGCAGATAGAGGCCAAAAACAGAAAGCAGCCAAAACAAGATTTGGACTTTTTGGAAAAAATGATCAATGTTCAAAGGAGCGTAACTCAGAATCTATACGATCTAAAGAGCTGTTCTAAGACATAAATTGTAGCAAATTTAATCTACTTTAAATTTGCTCAAATCTGTTTTTTTCCAAAAACTCACTGATTAGCAGATACAGAAACCAGCCAAAAGAACATTGGGACATGTTCAAAGGAGCGTAACTCAGAATCTATATCCCCTACAGAGCTGTTTTAATACTCAAATTTTAGCAAATTTAATCTACTTTAAATATGCTCAAGTCTGTTTTTTCCAAAAACTCACTAATTAGCAGATACAGGACAAAAACAGAAACCAGCCAAAACAACATTTGGACATGTTCAAAGAAGCGTAACTCAGAATCTATACGACCTAAAGAGCTGTTCTAATACTCAAATTGTGGCAAATTTAATCTACTTTAAATGGCTTAAGTTTGTTTTTTTATAAAAAATCACTGATTGGCAGATAGAGGCCAAAAACAGAAAGCAGCCAAAACAAGATTTGGACTTTTTGGAAAAAGATGATCAATGTTCAAAGGAGCGTAACTCAGAATCTATACGATCTAAAGAGCTGTTCTAAAACTTAAATTGTAGCAAATTTTATCTACTTTAAATATGCTCCAGTCTGTTTTTTCCAAAACTCACTCATTAGCAGATACAGGCCAAAAACAGAAAACAGCCAAAAGAACATTTGGACATGTTCAAAGAAGCGTAACTTAAAATCTATACAAATAAAGGCAAAAAAGTGAAATAATTCTTAAAATTTCAAGGCTTTTAGACCACCATCTGTTTTTGCAAACTTAGACATGCGCCTAGACATCATCAAAAATGCAATTTTATTATTCAGCATTTTAAATAATTTGTCTGAATATATTGAATATTATCCACTTAATAATTATTTTTATCAATACAGTACTTATAACATAAGTTTACATAAACAACTATATTACCAAATTAGGTAATTGTTTCAGTCTAGACAGATTCTAATTCCACTCTGTAGATAAATGAGATAGTTGATATTTGTAATAAAATCCAATAAAAAAATTCGAAAAGAGGCTGACCTTAAAGGCCATCCTTGCAACTTCCCGCTAGTTTTAACCGCAAAGCTATAGTAACGTGACGTATTTTGACGTTTTTGACTTTTTTTAAAATGTTTAAAAAGCCATAACTTTTTAACGCCTTATTCGATTTTGATGTTCAAGATGGCATTCGACGCAGTTTTTTAAGACCTAACAACGTTACCTAAAGTGCAAAATCGGTTAGTCAAAAAATCTCTAAGTTATTGAAAAAAAACACTTTTTTGAAATTTTTCGACAACGATATCTTACGAACGAATCAACCGATTTTAATTTGCAAAACGGCATTCGACGTGGCTTTTTAAGCTTGAGAGCTGATTAGGTTATGAAATTGATAAATGCAATAGCCAAAAAGATATGCCCAAAAAACATCATTTTTACCAATTGTTTTTTTCGATTATTTTAAAATTTCTCGAAATCTACCAGCTCGAATCGGTTCAAACTTACAGGGAATCTAAGTTAGATGGAACTCTTTCGAATGATTTTTATTTCATTCCGATCGGTCAAGCCGTTCAAAAGTTATAAGAGGTTTACATACATCCACACACACACACACACACATCCACACGTACATACAGACATACAGACACCCTCGTAAAAATAGTCAGGGGAGTTTCCTAAGACCTCAAAACGTTGAGATCCGATGAAAACTCGATTTTCGAAAAACGGGGTGAAACCAATAACTTCCCGATTTTAAAAAATAATTTTTTTTTTAGCGGGAAGTTAAAAATGAGCAATAATTTTGATAGAAATTGGAGGAAGGATGCTGTGTGTATATTTTCGTGAAAGTATGATACATCTGTTATCAATTCTTAGATTTATTTTCATATAAAATTTAAATTACGTTTAGTCATTTACTTGGAATCGAGTGAAATTTTTATATGGGTATTTTTAGTTATTAATATCAAATTTCTTTCAAGTGGTTTTAATTTGACAGTTTGACGTTTCAACACTTTTAATTTGACAGTTTGACGTCTTTAATTTGACAGCTTGAAGTTTCAACGTTTTTAATTTGACAGTTTAGTCGTTTTAACGCTTTTAATTTGACAGTTTGTCGTTTTAACCCTTTTAATTTGACAGTTTGACATTTTAACGTTTTTATTTGACAGTTTGACGTTTCAAAGTTTTTAATTTGGTTGTTTGAAGTTTCAACGTTTTTAATTTGAGTTTAACGTTTCAACGTTTTTTTTTACAGTTTGATGTTTCAACTTTTAAATGTGACATTTTGACGTGTCAACTGTTTTTAATTTGACAGTTTGACGTTTCAACCATTTTAATTTGACATTTAGACGTTTCAACGTTTTTAATTTGACGTTTCAATGTTATTAATTTGACAGTGTGACGTTACAAAATTTTCAATTTGGCAGTTTGATGTTTCAACGTTTTTAATTTGACAGTTTGACGTTTCAACGTTTTTAATTTGATATTTTGACGTTTCAACCTTTTTTATTTGACAGTTTGAAGTTTAAACTTTTTTAATTTGACAGTTTGACGTTTCAACGTTTTTAATTTGACGTTTCAATGTTTTTAATTTGACAGTATGACGTTACAAAGTTTTTAATTTGGCAGTTTGATGATTCAACGTTTTTAATTTGACAGTTTGATGTTTCAACGTTTTTTAATTTGATATTTTGACGTTTCAACCTTTTTAATTTTACAGTTTGACGTTTCAACGTTTTTAATTTGACGTTTCAATTTTACATAGATTGTCAAATAATGACAGCTGTCACTTGGACAGTTCTCGAGATATACATTTTTGCAAATATCTCGAAAAGTAAACGGTTTTTTGAAAAAACAATACTTTTTTGTTTTAAATTAAATTTTACATCAACTGTCAAATTATGACAGCTGTCACTTTGACAGTTCTCGAGATATACATTTTTGCAAATTTCTCGAAAAGTAAACGTTTTTTTGAAAAAACACAGGAATACTTTTTTGTTTAGAATTAAATTTTACATGAACTGTCAAATTATTACAGCTGTCACTTTGACAGTTCTTAAGATATACATTTTTGCAAATATCTCAAAAAGTAAAGGTTTTTTGAAAAAACACAGGAATACTTTTTTGTTTAGAATTAAATTTTGCATGAACTGTCAAATTATGACAGCTGTCACTTTGACAGTTCTCGAGATATACGCTATTTTGTAAAATTTTACATTTTTGCAAATATCTCGAAAAGTAAACGTTTTTTTGAAAAAACACAGGAATACTTTTTTGTTTAGAATTCAATTTTACATGGATTGCCAAATTATGATAGCTGTCACTTAGACAGTTCGCGAGATATACATTTTTGCAAATATCTCGAAAAGTAAACGTTTTTATGAAAAACACATTAATACTTTTTTGTTTAGAATTAAATTTTACATCAACTGTCAAACTATGACAGCTATCACTTTGACAGTTCTCGAGATATACATTTTTGCAAATATCTCGAAAAGTAAACGTTTTTTTGAAAAAACACAGGAATACTTTTTTGTTTAGAATTAAATTTTACATCAACTGTCAAATTATGACAGCTGTCACTTTGACAGTTCTCAAGATATACATTTTTGTAAATATCTCGAAAAGTAAACGTTTTTTTGAAAAAACAAGAATACTTTTTTGTTTAGAATTAAATTTTACATCAATTGTCAAATTATGAAAGCTGTCACTTTGACAGTTCTCGAGATATACATTTTTGCAAATATCTCGAAAAGTAAACTTTTTTATGAAACGTTTAGCGAGTATCTTACGTTAGACTACTAAAAGTAAACCCTGGTTCGATTCCAGCCGTTGGTTATTTTTTTGAAGTTATACTTCTATTTAGGCACTGGATTTGTGTGGGGTCAAATGGCAAAAATCATTACATATGTAATGGTGTGAGTAAGAGAGAAACAGAAACACATATAAGGTATCATTACATTGAAAAGAGATAGATATACAAAAAACAATCTGAGCTAATGTTTTGGAATATCATAGTGACGTATTACATTGTGTTTGACAGATTACTTTATAATTCTGTCACGTAAGTAAACATATAAAGTTTAGTATTTTATATTAATAATATTAATCATAATATTCAGTAATGAGTATTGTATTGTAGTCCATACTACCGTCACATTTTTGCATTATATTTTGCACTATGGGGTTTTGTAAACACTTTTTTTGTACATTGATCGTTTTACTGTTTAGTTTTCGTGTTTGAAGTAAGGACACACATCAACTGGTCTTATTTTTCTAAGTATTTATTTAATTGAATACAGTTAATTTAAAAAAAATATATTTCTGCTTGCCTGTGTTTGTAGTTATTAAGTTTAATTAGTTAACAGTGATGCCATTAATATATATTTGATGGCGCCGAGTGATGATGATATAAATGTGAAAATTACATGCGCGAGTTGTAAACGATCTCTAAAAGGCGAATTAAAATGTACCAAATGTGAAAAACAGTATCATCCTGCTTGCCTAGTTCGTCTAAGAGGCGCAAAAGTGGTTGGTCAAAATTTAATCATCCCATCATGTGCTGAAACTGAAAATGATGGCGACCATGCGTCATAATATAAAATACAGTGTTATTTGTTTGGTCGAGCACTTTCTTTTAACAGAAGAGGTTCAGCATCTAAGTGTCTTTGGTTATGACCCGAGCTCTTATTTTTGTCGTGTACAGAATAAACATGGTATGGAGGTAAATCCTTTAAAAATGATCGAAAACTTATCAGTTGAAGGACGAAACACCTGCTACTTAAGACGGACCTCGTCTCCAGGAAATGTTATGCAAATTTGATACAAAATCAGTGTGTACTCGGTACTAGGAGGTTTTTGAGGTCGCTGAACACGAATATCATATAATGATTTTGCTAAATCATTCGCATAAGAATTTATGAATCCAGGCGCGTGCATAGAAGTATAACTTCTGCCGGCAGTCCCACTGACTGCCACACCCTTTTTTTTCAATAGTATAATTTATATGTTTTTTTTCTGACGCTCATTAGACGTTATGGTAAAACTATTCTGATTAAAAAATTCAATATTTATAAAGTTCTCAGATATTTATTTCGTGGAATTATCTTATGTGCCATCGAAAAAGTTACTTTCCGCACATGTGTGGAAAAGAATCACTTTTCATGGGAATAGAGAGTGTTAATTTCCAATGTGGTCGTAGGAAAATAGTATATTGTAATACAAGTGTTACAATGACAGAGGTTTCGTAGTACGAGTTCAGTTTGTGAAACGAACCGCGAAGCGGTGAGTTTCGCAAAGAACGAGTACTACAAACCGTCATTGTAATTCGAGTGTTACATACTATTTTTTATAATGAACTTTTAAAAGTATAAAAAAATAAATAAAATGAGAGTTTTTCGAAATATTTATTTATGTTGGCAATCTTGACAGTTTTGACACTTGTCAGTTTTAATGATTTTAAATTAGAATGTTTGTCAAATTTGTATAAAATATTCCGAATTTAGCAATAACGCTGATAATGTTGTTAATAATTTACTACAACATACTTCTTGATTTACTACCTGAACTCTTTCGTTGAAAATCAGTGCAGTGCAACCAATTGTGTAAAACCAAAAGTTACCAAAAACAGTGTTACAATGAATCTATTTCGATACTGTTTTTAGTGTCGAAATAGAAACTTTGTGAACGTGAATTATAATAAAAAGTGTGAGGTGTCAAGGGACACCCGGATGGAACGAAGTTCCTTTCGATTAATTAGTGAAGGAATTAGTAATTTGTAAACACAACAGAGTGTTTATACATACATAAGAATTTATTATTGTCTGTATAAAATCTCTACTTACCTAACAGTTCGTTTCTTTTAACAAAAGTGTCCATTTATACAATACCAGAGCTTTAGATAACACATCTTTTTAGAATTACTTTTTCTAATTTAAAACAGGAATTAACAATTCAATACAAAATTTTAAAATTAAAATATTTGACAGTTAAGGTAATTTGACGTAGGTACCTAAATAGTCAAGTTACGAACTATTTTTAAAATGTTTATGAATTTATTAATTTATAAAAACAGGATGAAATAAAATGTAATACTATTATAGTTAATTATTATTTTTTCTACAGTATTTTCTTTTAATTTAAAATAGTGTCTTTTTAATTGTAATATATCTATCTATGAGAGAGAGGAAGAGAGAGTTATTTATTTTTTGGTCTGTGAGAGAGAGAAACATGCGTGTGTCGTGTCATAGTGTCGTGACAACTTTTGGTATGAATTTTTTTAGGCTAGCTCCTAGCGTCAGTCGTAACTGTTCGTAACGCGCGAAAGGGAACTTTTACCTTGTGATGATTTTCACTTTTTATACTGATTTTTAGGTATTTTAAAGATGTAAAAGAAACACTAAAATAAATTTAACTATGTGTAGTTTATTTCAACAACAAAAAAAATACTAAAAAACTTGTTAAGCATTTTGTGAAAAAAATCCAAACAGATAGAAAATATTGACAGCATTTTACAGAGGTGTATAAGTAGGTATACATTATTATTATTAGTTATATAATCAAAAAAACAAAATAAGTACCACAATTTTTTTTATACAATTAAGACCGGTAGGTACTTAACAATATCACAAAAAAAAATTAAGGATAACATATTCTACGTATTAAAAATAATTAAAATCGTTAAGATTTTTATCACAAATTGAGACCTTAAAATAAACATTTTTCACTTTGTTCTTCCTTATAATTAAAACTAAAAACTTTTAAAAAATGTTCCAAAATATTTTAATATTTATTAATTCAGATAAACAAACGAACAGTATTTAAATTAAAAACTGAATAAATAAATAAATTTATATTGATATTTTGAAACATTAAAAAATCACAACAAAATCTCTCGAAAAGAATATCAACCTCAAAATTATAAACTTAATTTCTAAAGAAAGGTATTAACATATTTTATTAAGTATAAAATTTTTTTATTTATGTATAATGAAGAGAAAGGCATTTTTTTAAAAATATATATCACAGTGCAGCTGCCAAAATTTGAGCAATAACTATTTATTGTTTACACTTATTTGAATATATATTTTTATGATTAAGGTAAAAAAAATAGTCAAAAGCAGCTAGTTTTGAGTTTTCTCTAACTCATCATCAGAGCTATAACGTTAAGGTCACACAGCCGGAATTACACGCTAGGTTTCGTTGTTTTGTGACGTTTTAACGTCAAATATGACAGTTTTAAATTTGACAGTTAGACATTTCAACATCAAATTAGACGTTACAATGTTAAAATTTGACGTATCAACGCTTTTAATTTGACAGATTGAAGTTTTAACGTTTTCAATTTGACAGATTGACGTTTCCACGCTTTTATTTTGACATTTAAACGTTTCAACATTATTAGTTTTATAATTTGACATTACAACGTTTTTATTTTGTGACGCTTTAACGTAAAATATGATAGTTTTAAATTTGACAGTTTGAGGTTTTAAATTTGACAGTTAAATATTGCAACGTCAAATATAGTTTGAAGTTACAATGTTGAAATTTGACGTATCAACGCTTTTAATTTGACAGGTTGAACTTTCAACGTTTTTAACTTGACAGATTGGCGTTTCAACGTTTTTATTTTGACATTTTAACGTTTCACCGTTATTAATTTTATAGTTTAACATTTCAACGTTCTTATTTTGTGACATTTTAACGTCCAATATGACAGTTTTAAATTTGACAGTTTGACGTTACAATGTTGAAATTTCACGTATCAACGCTTTTAATTTGACAGGTTGAAGTTTCAACGTTTTTAATTTGACAGATTGGCGTTTCAACGTTTTTATTTTGACATTTTAACGTTTCACCGTTATTAATTTTATAGTTTAACATTTCAACGTTCTTATTTTGTGACATTTTAACGTCCAATATGACAGTTTTAAATTTGACAGTTTGACGTTACAATGTTGAAATTTCACGTATCAACGCTTTTAATTTGACAGATTGAAGTTTTAACGTTTCAACGTTATTAAGTTCATAGTTTGACATTACAACGTTTTTATTTTGTGACGTTTTAATGTCAAATATGACAGTTTTAAATTTGACAGTTTGACGTTTCAACATCAAATTAGACAGTTTGACGTTACAATGTAGAAATTTGACGTATCGACGCTTTTAATTTAACAGATTGAAGTTTCAACGTTTTTAATTAGACGTTTGACGTTTCAACGCTTTTAATTTGACAGATTGAAGTTTCAACGTTTTTAATTAGACATTTGACGTTTCAACGTTTTTATTTTGTGATGTTTTAATGTCAAATATGACAGTTTAAAATTTGACAGTTTGACGTGTTAAAGTTTTAAATTTGACAGTTAGACATTTCAAAGTCAAATTAGACAGTTTGACCTTACAATGTTGAAGTTCGACGTTTCAACGCTTTTAATTTGACAGATTGAAGTTTCAACGTTTTTAATTTGACAGATTGAAGTTTCAACGTTTTTGATTTGACAGATTGATGTTTAAACGTTTTCGATTAGACGATTGGCATTTTAACGTGTTTATTTTGACATTTTAACGTTCTTAATTTCATAGTTTGACATTACAAAGTTTTTATTTTGACAGTTTGACATTTTAATGTTTTTAATTTGACCTTTCAGCGTTTTCAATTTGACATTTCAACGATTTTACTAAGACAGTTTGACGTTTCAACTTTTTTAATTTGACAGTTTGTCGTAAAGTTTAAAATTTGACAGTTTGACATTACAACGTTCTTGATTTAACAGTTTGACGTTTCAACATTTTTAATTTGAAAAATTGACATTACAACGTTCTTAATTCAGCAGTTTGAGGTTTGAACATGTTTAATTTGACAATTTAACCTTTCATTGTTTTTAATTTGACAGTTAGACATTCCAACGTTTTTAATTTGATAATTTGAAATTTTAACAAATTTAATTTGACAGTTTGACGTTTCAACGTTTTTAATTTATTAGTTTGATGTTTTAACGTTTTTTATTTGACAGTAAATTTAGAAACGTCAAGTTATTAGATTGAGAAACGTGAAAACTGTCAAATTAAAAACGTTGAAACGACAAAAACAAAGTTATTTTGACATTTAGAAATTTAGAAGCGTCATAATTTGACGTTTTAACGTTTATAAATTAGAAATGTCAAAATGTAAATTTATAACGGTGAAACGACATAAAAAATATATAAACATCACGATGTAGAAATGTCAAACTGTCAAATTAACAATATTCAAACGACAAAATTTGTCATTTTGACGTTTTCAAAGTTACATATGTCAAACTGTCAAATTAAATTAAATATTTGTATATAGCTCTGAAACTGGACTTACAAGTTGCTTATATGCCTGATGATAAATTGCAAATCTTCGAAACTAGTAACTGATGGATTGAGACGATTACAATCTTTTAAATTTGATAGTTTGACGTTTCAAAGTTTTAAATTTGACAGTTAGACATTTGAATTGTCAAATTAGACAGTTGACGTTACAATGTTGAAATTTTGACAGTTTGACGTAACAACGCTTTTAATTTGACAGTTTAACATTTTAACGTTTTAAATTTAACTGTTTGACGTTTCAACGTTTTTAATTTGAAAATTTGACGTTTAAACGTTTTTAATTTGACAGTTTTACGTTTTAACATTTGGTAGTTTGACCAAGGTTTTCAATTTGACATTTCAATGGTTTTACTAAGGCAGTTTGACGTTACAACGTTTAAAATTTGACAGTTTGACACATCAACGTCAAATTAGATAATTTGACGTTACAATGTTCAAATTTGTCAGTTTGACGTATTAACGCTTTTAATTTGACAGATTGACGTTTCAACGTTATTAATTTCAAAGTTTTGACAATACATTTATTTTAACGTTTTTGATTTAACTGTTTGACGTTTTTAACACTTTTAATTTGACAGTTTGACGTTTCAATTTGACAGTTTGGGACTGATTTTTTTACCTTTATCACATTTAGCTACTATTCAACACACATATTTATTTTACAATCAAAAGTATACCTTTCATTTCGAAGCTATGTCTCTTTTACACAAAAAAAAATATTAGCAAACTAATCGTGTATCAATATAGAAAATAAAAACTGAGATTCGCATTCTTAATTATAATTTTTATCACTATAAAAATACATACACTGTAAATGTTTTTCATATTTAAACAAATCACATTAGTTTTGATTTTTTTTTTATAAACTAAGATGAGTTAAACTAGTATAACTGTATTATTCTTAGAGTAGGTTTACACATGGATGGCAAGTCTCGCCAAGCCTTCACAAATGCTTGAATGTGTAAACCTACCATTAGTAGGTATTTGATATGTATAAAAAATTGACAATTTCTAATTTATTGCTAAGTCGGTTAGTATAGAAATGTTTATTCATCGAATAAACAAGAAATTTAATTGAAAAATAATTCAAATTTTTATGTTAAATTTTTTACCTGAAAGAATTGCAAACATGAGTGAATAATTTCTATATATTAAAAGATCGAGTTTTTAAACGCAAAACTCGAGAATGGCTTTCCAATCTTTTAACTGCTTTTTGCACATGATTTTTTTTACGTTTTTTAGTTTTCCGACCAATTGACATTTTTTTCATTATTGCCAAGATTTTACTAAGACAGTTTGACATTTCAACGTTTAAAATTTGACAGTTTGACATTACAACGTTTTCAATTTGACAGTTTGACATTACAACTATTTTAATTTAACAATTTTAACATTTTTTAATTGACAATTTGACCTTTTATCGATTTTAATTTGACAGTTTGACGTTTCATCGTTTTTAATTTGACAGTTTGACATTTCAACGTTTTAATTTCACAGTTTGACGTTTCACCGTTTTTAATTTGACAGTTTGACATTCCACCGTTTCTAATTTGACAATTTGAAATAATAACTTGACGTTTTTAGATTCAAAAACGTCAAACTGTCAAATTAAAATCGTTGTAATGTCAAACTGTCAAATTAAATATGTTAAAATTTTAAATTGTCAATCGTTGGAATGTCAAACTGTCAAATTAAAAACGTTGAAACGTCAAGCTGTAAAATTAAAACATTGAAACGTCAAACTGTCAAATTAAAATCGATGAAAGGTTAAATTGTCAATTAAAAAATGTTGAAACGTCAAATTGTTAATTTAAGATCGTTGTAATGTCAAACTGTCAAATTTTAAACGTTGTAACGGCAAATTGTCAAATTAAAAACGTTAAAACATCAAACTAACAAATCAAAAACGTTGAAACGTCAAACTGTCAAATATGTTAAAATTTCAAATTGTCAAATTAGAAACGTTGGAATGTCAAACTGTAAAATTAAAAACGTTGAAACGTCAAGCTGTGAAATTAAAACGATGAAATGTTAAACTGTCAAATTAAAAACGATGAAATGTCAAACTGTCAAATTAAAAACGATGAAACGTCAAACTGTCAAATTAAAATCGTTGAAAGGTCAAATTGTCAATTAAAAAATGTTGAAACGTCAAATTGTTAAATTAAGATCGTTGAAATGTCAACGTTTCAACATTTTTTAATTGACAATTTGACCTTTCATCGATTTTAATTTGACAGTTTGACGTTTCATCGTTTTTAATTTGACAGTTTGACATTTCAACGTTTTAATTTCACAGCTTGACGTTTCAACGTTTTTAATTTGTTAGTTTGATGTTTTAAAGTTTTTTATTTGACAGTTTGAATTTTCTATGTTTTTAATTTGACAGTTTGACGTTTCTAAATCTAAAAATGTCAAGTTTGACGTTTCTTGATTAGAAATGTCAAACTGTGAATTTATAACTGTGAAACGACAAACAAACTTTTCCAAAAAGAAGAAGAAAACGGAAAAAATTCAACGATTTTACCAAAACAGTTTGACGTTTCAACGTTTTTAATTTGACAATTTGCCGTGACAACGTTTAAAATTTGACAGTTTGACATTACAACGATCTTAAATTAAAAATTTGACGTTTCATCGATTTTAATTTGACAGTTTGACGTTTTATCGTTTTTTAATTTGACAGTTTGACGTTTCAACGTTTTTAATTTTACAGTTTGACATTCTAACGTTTCTAATTTGATAATTTGAAATTTTAACATATTTAATTTGACAGTTTGACGTTTCAACGTTTTTGATTTGTTAGTTTGATGTTTTAACGTTTTTAATTTGACAGTTTGACGTTTCTAAATCTAAAAACGTCAAGTTATTAGATTGAGAAATGTCAAAGTGTTAAATTAAAAACGTTGCAACGATAAGAAGCAAAACAAAATATTTTGACATTTAGAAAAGTCAAATTTTTAAATAAAATACGTTGACAAAAACCGTTTTGACACGTTTCTTAATTAGAAATGTCAAACTGTGAATTTATAACTGTAAAACGACAAACAAACTTTTCCAAAAAGAAGAAGAAAACGGAAAAAATTCAACGATTTTACCAAAACAGTTTGACGTTTCAACGTTTTTAATTTGACAATTTGCCGTTAAAACGTTTAAAATTTGACAGTTTGACATTACAACGATCTTAAATTAAAAATTTGACGTTTCATCGATTTTAATTTGACAGTTTGACGTTTCATCGTTTTTAATTTGACAGTTTGACGTTTCAACGTTTTTAATTTTACAGTTTGACATTCTAACGTTTCTAATTTGATAATTTAAAATTTTAACATATTTAATTTGACAGTTTGACGTTTCAACGTTTTTGATTTGTTGGTTTGATGTTTTAACGTTTTTAATTTGACAGTTTGACGTTTCTAAATCTAAAAACGTCAAGTTATTAGATTGATAAATGTCAAAGTGTTAAATTAAAAACGTTGAAACGATAAGAAGCAAAAAAAAATATTTTGACATTTAGAAAAGTCAAATTTTTAAATAAAATACGTTGACAAAAACCGTTTTGACACGTTTCTTAATTAGAAATGTCAAACTGTGAAACGACAAACAAACTTTTCCAAAAAGAAGAAGAAAACGGAAAAAATTCAACGATTTTACCAAAACAGTTTAACGTTTCAACGTTTTTAATTTGACAATTTGCCGTTAAAACGTTTAAAATTTGACAGTTTGACATTACAACGATCTTAAATTAAAAATTTGACGTTTCATCGATTTTAATTTGACAGTTTGACGTTTCATCGTTTTTAATTTGACAGTTTGACGTTTCAACGTTTTTAATTTTACAGTTTGACATTCTAACGTTTCCAATTTGACAATTTGAAATTTTAACATATTTAATTTGACAGTTTGATGTTTCAACGTTTTTGATTTGTTAGTTTGATGTTTTAACGTTTTTAATTTGACAGTTTGGCGTTTCTAAATCTAAAAACGTCAAGTTATTAGATTGAGAAATGTCAAAGTGTTAAATTAAAAACGTTGAAACGATAAGAAGCAAAAAAAAATATTTTGACATTTAGAAAAGTCAAATTTTTAAATAAAATACGTTGACAAAAACCGTTTTGACACGTTTCTTAATTAGAAATGTCAAACTGTGAATTTATAACTGTAAAACGACAAACAAACTTTTCCAAAAAGAAGAAGAAAACGGAAAAAATTCAACGATTTTACCAAAACAGTTTGACGTTTCAACGTTTTTAATTTGACAATTTGCCGTTAAAACGTTTAAAATTTGACAGTTTGACATTACAACGATCTTAAATTAAAAATTTGACGTTTCATCGATTTTAATTTGACAGTTTGACGTTTCATCGTTTTTAATTTGACAGTTTGACGTTTCAACGTTTTTAATTTTACAGTTTGACATTCTAACGTTTCCAATTTGACAATTTGAAATTTTAACATATTTAATTTGACAGTTTGATGTTTCAACGTTTTTGATTTGTTAGTTTGATGTTTTAACGTTTTTAATTTGACAGTTTGGCGTTTCTAAATCTAAAAACGTCAAGTTATTAGATTGAGAAATGTCAAAGTGTTAAATTAAAAACGTTGAAACGATAAGAAGCAAAAAAAAATATTTTGACATTTAGAAAAGTCAAATTTTTAAATAAAATACGTTGACAAAAACCGTTTTGACACGTTTCTTAATTAGAAATGTCAAACTGTGAATTTATAACTGTAAAACGACAAACAAACTTTTCCAAAAAGAAGAAGAAAACGGAAAAAATTCAACGATTTTACCAAAACAGTTTGACGTTTCAACGTTTTTAATTTGACAATTTGCCGTTAAAACGTTTAAAATTTGACAGTTTGACATTACAACGATCTTAAATTAAAAATTTGACGTTTCATCGATTTTAATTTGACAGTTTGACGTTTCATCGTTTTTAATTTGACAGTTTGACGTTTCAACGTTTTTAATTTTACAGTTTGACATTCTAACGTTTCTAATTTGACAATTTGAAATTTTAACATATTTAATTTGACAGTTTGACGTTTCAACGTTTTTGATTTGTTAGTTTGATGTTTTAACGTTTTTAATTTGACAGTTTGACGTTTCTAAATCTAAAAACGTCAAGTTATTAGATTGAGAAATGTCAAAGTGTTAAATTAAAAACGTTGAAACGATAAGAAGCAAAAAAAAATATTTTGACATTTAGAAAAGTCAAATTTTTAAATAAAATACGTTGACAAAAACCGTTTTGACACGTTTCTTAATTAGAAATGTCAAACTGTGAATTTATAACTGTGAAACGACAAACAAACTTTTCCAAAAAGAAGAAGAAAACGGAAAAAATTCAACGATTTTACCAAAACAGTTTGACGTTTCATCGTTTTTAATTTGACAGTTTGACCTTTCATCGATTTTAATTTGACAGTTTGACGTTTCAATGTTTTATTTTCACAGCTTGACGTTTCAACGTTTTTAATTTGACAGTTTGACATTCCAACGTTTGACAATTTAAAATTTTAACATATTTAATTTGACAGTTTGACGTTTCAACGTTTTTAATTTGTTAGTTTGATGTTTTAACGTTTTTTATTTGACAGTTTCAATTTTCTACGTTTTTAATTTGACAGTTTGACGTTTCTACTTCTAAAAACGTCAAGTTATTAGATTGAGAAATGTCAAAGTGTCAAATTAAAAACGTTGAAACGATAAAAAGCAAAAAGGTTATTTTGACATTTAGAAAAGTCATACTGAATTTTTTTTAATTGACAATTTGATCTTTCGTCGATTTTAATTTGACAGTTTGGTGTTTCAATGTTTTAATTCCATAGCTTGACGTTTCAACGTTTTTAATTTGACAGTTTGACATTCCAACGTTTGACAATTTAAAATTTTAACATATTTAATTTGACAGTTTGACGTTTCAACGGTTTTAATTTGTTAGTTTGATGTTTTAACGTTTTTTATTTGATAGTTTCAATTTTCTACGTTTTTAATTTGACAGTTTAACGTTTCTAAATCTAAAAACGTCAAGTTATTAGATTGAGAAATGTCAAAGTGTCAAATTAAAAACGTTGAAATGATAAAAAGCTAAACAGTTATTTTGACATTTAGAAAAGTCATACTGTGAATTTACTGTGAAACGACAAACAAACGTATCCAAAAAGAAGAAAACCGTTCTTTCAAATTTTTTAGAGTTTATATATATATCAGCGAACCAGCCACTTTGTGTGTTAATTTCAATATTAGAATTTAATAAACAGTTATACCAGTTTTTTTTTAATAATAAATGATAATATGAATGCGTTTTTAATAAATAAAGCGTTATGAAATGATTTGTTGGGAAAAATTTTAAAAGTCTATATGAGTTTTTTTATAATCTTTTCTTACCCTCCACAACATAAGTTCCATACAAGCACTAGCATCCTCATAACTATTATGTCCACTTTCACTATTTTGTATATTTTTTTTCAAAATTGATGAAGTGAGACTTTTTAACGATCTTCGATAAGGTAAACCGAGCCAATGAGGAAAAGTATGTGCTGTATCGACATTGATATAATGCACTAATCTAAGAGCTCTTAGATCATTTTCAAGTCCATGTCCGACTAAAATTGTATCAGCATTAATAAAACCCATAAGATCATTTTGCACTTCTTTTAAACTTTTTGTAGGATTACGTTTTAAGTCTTTTGCAGTTATACCCGAAAATCTTGAATTATAATCGATAATTTCACTATCCGGTTTTACATAACTATCATACACTAACCGACCATCCATACCGACTACTGTTATTTTCGTTAATTCAAGTCCACGCACTGTATAACACATTTCACAATCTAATGAATATAAACCGTAATTCCCATCAATTGGTAGATTTTTTCTTTGTTTCGTCACAACAAAATCACCATATAAACCGTTCATTCCAGTATGTAAACCAGTCCAAACATGTAATTTAGCTTCGGTACAACCTTTAGAACCAACTTTATTTTGACAACAAGTATAACGAAGATGTACATTTTTTTTATCATTACTATGTAATCGACCCCAATGATATAAACATTTTTCTTTAGTTATATATTTATCATTTGTTGTATAAAACGATCTAGTACATCTTGAACATACTCTTGTAAAATAAGAACTAAATTCTGTAGGAGGATTAGAATCTGTACTACTAGTAGATGATTCTTCTTCACCACTATCACTTGAACTACCAGAACCTTGTCCACTATCACTAGAACTACTCCAATCATTTTTAGGTACAAATTCTCTAGCATTAACATCCATTACAGTTTTATGTACAGGATACATAGGTAATCTTGGACTTTTATATATAACAACAACTGTAGGTTCTTCAGATGATTGTATAGGATAACCCATTGCCATCATTTGATCTAAATTTAATAAATAACTTTGTAAAAGTTGTGTAAATACCTTTTCTGATATTTGAAACCTCATATATTGAGGTGATGGTACCACAGACATAATTTGTTTTTTACTAATAGCAACTTCTTGTATCTTTTTCGGTTTGGTCTTTTTATGTTTTTGATTATCAGATGGTGATATATCTTCTCTTCGTCGATTTTTACGTTGTCGTCTTGATAAACCTTTCGGACTTGGATTAGGATCGACTGTTTCTATTGATTCCTGGCTAATGGAACTACTTGGACTGCTATCTCCTCCTGGATCTGGATCTTCTGTATACAAAAATAACATTTCAACACTTTTTAAAACACAATCAAACTTCATGAGTCAGTTAATGATAGATATATGTATATACAGTCTTTGTTTTATTGTTCACTTATATATTATCACTAATTACAAATCATTAAATATTTAAATAAGATAACACTCAAAGTGTAACCTTTCTAGGACACCTTTTTGTTTAAATTATGACAAACAAAGAAGAGTTCGATTTAACACGTTTCCGTGTGTTTATTCTACTTTTAAACTTTATCTAAACTAAACAATATAAAAAAATGAGTCGCGTTTTATTCACTCCCACTTAAAACCGTGGCTTTTATCAGAATGTGTATATAAGCGTTGTTTATGTTTATAATTCTCTTTTTTTTTTATTAATAATAAATATAATTATACAAAAAATTGTATTGTAATGTTTATATATATAAATTCTAAAAATAATTTAAAATTATTTTGTTTATGTTTGACGTTTCAACGATTTTAATTTGACAGTTTGACGTTTCAACGTTTTTAATTTGATTTGACATTTCAACGTTTTTAATTTGAGTTTGACATTTTCACGTATTTAATTGAACTGTTTGACGTTTTAACGTTTTTAATTTGACAGTTTGACGTTTCATCGTTTTTAATTTGACAGTTTAAAGTTTTATGGTTTTTAATTAGACAGTTTTATGCTTTAACATTTGGTAGTTTGACATTTCAACGATTTTACTAAGACAATTTAACGTTTCAATGTTTTCAATTTGACAGTTTGACATTACAATGTTCTTAATTTAACAGTTTGACGTTTCAACATTTTTAATCCGACAAATTGACGTTTCAACCTTTTTCATTTCACAAATTGATGCTTAAACGCTTTTAATTTGACAGTTTGGCGTTTCAACGTTTTCAATTTGACAGTTTGACATTACAATGTTCTTAATTTAACAGTTTGACGTTTCAACATTTTTAATTCGACAAATTAACGTTTTTTAATTTTACAAATTGACGTTTCAATGTTTTTAATTTGACTGTTTGAGATTTCAACGTTTTTAATTTGAGTTTGACATTTTCACGTATTTACTTGAACTGTTTGACGTTTCAACGTCTTTAATTTGACAGTTTGACGTTTCATCGTTTTTAATTTGACAGTTTAAAGTTTTAAGGTTTTTAATTTGACAGTTTCATGCTTTAATATTTGGTAGTTTGACATTTCAACGATTTTACTAAAACAGTTTGACGTTTCAACGTTTTCACTTTGACATTACAATGTTTTTAATTTAACAGTTTGACGTTTAAATATTTTTAATTCGAGAAATTGACATTTCAACGTTTTTAATTTTACAAATTGACGTTTTAACGTTTTTAATTTGACGTTTTAACGTTTTTAATTTGACAGTTTGACGTTTCAACGTATTTAATTTGACAGTTTGACAGTTCAACGTTTTAGATTCGTTAGTTTGATGTTTTAACGTTTTTTGTTTGACAGTTTAAATTTTCTACGTTTTTAATTGGACAGTTTCAAGTTTCTAAATTAAATAAACATCAAACTGCTAAATAAAATACGTTAACATAACAAAAAACGATATTATTTGACGTTTTGACGTTTTTAAATTAGAAATGTCAAACTGTGAATTTATAACGATGAAACGACAAAAAAACGTTTCCAAATTTACAAACATCACGATGTTAGATGTAGAAATGTCAAACTGTCAAATTAGCAATATCCAAACGACAAAATTTGTCATTTTGACGTATTCAAATATACATATGTCAAACTGTCACATTAAAGACATTGAAATGACAAAAATACATGAAATTGGTCTGGATTAAGATTGTTTTTATCAAAATGATATACAGGGTGTCCCAGAATTAACTATGGAAACTTCGTATACGTATTCCTTGATGACAAATAATTAGGCTCTTTTCTATAAAAAAATTTTTTTTAGAGACTCCTGTCAGAGTTATAACCTACTTTGCAAATGTGCGCTACTTGATCGCGATACACGATACTCAATTGACATGGTCCTACTTTTTATTTTTTTACTCCAAACCGAAACGATTTCGCAAAAAACGACAAGGAACAAAAAAGTTTCTAAATAATCAAAACTTCCTAAAATAATTTTTTGTTATTGCAAATATTAATTGCTAAGAAAGTTACAAAAAAAATATTAAGAGGGGTTCCTTGATTTGCACCTTTAGAATGGGGTAGGGCAGGTAAAAAGTGGCAGGAGAAATGCGTCTTTATAAAAATGATGTTCACCCAAATTTTTAATTTTTTATATTGGACCAATCAGAAGATATTAAATTAAAACCGTATTTTACCACCCCTCTTTAAAGGGTTATAACTCTGACAGGAGTCTCTAAAAAAATTTTTTTTATAGGAAATACCCTACTTATTTGTCATCAAGGAATACGTATACGAAGTTTCCGTAGTTAATTCTGGGACACCCTGTATAAGCGTTGTTTATAATTCTCGTTTTTTTTTTATTAATAATAAATATAATTATACAAAAATTGTAAATCTATTGTAATATTTATTATACATAAATTCTAAAAATAATTTAGATTTATTTTGTTTATGTTTATATTTTTTATCGTAATAAATATACAGATGAAAACAAGTTTTGTTATTATTTATATCTACTATTTTTTTTAAGTAACCAATGAAATAGACTGTTTTAAGACTGATAAAAAATTTGATTATTATTTATAATGTCTGATTATTTAACAAATATTATGTTTATATTTGAAGTGTGGACAAAAGTGTTATAGACGCGACAAATTACTTTATTATAGTCTATTGTAAATCAATTTTAATGATAAAAATAAAAAACAATACCCGGCGCGTACTTTCGTACCGCATAAAAAAAAACAGTTTCTTCGCCACATTTTCCGTTTTTTATATATACAGTAGGACTAGAAATATAGTACGATTATGGCTTTAACTCACTGAACACAGCCACTTTTATGACTCTCAAGCGAAATTCTATTACCTGTTAGAATTCTTAGAGTAGTTAAAATTTATTTGCGATTGTGGAAAGATAATAAATGCAGTCTTTCTATCTGGGTAAAGCTGAAATTTAAATTCATTACGGACCATCTTCACGAATATGTGCAAAATGCAATTCAAACAAGCGGTCAGCGGTCGAGGTTACTTTTATTGGGGGTTAGGTTAACCAGAGTCAAAACCATAATCGTACTATATTTCTGGTCCTACTTTTTACAATTTTGTCGTTTTCGCCATATTTCCTCGATTTTATATATATTTTTTTCGTTTATATATCTATTAGATATCAACTACGCCACCTTGCGGTGACAACGTAGTACTTGTAAAAATTGTTCGTTTAAATACATAAGATATTCACTGCGACACCTTATGGTGCGCCATTATGGTACTTAAATAAGAATTGTTTGCTTAAATATATGAGATATCAACTGCGCCACCTTACGGTGGCGTCATAGTACTTTGGAACGCCACCTTGTGGTGGCGTTATTTTACTTAATTTAGAAAGGTAATTTTATTGCTTTCTTTTTCCAACAATTTTTTCTTACTATTTTTAAGATCATTACGATTTTCATCATTTCTGTACGATTTTCTACAGTTTTTCACCGTTTTAAACAGTTTTTGAAAATGCCAAAAATGTTTTAGGATCTTTTTCAACTTTTCACGATTTTCAACGTTTTTTTTAGTAATTTAGTAATTATTTTCTTAGTTTTCTCTTTTCCCACAATTACATCTTTTTTCGACTGAATTTTCAATTATTGGAACGAAGTTCCCTTTCGCGCGTTACGAACAGTTACGACTGACGCTAGGAGCTAGCCAAAAAAAAATCATACCAAAAGTTGTCACGACACTATGACACGACACACGCATGTTTCTCTCTCTCACAGACCAAAAAATAAATAACTCTCTCTCCCTCTCTCTCATAGATAGATATATTACAATTAAAAAGACACTATTTTAAATTAAAAGAAAATGTACATTAAAAAGAAAATACTGTAGAAAAAATAATAATTAACTATAATAGTACCTATTACATTTTATTTCATCCTGTTTTTATAATTTAATAAATTCATAAACATTTTAAAAATAGTTCGTAACTTGACTATTTAGGTACCTACGTCAAATTACCTTAACTGTCAATTACTGTCAAATATTTTAATTTTAAAATTTTGTATTGAATTGTTAATTCCTGTTTTAAATTATAAAAAGTAGTTCTAAAAAGATGTGTTATCTAAAGCTCTGGTATTGTATAAATGGACACTTTTGTTAAAAGAAACGAACTGTTAGGTAATTAGAGATTTTATACAGACAATAATAAATGCTTATGTATGTATAAACACTCTGTTATGTTTACAAATTACTAATTCCTTCACTAATTAATCGAAAGGAACTTCGTTCCATCCGGGTGTCCCTTGACACCTCACACTTTTTTTTTTACTTTAGTTTACATCAACTGCACCACGTTACGGTGATTTCATATTCTTTTTTCGATAATATTTTTAAATTAACTTCAGTTTCTCGTTTTTCTAGTTATTTGTAAATCGAAATACAAAGCCATCTACCGAATTTTCCCGCAACCTACGTGTTAAACAATGTTATAGATGTTTTACTTTAGTTTCTCGTTTTTCTATTTATTTATAAATCAAAATACAACGCCAACTATCAGACATTAACAACGCCACCTAACGGTGGTTAAATAAGAATTGCTCCCTTAAATATATGAGATATCAACTGCGCCAAAGTGATTAATTTAGTAAATATTTTTTTAGTATCTCGTTTTTCTATTTATTTATAAATCGAAATAAAACGCCATCTGTCAGATATCAATTGCGCCACCTTACGGTGGCGTCAGGATACTTAATCTTTCTTAGTAACCTTTTTCCTGCAATTTCTTTTTTTTTCGACTTTATTTCAAATTTTACTTTAGCTTCTCGTTTTTCTATTTATATAAAAATCGAACTACAACACCATCTACCGAGTTTTCTCGAAACCTACTTATTAAACGATGGTATAGTTTAACAAATATTAATTTAATAAGCCAATCACGCCTCCTAACCATATCAAAGGAAGCGGCTTTCGAATCTAGGTTGCCAGATATATATTTCCGAAAATTCCTAAGTTTGAAAATGTTCTCTCTACTTCACTATTCAATGGTTCGTCAATGACTCTTCGAAAGATATTATACAAATATTCTTAAAAAATATATACTTAAATTAATTAACTAGGTTCTTCATATTTAAACAGTTTTCACTAATGAAATCTGTTTTTGTATATATTACTTATACTTATAAGACATTTTTTATTAACGGCAACATTGAGTATTTAGCTCTGCATTTTAATTTTTTGCTGGCTCCTTAGATATTGTATGTAAAGATTGTCTGACAAAATGAGTATTATTATTATTATGAGTCATGTTCTATTTAAATAATGAGTCAAATGTTCTTATTAATAAATAAAATTAACAAGTTTTAATTTGAAAGAATTAATTTGTTATTTGACAATTTTCAAATTGATACAAAATTTACCAATATACAAAAACCGTTTTTCTTTTGAAATTTAAAATAAAAATTTATGACCAGACCCTTTTTCTTTAATTCCACGCCAATGGTCAGCATTGTTCTCAATGGGATTAAAATTCCGACAAAGACCGAACGAAATTACCTTGCCTTTGGAAAAAGTATACCACAAATTACATAAAAAACAGCTCATGAACATTCTTAGAAAGGATTAAAATTTTTAATCGGCAGAAAGTATTTTGCAGATTGTAATTCATTTTAGTTAAGATTTAAAGTTCTGTTTGTAAAGTCCTGTGATTAAAACACGCAGAATTGTTATAGTTCTATAATAAAAAGCGATATTAATAAGTGAACTTGTGTAGTAAAAATGGCACAAACGTCTAATTTTACTCCTTTGAATTTAAAGTGTCATTTAACCGTGCCAATGAAAACTTTAGTGTTAAATGTACATGAACATTATATATTATTATTACTAATTAAGTTTATATGACGCTAATTCCCCTAATATATTTATTATTAAATTGTAAGAAATGTCCTAAACCAATATTTAGTATTTTTATAAAAATAAATGTTGGTACTTAATATTGACATTTTAGTCTTTTTTTAATTAACACGCTTTTATTAACTTCACCTGTATGTATGTATGTATGTATGTATGTTTGTTTGTAACTCTCCACTCCGTTATATAATTATATCTCGAAAAGTTATCGTTTTTTTGAAAAAACACAAGAATACTTTTTTGTTTAGAATTAATTTTTACATCAACTGACAAATTATGACAGCTGTCATATTGACAGTTTTCGAAATAAACACTATTTTGTGAATATCTCGAAAAGTTATCGTTTTTTTGAAAAAACACAGGAATACTTTTTCGTTTGGAATTAAACTTTACATCAACTGTCAAATTATGACAGCTGTCATATTGACAGTTTTCAAAATAAACACTATTTTGTGAATATCTCGAAAAGTTATCGTTTTTTTGAAAAAACACAAGAATACTTTTTCGTTTGGAATTAAATTTTACATCAACTGTCAAATTATGACAGCTGTCACATTGACAGTTTTCGAAATAAACACTATTTTGGGAATATCTACCTCCCCGTGCCGGGAGTGGGTAATAAACAATACGTTTAATTATAAACGATATGAATGAAATTGTCTTAGAATTAATCTAACAATTCTTTAGATTTCACAATAGTAATTTTTTTTTCCAAGTTCTGAAAACAATACGTTTAATTATAAACAATATGAATACAATAAATATAATTTGAGAAATCAAAAAAACACGCTTTCAAAGCATTTCCAACTAAATAAACGAATAATGATTGAGTAAGGGTCTTGTAATCGTCACAGCAAATTAACGAATCTATTGAAATAAAATAAATTGGACTAAAAAGTAAAAAATAAATATAGTTTAAAAAAACTAAAAAACACGCTTTTATAAAGCATGTTTCTGAAAAACATCGAACTAAAAAGTTAAAAATAATTTTCAAAATAAAATTAAAACAAAAATAAATGAAAAGTACTAGTATTATTGTGAAAAAAGCGTGGGCGCTGCATACCATATTTTTCAAATGTCAAGCGCCCACGCTTTTTTCACAATAATACTAGTATTTTTCATTTATTTTTGTTTTAATTTTATTTTGAAAATTATTTTTAACTGTTCTCCGTCACTGAGGCATTCAATTATTGGTTAATCGCTTAGGGTTCGCTCATTTGCATTTTATGATCTATTTTATTTGAGGTTTGTCGGGGTGGTCATACTAAAGTCTAGTAAAAATTCAGATATAAGAAGGTATCAATATTACATTTTTTCTGCATTGATCAACCCTGTATTTAGACCTTTTAGCTCCTATGTAAAAAGATTTGTGCTATCATTCATTTTCAAATGAACTATAATCTAAGAAATCACAAAATCCTTTTTTGAATTTGTAATTCCTTCGTATATCGAAAACTATAAAGTTGTGAAAAATGTTAAAATTCTTATTTATAAACGGGCAAAATTAATAATCAGCAGAAAAAAAACGATTAATCTTACAAAAATTGGAAATAAAAGAAAACTGTAAAAAAGCGTACAATAGTAAAACCGTAATAATTGGAAAAAACGGAAAATGAGAAAAATAATAATTGTTAGGCAATACGAAGTTCATCGGACAATAACCGTATAATAATAAAGTAGTTATAATCCCATTAATAAAAAAAATACTGTTAGAAAAGCACGTAAACTGATTTTTTAACTGAACTCTTTAATAACGATACGGGACTCATCCGAGGCAGCAGCCGCGGAGTGGAGAGTTACAAACAAACATACATACATACAGGTGAAGTTAATAAAAGCGTGTTAATAATAATAATAATAATAAAAAGGATTTAGATTTATATTCTACATAAAAATTATAAACTTTCACACATTCATGTACGCAACAATTCGACTTGATTTGCTTTTACTAATAAATATAAATGAACAAACCATAATATACACTAAAAATTAAACTCTTATACAAAAAAAAATACTCACACTATAAATATGAAAAATATATATATGTATACAATTCACTCAACGTTGTTAACTGTTAACTATACCTTGTAAACACCCAGCATCTAATATATATGAACAGATTCTAATTTAATTGAAAAGTTTGAACTGATAACATTTTAAACCCTAAAATGGTTTCTAATGGTTTTTTAATAGTAGTATTATAAGTAGGGAGGAAGTTTTCTAATTATCAACACCCTTTCTAATCCTTATCTATATATTTCTTAATATTGTACATCAGGTAGAGAAAATTCACCCTTAATTTGCAAATTATACAAAATATTTCTGGGTATTATTTGATATGATAATAGCAATACCGTTAGTTTTCGAGATATTTATATCGGGTTTTAAATAATGTTTATTATCTATGGTTGTTATTAAATTTTAAATTTAACAGATAAATTAATGGTTTATTTATTAAGTACACGAACAGCAGATAAGCTGGCAAAAGAAGGAGGTGAAACGCCATACCTGGGACCATAACCATTTTGTAGAATCAGCAGTAATACAATCTTAGAAAAACTAAGGAAAGAAATGGATAGCCAAAAAGTATTGGAACGATCTAGGAGGACTAAGAAAATCGAAAACGCTCCTGGGAAACTATAACCAAAAGAGATTTTTCAACTAGAATTGGTAGATGAAAAAATGTGAGGTAGAAGATAAAACCTCAAAATAGATTGCATTACTTAATTCTAGGGTCAGATACGTAGGGTCATACAAAATAGAAGAGGAAGATCTACCTAACCTGAAGCCCAACGATATCATAAAATAAGTATAACAAGAAAAGGGGGACACAATAGATTTGGTACAAAAATCTGAGTATATCTTGCTCGTATAATATTAATCAAGTTTTGAAAGCATCATACTTTAGCAGCACATGTTAAACGAACAGACACTTGATTATTTCCAAGGTTTTTATAAAAATGTTCATTACTGCGCAGTTTAAAAAATCTGTTTTTGTTTGATAAATATTTACTTCAAGCTGTTGTTGAAACGAGTAAGATTGTTTGTACGCCTTTTTTTCCTAAAGATGTTTTGGCCATTATAAAACTTATCTTTACACAATAATACAAGTAAAAAATTGTTTTTCTTGGTCTAATCTCAAACGTTATCTACTGAAGTAGGTTTACAGTAGGACTAGAAAGATAGTACGATTATGGCTTTGGCGAAATTCTATTAGGGGGCGTCCATAAATTACGCGAGGTGTTCTGAGGGGGGAGGGGGTCAAGCTTAATCTTTCTAAATCACACTTGGGGGAGAGGGGGGGTTTTACCAAATATCACGTAATTTTTTTTCGAGTAGCAAACGGTGTAAAGTTACGTAAAAGTAAAATTAAATTAAAGTACAAAAATGCTTGTGGTGTACAGAAAAATGTCACCCTGTAAACAAATTGCTTCTACCGAATTACTCTACCACTTCTTTGGGAATGCGAAAGTTGGATTGTAAAAGCAACCCTCGCATTGTCTGTGCAGTTATTTTTATATATTTATAGTTACTATAATAGTCCGTCATCTGTTTCTTACAATAAAAATTACAATACCAATTAGGGTTTTTAAAAGGAAAGGTTGACTGGTTAGGAGAGAAGGCAAAGAAAGTTTTTTTAAAAAGACACTTTGAGAGTGGCACTCACGGGTAGCACTTCTACTTCCATTTTTATATGGTTTTTATCGTTGTTGAAAATAAAAACGTAAAAATATTAAGTTATTTTACCCACCACACGAGCATACCTCATGCTTCTAGAATGAAAATACGGCGAAATTTCCCACAATAGTGTTTGGCGTATTTGTCCAAACCCCGCAGAGTAGCACCACTGTGGCTACTGCTCATGGACTGAATTAGAAATTAGAATAAATATTGATTTTTAGTATCAAATAATAGTCATTGCTAGTTTTTAAAGTAAAAGTAATGTAACAAATTATGTTCTTGTATTTTTTTTTAAATACAACGCGATTACAGTTAAAATACCAATTTTTTGAAAATCTCACGTGAGATTTGGGGAGGGGGGAGGGAGTTAGGGAAAATCTTATGAAATCTCACCAGAGGGAGCGGGGGGGTCGAAAAATCCAGAAAAATGCCTCACGTAATTTGTGGACGTCCCCTTACCTGTTAGAACCCTCACAAGGGCCGTACTTAAAATTTGTGGAAAGATAATAATTTAATTACTTTATGACAAAAACAGGATCAATAGACCCTCTTATATCGGCAGGTACTTACTTAGTAAATTTTAAGACGGGTCATCTATACAGATGTAGATATTTTCTAAATTATTGATTGTAGTCATTAAAGATAACCAGAATTATAATACCTATTTCTAAATAAAAATTAGTTATTTATGTATCAAGGGCGTAAAACAGGCGTTTATGGACCGCAACGTGTAAATAAGAGCCAGAGCCGCAGGCGAGGGCTATTAACACGTAAGGTCCATAAACGCTGTTTACGCCCGAAATACATACAAACTTTTATGCACGACCGATTTAATAATCATTTATAAACAAAAATTGCACTGTCAATTGAAAAAAGTCAACTGTCAAATGGCAACTGTCAATTGACAAAAGTCTACTGTCAAATATCAACTGTCAAATGTCAACTATCAAATGTCAACTATCAAATGTTAACTGTCAAATGGCAACTATCAAATGTCAAATATCAAACGTTAACTGTCAAGTTCCAACTGTCAAATGCCAAATTTGAAATGTCAAATCTCTACTTTCACATGTAAAATATTATCTGTCAGCTCTCAAATGTCAAGTGTCAATGTCAACGATTGTTTTAATAATAAAACTTGTAAAGGATATTTTTAATTTTTATTTTTGTGAACAATTTAATATAAATGCCATTTCAACTTGCATGAATTTTATACCTCGAACCTCGATATTATTAACAATTTACCCTGTATAACCATTCACCTAATAATTTGTATTCATTCGGTATTAAAATAAATAATTTGATTGAAAGTAATATGCACAGAGGCTAGAGATAATATTTTAAAACAATAATCTATATACCTATGTTGTCGTTACCCTAACAACAAAGTCAAAATAGGTGGTGGCCATTTTTATTTAGACTCATTGTCAGTTTGGATGATTGCAAGTATTTCAATATTTAAGACAAAAAAAATTACTTTACCGCCCGCCATTTAAACTTTATCGCCCGGCGGGCGGTAAAGTAGTCCACGGGCGCTAAAGTGGCACTTTACGCCCGCTAAATGTATGTAATAATCTGTACTTTACCGCCCGGTCGTGCATAAAAAATATTATATGCATTCTTTCTATCCGGGTAAAGCTGAAATTTAAATTCATTACTGACCATCTTCACAAATACGTGCAAAATGCAATTTTAACAAGCGGTCGGAGTTAACCCAGTCATAAAGTAATCAACGATCCAAAGCCATAATCGTACTATATTTCTGATTGTACTGTACTGTGACGGTAAAGCAGTTAGTTGCCCCAATTAATGTTTTTTTAGTTTAATGTAGGAGTTTTTCATTGCCTTAAAATACCAATAAAACGACGTTTTCTAGAAATGAAATGTAGCTAAATTGTTGTATGGCTCTCGAAACAGCCTAAATATGTAAATTGTTTATACGCTTTTTGTTCAAAGATCTTTTTGACATTATAAAACTATGTCAAAAAAACATAAGTAAACAATTGATTATGTTGGTCTAACGTCATCTACTCAAGTAGGTTTACTGATACTGTGTCGGTAAAGCAGTTAGTTGCCCCAATTAAAAAGAAACAAATTATATTATTAGTACAAAGAGTTTTTTTAGTTTGCTGTAGAAGTTTTTCATTGCTTTAAAATGACTTTTTCTAGAAAACACCAATAAAACGATGTTTTCTAGAAGTGAAAACTATTTAGATCGATTTATCGCCCTTGAAACCGCCTAAATATGAAAATTAATTGATTTTCTCTTTTAAATATATGTATTACGTTTAATATAGCAGTTTTTCATTTCCTTAGAAAACAATGTCTTCTAGAAATGAAATCTTTCTAGATCGATTTATCGCTCACGAAATCTCCCAAATATGAAAATTGATGGCATTATTCGTTTAAATTTATTAAATTTAATGTAGCAGTTTTTCATTGTCTTAATAAACCTATAAAACGATGTTCTCTAGAAACGAAATCTAGCTAGATCGATTCATCGGTGTCGAAATGGCCTATATATGAATATTGATCGAATTGCTTGTTGAAATATATTAGGTTTAATGTAGCAGTTGTTCATTGCCTTAAAACACCAATAAAATCATGTTTTCTAGAAATGAAATCTAGCTAGAGTACTATAACGCTTTTGAAACCGACTAAATATGATAATTGATTAAATTGTTGGTTTAAATCTATTAAATTGAATGTAGCAGTTTTTCATTGCCTTAGAACACCAATAAAACGATGTTTTCTAGAAATGAAATCTAGCTAGATCGATTTATCGCTCACAAAACCGCCTAAATATGAAAATTGATGGAATTGTTCGTTTAAATATTTTAGGTTTAATGTAGCAGTTTTTCATTGCCTTAAAACACGTTTTCTAGAAAACAAATCTTGCTTGATCGATGTATCGCTCACGAAATCGCTCAAATATAAAAAATTGATGGAATTAGATAATTGAAAGTACATTTACTAATACTGTGTCAGTAAAGCAGTTAGTTGCTCCAATTAAAAAAATAAACTAATAATAGTTTTACTGCAGTCATTTTTTAGTATACTGTAGCAGTTTTTCATTGCCTTAGAACACCAATAAAACGATGTTTTCTAGAAATGAAATCTAGCTAGATCGATTTATCGCTCACAAAACCGCCTAAATATGAAAATTGATGGAATTGTTCGTTTAAATATTTTAGGTTTAATGTAGCAGTTTTTCATTGCCTTAAAACACGTTTTCTAGAAAACAAATCTTGCTTGATCGATGTATCGCTCACGAAATCGCTCAAATATAAAAAATTGATGGAATTAGATAATTGAAAGTACATTTACTAATACTGTGTCAGTAAAGCAGTTAGTTGCTCCAATTAAAAAAATAAACTAATAATAGTTTTACTGCAGTCATTTTTTAGTATACTGTAGCAGTTTTTCATTGCCTTAGAACACCAATAAAACGATGTTTTCTAGAAATGAAATCTAGCTAGATCGATTTATCGCTCACAAAACCGCCTAAATATGAAAATTGATGGAATTGTTCGTTTAAATATTTTAGGTTTAATGTAGCAGTTTTTCATTGCCTTAAAACACGTTTTCTAGAAAACAAATCTTGCTTGATCGATGTATCGCTCACGAAATCGCTCAAATATAAAAAATTGATGGAATTAGATAATTGAAAGTACATTTACTAATACTGTGTCAGTAAAGCAGTTAGTTGCTCCAATTAAAAAAATAAACTAATAATAGTTTTACTGCAGTCATTTTTTAGTATACTGTAGCAGTTTTTCATTGCCTTAGAACACCAATAAAACGATGTTTTCTAGAAATGAAATCTAGCTAGATCGATTTATCGCTCACAAAACCGCCTAAATATGAAAATTGATGGAATTGTTCGTTTAAATATTTTAGGTTTAATGTAGCAGTTTTTCATTGCCTTAAAACACGTTTTCTAGAAAACAAATCTTGCTTGATCGATGTATCGCTCACGAAATCGCTCAAATATAAAAAATTGATGGAATTAGATAATTGAAAGTACATTTACTAATACTGTGTCAGTAAAGCAGTTAGTTGCTCCAATTAAAAAAATAAACTAATAATAGTTTTACTGCAGTCATTTTTTAGTATACTGTAGCAGTTTTTCATTGCCTTAGAACACCAATAAAACGATGTTTTCTAGAAATGAAATCTAGCTAGATCGATTTATCGCTCACAAAACCGCCTAAATATGAAAATTGATGGAATTGTTCGTTTAAATATTTTAGGTTTAATGTAGCAGTTTTTCATTGCCTTAAAACACGTTTTCTAGAAAACAAATCTTGCTTGATCGATGTATCGCTCACGAAATCGCTCAAATATAAAAAATTGATGGAATTAGATAATTGAAAGTACATTTACTAATACTGTGTCAGTAAAGCAGTTAGTTGCTCCAATTAAAAAAATAAACTAATAATAGTTTTACTGCAGTCATTTTTTAGTATACTGTAGCAGTTTTTCATTGCCTTAGAACACCAATAAAACGATGTTTTCTAGAAATGAAATCTAGCTAGATCGATTTATCGCTCACAAAACCGCCTAAATATGAAAATTGATGGAATTGTTCGTTTAAATATTTTAGGTTTAATGTAGCAGTTTTTCATTGCCTTAAAACACGTTTTCTAGAAAACAAATCTTGCTTGATCGATGTATCGCTCACGAAATCGCTCAAATATAAAAAATTGGTGGAATTAGATAATTGAAAGTACATTTACTAATACTGTGTCGGTAAAGCAGTTAGTTGCTCCAATTAAAAAATAAACTAATATTAGTATTACTGCAGTCATTTTTTAGTATACTGTAGCAGTTTTTCATTGCCTTAGAACACTAATAAAACGATGTTTTCTAGAAATGAAATCTAGCTAGATCGATTTATCGCCTTTGAAACCGCCTAAATATGAAAATTAATTGATTTTCTCTTTTAAATATATGTATTACGTTTAATATAGCAGTTTTTCATTACCTTAAAAAAACAACGTCTTCTAGAAATAAAATCTTTCTAGATCGATTTATCGCTCACGAAATCTCCCAAATATGAAAATTGATGGCATTATTCGTTTAAATTTATTAGATTTAATGTAGCAGTTTTTCATTACCTTAAAAACCCACGTCTTCTAAAAATTAAATCTTTCTAGATCAATCTATCGCTCACGAGACCGCCTAAATATGAAAATTGACGGCATTGTCCTTTAAATTTATTAAATTTAATGTAGCCGTTTTTCATTTTTTTAATAAACCAATAAAACGATGTTCTCTAGAAACGAAATCTAGCTAGATCGATTCATCGGTGTCGAAATGGCCTAAATATGAATATTGATCGAATTGCTTGTTGAAATATATTAGGTGTAATGTAGCAGTTTTTCATTGCCTTAAAACACCAATAAAATGATGTTTTCTAGAAATGAAATCTAGCTAGAGTACTATAACGCTTTTGAAACCGACTAAATATGAAAATTGATTAAATTGTTGGTTTAAATTTATTAAATTAAACAACCTGGTAGTTATCGACCAATATCCCTTTTAACTGCAATGTCAAAAATATTGGAAGGATGTGTAAACAACCAAATGGTTCAGTTCTTTGATTCTGCAGGGTCCTGGTTTAATAGGCAGTATGGTTTCCGACGTAATTCAAACACAGTGTCAGCTGCTACAGACTTCGTTACAGATATCTACAGTAAAATGGATCAAGGTCTAAGTTGTGTCTTTGTATCATTGGACTTGCAGAAAGCCTTTGATACGGTAGACCATGATATTCTTATCTCAGTGCTTGAACAATATGGTATAACAGGAATGGCCTTAGTTTGGCTTAGAGACTATTTGAGTGGTAGAACACAAAGAGTATTATATATGAATCTGCTAAGTACCATACAAGACATATCCTGCGGGGTTCCACAAGGGTCGATCTTGGGACCTACGTTGTTCCTCATTTATGTAAACTCTATTTCCAACCTACCATTGAGATCCATTCTATTTCTATATGCTGATGACACTGGCTTATTATATGATGCAAAAGATCCCAGAACATTACAAAAAATTATTGAACAAGATTTAAATAATATAGATGAGTGGCTTAGATACCATAAACTTTCACTAAATATTACTAAATGCAGTTATATGATAATATCAAACGTTGATGCATACAGAGAGCTAACACTGGATTTTGGTAAATTTAAATTTAAGAAAGAAAACCTAATAAAGTACCTTGGATTATATATAGATAATCGTCTCACTTGGGAACAACATATATTAACAATATGCCATAAGATAGCTCCAGTAATTGGAATGCTTGGTAGAATTGCTAAGTATATAAATACACATCAACATAAACTGATATACTACTCTTTAATAAACTCCCACTTATCTTATCTTACCATCATCTGGGGCAACACAAATCAAAAGCAACTTAATGCGCTTAAGATACTGCAAAATAGATCAGTGAAGTATGTGTTCCAATTACCTCGACTATATAAAACTGAGGAACTTTATTATACAAGAGGAATACTTAATATTGAGTCAATGTACATTCTCCAGGTCTGTATGTTCATTCATAAATATCAATATGGACAAGCTCACACAAATATTATCTTAACCCATACAGAAGATGTGCATGATTACCACACTAGACAGAGAGGTACATTTCGCACCGAAAGAATGCGAACCACAGGCGCACAAAGAAGCATATATTCAAAGGGTCTGATCCTGTATAACAAACTACCTAGAGAAGCCAAAAACTATCAACCAAAAATGTTTAAGAGTGAAATAAAAAGATTACTTTTAAATAATTTTTTTAAGAATATAATTTAATTTAAATTAGTTATTTTTAATAGTTAATAAGGGCGTGTAGCACATACATACATTATTTACTATACGTTATATCTGTTACCTTACTCTTTAAGAATAGTTAACTTTATTTAGTTGTGTTATTATAAAACCAACACAGCTTCGGCTCATGGTTTATAAAAATGTAATGTGTAAGAATGATTTTGTTAATTATGACAATTGTTTATTGGAATAAAAAAAAAAATTGAATGTAGCAGTTTTTCATTGCCTTAGAACACCAATAAAACGATGTTTTCTAGAAATGAAATCTAGCTAGATCGATTTATCGCTCACAAAACCGCCCAAATACGAAAATTGATGGAATTGTTCGTTTAAATATATTAGGTTTAATGTAGCAGTTTTTCATTGCCTTAAAACACGTTTTCTAGAAAACAAATCTTGCTTGATCGATGTATCGATCACGAAATCGCTCAAATATAAAAAATTGATGAAATTAGATAATTGAAAGTACTAATAATAGTATACTACAGTAATTTTATAAGTATACTGTAGCAGTTTTTCATTGCCTTAAAACACTATTAAAACATTTTCTATAAATGAATCTCACTCTCTTTAAACCGCCAAAATATGAAAATTGTTGTAATATTTTTTTAACAATATAATTTTTAGACAAACTATTTCATTATCTTTAATAATGAAGATATTTTTGTAGGTTATTCACATTTGACAAATTAGTCACTAAAAGTCATGTTGTTTTTAAAATATTTTGAATATTTAAAAAGTAAAAAAGTCAACAACCTACTAAAGGTAGGTTAGAATAAGAATACGTAATTATTATTAAAAAAAAAAAATAACAAGGTTATCACCTTCAACTACAGAGGACATTTTATACTTATTTGCAAATATTATTAATATAAAATTAACATAATTTATTAGAAGCTATTGTTTATGCAGTCGGTTTTTAACAATGTGATAAAAGTAAGGTTATCTTTTAAAATTAAAATAATTTAAATAATACTAACCGTCATCACAAGAAACTAAATATTTTCCATTACTACTGAAATCCATATCCAGGATATTTCCTGTATGTCCTTTTAAAGATACTAAAAGCCATTGATGATTATACGAATTTTTATCATGCTTTCCACTCCAACGATTATCAGGAACTTTCTTTTTATTAACACGTTTTCCACTTATTTGTAAATCCTTTTTCTTCTCAGATGTTGAGTGACTCACCAATTTTTCATCTGTAGAATAAAACAATAAATACACCGTTAATAACGTTAAAAATAACGGATTATGTAATTTATTACTATATTCAAAAATACGTTATTACAAATTTTATATTATCTAATCTTATCAAGATATATAATAGTAATAGGTGTAATAGTAATAATAATCTTACTTTTATTAATTTGTGGTTCATCTTGATGTTTAAACAAATTAATGAAATACATCAATAATAAAACACTAGCACCAATTAGTACCGTAAATATGATAAATGGATTTGTAAAATTAACACTTTCCATTTTGATTAAAAAACGAAAAGTAGTGTAAAATATTTTTATAAAAGTTCAACGGATCTCCGATTCTGACTCACTCACACCACGAGGTTAAAAATGACACCTCACACGACTGTACTTTCGCAAAGACTGACAATAAACGAATGTTCGTATTCGTAGTAGAAATTTTTAGCGGCAAATTTAAATTATTATACAAACTATGCATGATTTTCTCAATAAAAACAAACTTTCTACTTGCGTATAATGGAGTACACGTCAGGGTATAGTTAGTACACGTATGGTTTATGTTGTACTAAATCGATTTTATAATAAAATTTATTTATTCTTACCTATCGAGGGTATCCCCTCTACTTTCTCAATTAAATTACTTCTAAAGAGCGAATCTCTGGATTTGGAGTTATTACACGTGTTGTAATAATTATATTTTTACAGATAATTAACTTTATTCTCATAAGGAAAGTGTAACACTATAAACAATTTGATAAGAAATAAATCTTGCGATAAAATACAACTACAAAGCGCGTGGATCTGTTTAAGAATGACTAATGTTGGATTTTACAATTATTGGTAATACCTAACCAGTTCCTGAAAGAAAAATGACGTAGTCCGTTATTTACTCATCAGACATCATTAGTTCAGATTAAAAATGTTTTGGATAGTTTTAATCCCTAATTTTATGAAATCTGGTCATTTTGAAAAGTAGCAGGTATAAAAATCTTTGTAAATAAATACAGATTTTGTTTAATGATGGTAATAAAAATTGTTATTATACGTATAATAACTTTGGAACATAGAATGTCGATGATATTTTACCTGAAGAAAAATTTTATTTAAATAAACTTATAATTTTTATTTTTACAAAAATTTTTAATATACTTTAAGATTTTGAAAAAAAAAACAAATTCACGCTATTAAAAACAGTAAAAGTTATTTTTTATATTATATTATATTGTAAAATACGTTTTAAATAGAAATTATTATTCTCATACAAAAAAATTGTTTATGTGCTGCCATCTAACAGATAAAATAGAAACAAACTATTTTATTAATCACGGAAACGCAAAAAAAACGTGAACATTCGTAGTAATGTCCAGTTTTTCTTCCGCTAGATGTCACTAGTGTGATTGATTTTGATTTTGTTTAATTTTATGGAGAAAAATTGGAAAAATAAAGTAATTGGATCGTTACAGAATTAAAAAATAAGTGGAGTATTAGAAATATACAAAAAATAAACAATAAATAAACATTCTTAACAATCTTACTAAAAATTATAATCAATTTATGAAAATTCTGACATAACGTTAAAAATCGTGAAAAATTATGATGATAATGTTAAAAAACGTTAAAAATAGTGAAAAGTTGATGAGAATCGTAAAAAATTGTTGGCATCTTGAAAAATTGTTGAAAATGACGAAAAAATGGCGAAAATCGTACAGAAATATTGAAAAACATTTTTCTCAGTGTATTTGCGTTTTATCGAAAAATGTATATTACATTTTTTGAAGATAATTTTCTAATCTACATTTATTGTTAATTAAATTTTTTCGTCAATTCTATAGAAACCGAGATTTTTTTAACTAATTGAGTTGAATACAATTTTTTTTCTATTTTACATTTTTCTCAGTGTAGCTGCTTTTTATCGAAAAAATGTATATAACATTTCTTGTAGATAATTGTCTAATCTACATTTCTTAACAAATAAATTTTTTCGTCGATTTTATTCAAACAGAGATATTTGTAACTAATTGAGTTGATTACCTTATTTTTTCCCATTTTTTCTATTTTTTAACTTTTTCTCAGTATAGGTGCATTTTATCGAAAAATGTATATGGCATTTTTTATAGATAATTGTCTAATCTATATTTCTTGTCAAATATTTTTTTCCGTAAATTTTATAGAAACCGAGATATTTGTAACTAATTGAGTTGATTTCCCATTATTTTTATTTTTTTATTTTTTCTCGGTGTAGGTGCGATTTACGAAAAAATATATATAAAATTTTTTGAAGATAATTCTCTAATCTAAATTTCTTGTGAACTAAATTTTTTTTGTCAATTTTATATAAACCGAGATATTTGTAATTAATTCAGTTGAATAAATTTTTTTTTTACTAGTTTACATTTTTCTCAGTGTAGGTGCATTTTATCGAAAAATGTATATAGCATTTTTTATAGATAATTGTCTAATCTATATTTCTTGTTAAATAATTTTTTTAGTCAATTTTATAGAAACCGAGATTTTTTCAACTAATTGAGTTGAATACAATTTTTTTTTTTTCTATTTTACATTTTTCTCAGTGTAGCTGCTTTTTATCGAAAAAATGTATATAACATTTCTTGTAGATAATTGTCTAATCTACATTTCTTAACAAATAAATTTTTTCGTCGATTTTATTCAAACCGAGATATTTGTAATTAATTATATCTTTTCCCATTTTTTCTATTTTTAATTTTTTTCTCAGTATAGGTGCATTTTATCGAAAAATGTATATAGCATTTTTTATAGACAATTGTCTAATCTATATTTCTTGTTGAATAATTTTTTTCGTCAATTTTATAGAAACCGAGATTTTTTTAACTAATTGAGTTGAATACAATTTTTTTTTCTATTTTACATTTTTCTCAGTGTAGGTGCTTTTTATCGAAAAAATGTATATAACATTTCTTGTAGATAATTGTCTAATCTACATTTCTTGACAAATAAATTTTTTCGTCGATTTCATTCAAACAGAGATATTTGTAATTAATTGAGTTGATTACCTTATTTTTTCCCATTTTTTCTATTTTTTAACTTTTTCTCAGTATAGGTGCATTTTATCGAAAAATGTATATGGCATTTTTCATAGATAATTGTCTAATCTATATTTCTTGTCAAATAATTTTTTCCGTAAATTTTATAGAAACCGAGATATTTGTAACTAATTGAGTTGATTTCCCATTATTTTTATTTTTTTATTTTTTCTCGGTGTAGGTGCGATTTACGAAAAAATATATATAAAATTTTTTGAAGATAATTCTCTAATCTAAATTTCTTGTGAACTAAATTTTTTTTGTCAATTTTATAGAAACCGAGATATTTGTAATTAATTGAGTTGAATAAATTTTTTTTTTACTAGTTTACATTTTTCTCAGTGTAGGTGCATTTTATCGAAAAATGTATATAGCATTTTTTATAGATAATTGTCTAATCTATATTTCTTGTTAAATAATTTTTTTAGTCAATTTTATAGAAACCGAGATTTTTTCAACTAATTGAGTTGAATACAATTTTTTTTTTCTATTTTACATTTTTCTCAGTGTAGCTGCTTTTTATCGAAAAAATGTATATAACATTTCTTGTAGATAATTGTCTAATCTACATTTCTTAACAAATAAATTTTTTCGTCGATTTTATTCAAACCGAGATATTTGTAATTAATTATATCTTTTCCCATTTTTTCTATTTTTAATTTTTTTCTCAGTATAGGTGCATTTTATCGAAAAATGTATATAGCATTTTTTATAGACAATTGTCTAATCTATATTTCTTGTTGAATAATTTTTTTCGTCAATTTTATAGAAACCGAGATTTTTTTAACTAATTGAGTTGAATACAATTTTTTTTTTCTATTTTACATTTTTCTCAGTGTAGCTGCTTTTTATCGAAAAAATGTATATAACATTTCTTGTAGATAATTGTCTAATCTACATTTCTTAACAAATAAATTTTTTCGTCGATTTTATTCAAACAGAGATATTTGTAACTAATTGAGTTGATTACCTTATTTTTTCCCATTTTTTCTATTTTTTAACTTTTTCTCAGTATAGGTGCATTTTATCGAAAAATGTATATGGCATTTTTTATAGATAATTGTCCAATCTATATTTCTTGTCAAATATTTTTTTCCGTAAATTTTATAGAAACCGAGATATTTGTAATTAATTCAGTTGAATAAATTTTTTTTTTACTAGTTTACATTTTTCTCAGTGTAGGTGCATTTTATCGAAAAATGTATATAGCATTTTTTATAGATAATTGTCTAATCTATATTTCTTGTTAAATAATTTTTTTAGTCAATTTTATAGAAACCGAGATTTTTTCAACTAATTGAGTTGAATACAATTTTTTTTTTCTATTTTACATTTTTCTCAGTGTAGCTGCTTTTTATCGAAAAAATGTATATAACATTTCTTGTAGATAATTGTCTAATCTACATTTCTTAACAAATAAATTTTTTCGTCGATTTTATTCAAACCGAGATATTTGTAATTAATTGAGTTGATTACCTTATATCTTTTCCCATTTTTTCTATTTTTAATTTTTTTCTCAGTATAGGTGCATTTTATCGAAAAATGTATACAGCATTTTTTATAGACAATTGTCTAATCTATATTTCTTGTTGAATAATTTTTTTCGTCAATTTTATAGAAACCGAGATTTTTTTAACTAATTGAGTTGAATACAATTTTTTTTTTCTATTTTACATTTTTCTCAGTGTAGCTGCTTTTTATCGAAAAAATGTATATAACATTTCTTGTAGATAATTGTCTAATCTATATTTCTTGACAAATAAATTTTTTCGTCGATTTCATTCAAACCGAGATATTTGTAATTAATTGAGTTGATTACCTTATTTTTTCCCATTTTTTCTATTTTTTAACTTTTTCTCAGTATAGGTGCATTTTATCGAAAAATGTATATAGCATTTTTTATAGATAATTGTCTAATCTATATTTCTTGTCAAATAATTTTTTCCGAAAATTTTATAGAAACCGAGATATTTGTAACTAATTGAGTCGATTACATTATTTTTTTCCCATTATTTTTTCTATTTTTTCATTTTTCTCAGTGTAGGTGCATTTTATCGAAAAAATGTATATAACATTTTTTATAGACAATTGTCTAATCTATATTTCTTGTTAAATAATTTTTTTCGTCAATTTTATAGAAACCGAGATTTTTTGAACTAATTGAGTTGAATACAATTTTTTTTTTCTATTTTACATTTTTTATCGAAAAAATGTATATAACATTTCTTGTAGATAATTGTCTAATCTATATTTCTTGACAAATAAATTTTTTCGTCGATTTCATTCAAACCGAGATATTTGTAATTAATTGAGTTGATTACCTTATTTTTTCCCATTTTTTCTATTTTTTAACTTTTTCTCAGTATAGGTGCATTTTATCGAAAAATGTATATAGCATTTTTTATAGATAATTGTCTAGTCTATATTTCTTGTCAAATAATTTTTTCCGTAAATTTTATAGAAACCGAGATATTTGTAACTAATTGAGTCGATTACATTATTTTTTCCCATTATTTTTTCATTTTTCTCAGTGTAGGTACGTTTTATCGAAAAAATGTATATAACATTTTTTATAGATAATTGTTTAATCTACATTTCTTTTTAAATAATTTTTTCCGTAAATTTTATAGAAACCGAGATATTTGTAACTAATTGAGTTGATTTCCCATTACTTTTCTTTTTTTTATTTTTTCTCGGTGTAGGTGCGATTTATCGAAAAAATGTATATAACATTTTTTAAAGATAATTTTCTAATCTAAATTTCTTGTGAACTAAATTTTTTTGTCAATTTTATAGAAACCGAGATATTTGTAATTAATTGAGTTGAATACATTTTTTTTACTAGTTTACATTTTTCTCAGTGTAGGTGCGTTTTATGAAAAAAATGTATATAACATTTCTTGTAGATAATTGTTTAATCTACATTTCTTGTCAAATAAATTCTTTAGTCAATTTTATTGAAACCGAGATATTTGTAATCAATTGAGTTGATTACATTATTTTCTTCCCATTTTTTTCAATTTTTGCATTTTTCTCAGTATAGGTGCGTTTTATCAGAAAATGTTTATGGCATTTTTTGTAGATAATTTTCTAATCTACATTTTTTGTCGTATACATTTTTTCTTTCAGTTTTATAGAAACCAAGATATTTGTAATTAATTCAGTTGATTACAATTTTTTTTATACTATTTTACATTTTTCTTAGTGTAGGTGCGTTTTATCGAAAAAATATAAGATTTTTTGTAGATATTTTTCTAATCTACATTTCTTGCCAAATAAATATTTTTCTCAATTTTATACAAACCGAGATATTTGTAATTAATTGAGTTGATTACATTATTTTTTCCCATTTTTCCTATTTTTCTCAGTGTAGGTGCGTTTTATCGAAAAAATGTATTTAACATTTCTTGTAGATAATTTTCTAATCTAACATTTTTTGTCGTATACATTAGTTTGTTCGTTTCATAGAAACCGAGAAATTCGTAATTAATTCAGTTGATTACATTTTTTTTAAATAACTTGACAATCTTGAAAAATTTGGGAAAATGGTTAAAAAAATGTCAAAAATGATAAAAAAAAATGTAAAAAAATTGACAATTGTGAAAAATTGACGAAAATTCAGAAAATTTGAAATAAAAAAAAACGTGTAAAACTGTAAATTATCTTTGAATACCATTTTTGTTAAATTCGTTTTAAATAGTAATTATTATTATTCTTATAAAAAAAAATAAACTGTTTATGTGCTGCCATCTAACAGCTAAAATATAAACGAACTGTCTGGTAACAATGGAAACTTAATTTATAATTCATAAGATTAACAGCTTCACCATAAGTTCGATAGATGGTGCTAGTAAGTTAAAATCTTGAAAAACGTGACTAATTGTAATAAATGCTTAATAACCTTAAAAAATTGATAAAAATGGTTAAAAAATAGTAAATCAAACCCATTCTTGAGTCCTCTTGAACACACATAATAATTTTTATAATAATCGGTTAGGAGAGAAGTTCAGTGACATACACACGTACAGAAGATTTTTATATATAAAGATAAAGTATATTTAAAAAATATCATAATACTACAAAATAGTAGATAATTAAAAATTTTAATCTTAAGAAAATTAGAATTTAACATTTATTACTAAGAAACCAATAAACACCAGACATAAAACCAGGTGGACTATTTATAAAACTTTGTCTCATATAATCCTTCACTTCTGCTACTGACATTTCTACTACCTCAATATTTTCATCACATTTCCAATCTTTACGCTTCATATCATCAGTTACTTCACAATAAAAATTTGTTTGAACAGCAGTATTAACTCCTGATCCTGATCGAAAAGTACAAATTTTTTCCAATTCACAATCACAAGCGTTGTATCCAGTTTCTTCAAAAATTTCTTCTTTTGCTAGTTCTTTCAATGATTTATTTGGTTTATCAACTATACCAGCACAAAATTCAATGGTGACTCCTAGTTCTGGTGGATATTTTGTGGTATCAATTGGTTCTCCTATTTTTATTTCATTTTCTAAAAAAAATTAAATCTATGTAAATAAAAATGACAGACAGACATAGTCTCAGACCCATTTGGACCGACAGAGATACAGACAGACATAGAGTAAGACACAGACTCACTCAGAAAGACACAGACTCACTCAGAAAGACACAGACTCACTCAGATAGACTCAGGCAGACACAGACTTACTCAGACAGACACACACTCACTCAGACAGACACAGATTCACTCAGATAGACACAGACTCACTCAGACAGACACAGACTCACTCAGATAGACTCAGACAGTAACAGATTTATTTAGACAGACACAGACTTACTCAGACACACATGTACCGACACAGATACAAACAGACACAGACTCAAGACATACTCAGACAGAGATACCTGGTAGATAGCGTTATGTTTCAATGTCTAAATAATACTATTTCCTTTGGGCGTATTGATAGAAATTTTGTTTGGTATACTATATTGTATTAACTTCTCTTCTTGATATAGTTATAAGAATAAAAATTTACCTGGAACACTAGAATAGTAGACAGCTGGTCTAAATTGTTTTACAAACACTAATCGATTTCTAGGTCGATTAAATATTATAACAGTAACACAATCTTTAACTTCAACTAAATTCCATTGTTTCTGTTTACCATTTTGCACATATTGCATTACGAGTTGTTTAATATATTTTGATCTATGTTCACATCTTTTAATAGTCAATTCAGAAATATTTCCTATTCCACTATTCATAGGTGATTTTATTCACTAAAATAACTATTTTATAATATTCCTATTGTTAAATTACTATTAACTGATGATTATAGACTGAAAATAACATTTTAATTATAACCTTATATTTTACAAAGTACTGTCAAATTGATTAGAATGACAAAAAGTGTAATAAGACAGTGGCGGTTGGTTCATAAGAGCACATTAGCATGTGAACACCCAATGTAAAAAATAGGCATTTAAGAAAAAGATATAAAGTATGTTCAGAAAAAACTAGAATTGTTTTATTAATTCATAAAATCTTTATTTATTCATTAATATCTATTTTTCCCCTTCAAAGTAATCTTCCCTAGATATAACATCATGGGGAGTCCCGGGCTATTTCTAAAGCATTTGATCGTATCTGGCACGAGGGGCTCCTAAGTAAACTGAGATCCTACGGTATGCCCGGTCGATTCTGTTCATGGCTTTCTAGCTTTCTTCAGGACCGTTCTCTGCAAGTGGCGATTGACGGGTTTCTCTCGGACACCTTTACCATCAATGCTGGTGTTCCTCAGGGGTCCATATTATCCCCAACCCTCTTCTTACTATACATTAACGACCTTCTAGCGAAGACAGAAAATCCAATTTATAGCTTTGCTGACGACAGCACACTTATCTCATCGTTTACTTTGAATTCTCGAACATCGGCTGCTGACGCACATCTTCGCAGACAGCATGAAGTATCACGACTCAATAAAGACCTGGAAGAAATTTTGTCTTGGGGTGACAGTAACCAAGTCGAATTTAACGCTAAAAAACCCAGGCAGCAGTTTTCTCTAAGAAGGTTAACATTGCAGAACCAGATATATTCATGGCAGGACACGCAATTCCACTGGCTTCGTCTTTTAACTAACTGGGTGTCAATCTGGGAGGAGATATGTCTTGGCATAATCACGTGGTAACAATCGCCAGGACAGCTTCTCAGAAACTCGGAGTACTTTTCCGTATCAAAAAGCTGTATACACCACAACAACTTTTGACACTCTACAAAGCCTAGATTCGACCATCACTGGAATACTGCTCTCATGTCTGGAGTTCTGCACCGAAGCATACCCTTCGGTGGTTGGATTCCATCCAAAGGAGAGCCATTCGCCTGATCGGTGACCACGAGCTAACCAAGAACCTCGACAGCTTAGAACATCGAAGACAGGTTGGTGATTTGACTCTCTTTTACAAATATTTCCATGGCAAGTGTTCTACTGACATTGCCCGCTTGATTCCACCTAGAGCAATTCATAGCAGAAATACACGACAAACCACTTCCGCCCATCCCTATGTGGTTCCACTTAATACTCCTCGAACATCATTGTTTTAGAACTCTTTCTTCTGGAGGACATCCTCTTTGTGGAACGGCCTTTCTGAGGCCGTATTTCCCACCGAATATAACCTTCAATGATTCAAGAACAACGTGAATCGCTTTCTTCGCACACGCACCGCTCTCAGAGCGCCTTAAAGGAATTTTCCTGCAGTGCTTGTGCTTGACCATAAAAAAAAAATAATAACACACTTGGAAATCAAAATATTTAACCAAGCTATAGGAACTCCTCTAAAACAATGCTTTCCAGAAAAATACAGGTCTTCTTTGGCCTCTCAAAGGTATAATTTTCCAAATTACCCATAATGGCGTCGCTTCTCAACGAGACGAAAAATTTCGGGGCAAGCAAAATTTAATTTCACCACAACTCACGTAGATTGTGCTTTAAAAATTAGTGCAGCAGAACCAAAATGAAATTCACTAAACAAGTGCCTTATTTTAAACTTGTCAAGCTTAAACTAAACCAAAATTTAGCCGGTAATTTTCACAGAGCTAAATTAATCAGGAATGTATCCTCAAATTATATGAAAGTAGAAGAGGCCTGGGATTTGAACTCGGACCACTCTCCCATACTCCTTACACTGAGCGATAGTGTGATTCAAAAGGAAAATGCACCTAAACTAGTAAACAAAAGAACGGATTGGCGAAGCTTTAAAATTAGTCTTGAGCAAGTAATTGATCTCTCAGTTCCATTGCAAACCGAAGAACAAATAGATCAGGAAATAGAACGTTTTGTAACAAATATTCAGCAAGCAGCTTGGGAGAACACCCCTGCGAATAAACCCAGAACAAAAGGAAATAATTACCCAAAAGAGATCAGGGACCTTATAACAGAAAAAAGAAAAATTAGAAGAAAATGGCAGCAAACCAGAGCACCAGCTGATAAAACAGCTTTAAACAATGCAACACAACAATTAAAACGCGAAATCCAGCGTATAAAAAATGACTCGATTGCTGAATACCTGAGTGAATTAACCTATGACAACAGTACGGATTATTCACTCTGGAAAGCTACCAAACGATTGAAAAGGCCTATTCTTCATAACCCACCAATTAGAAAGGAAGACGGAAGTTGGGCACGGGATAGTATCCAAAAAGCAAATAGATTCGCGGAACACTTAGAAAATACTTTCCAGACCAACGAAGGTGAAGAACCGCAAGACTGGAATGAACCAGAACAGGAGGATTCAATTGTTAGACCTACTTCTCCAAAAGAAGTTTCTATGGAAATTAGAACAAACATAAATCCTAAAAAAGCCCCTGGATTTGACCTCATCACCGGGGAAATCCTGAAGCAACTTCCACGCAAAGCTATTTTCAAATTGACCAACCTTATTAATGCGTCATTCAGATTGAGATACGTACCTAAGCTATGGAAAGTAGCAGAGGTTATAATGATACCTAAGCCAGGTAAACCTTCCCAGGAAGTTACATCCTATCGGCCTATCTCTTTGCTACCTGTTATTTCGAAATTGTTCGAAAAATTGCTCCTTAAGAGATTTAAACATATAATAAATGAAAAGAACCTCATTCCTTCTCATCAATTTGGTTTTCGAGAAAAGCATTCAATCATCGACCAAGTTCATAGAATCACAAATGTAATCGAAAAGTCCTTAGAAGAAAATAAAGTGTGCTCTACAGCTTTCTTAGACGTGGCCCAGGCCTTTGATAAAGTTTGGCATAATGGCTAAACTACAAGTTAAGTATGTTACTACCACGCCAATATTCAGAACTAATAAAATCTTATATATCGGACAGATATTTTAGAATAAAACAGGAAGAAGCATACTCACATCTAACAGAAATTAAGGCAGGAGTACCTCAGGGTAGTGTACTAGGCCCTGTACTCTACTTACTGTACACCAGCGATATACCAAATCTTGAACCCGATACTATTGCAACGTTTGCTGATGATACTGCCATTTTGGCCGTTGGAAAAAACCACGAAGAAGCTAATATAAAATTACAAACATCCATAGACCAGATTAATACTTGGACTAATAGATGGCGCATCAAGTTAATCAAGTTAACTTTACCAACAAACATAACCGAAATATTCAAGTAACAATCAACAATACTCAAATTCCTTATGCTAACACTGCAAAGTATTTGGGAATGACACTCGACGCTAGACTTCGCTGAAAAACCCACGTTAAAAAGAAACGCGAAGAGCTCGGTATAAAATATAAAAATATGTACTGGCTGCTAGGAAGAAACTCCAAATTGTCCATACAAAACAAACTGCTCCTCTACAAACAGATATTGAAACCCATCTGGACATATGGTTTACAGCTCTGGGGCTGTGCCAGTAAAAGCAATATTCAAGTGATACAACGTTTTCAAAATAAAGTATTGAGGAACATCGTTGATGCACCTTGGTACTGCCGTAACAGTGATCTCCATAGGGACCTCGATGTAGAAACTGTTGACCAGACCATAGCCAAATTCGCCAGTAGCCATGAACAACGGTTACTACAACATGGGAACGTTGAGGTTATCCAGCTCCTCGACAATACCAATCTAGTGAGAAGACTCAACAGGACCAAACCGTTTGAGTGGTTTGAGTTAGTGAAATAGTTCAAGTTACTGTGTTAGTTAAAAGCAGAGTATTGTGCGAATCTCACAAAACACGTTAACGGTAGTGTTGCTGAAATTATTAGACACTAAGGTATACTAATGAGTAGGTCCTTAGAATTTAAGAATTCCCACTTTAGTTAAGTTAGGTTTGAAAAAAATTGCTTATTGATCTTCATCATGATCAGATTGTAATTTCAGAAAAACTCCTAATTGTGTGTTGTCTGAAAAAAAAATTACACAGCGGCCATTGTTACTCTTTTCAAGTAAGCGAGAGTACCGTTCTCATCACAATCTAATTCGTAACTGGGCGCGATTTTTTATACTTCCTGTATCTTCACAAGGGATCAGAAACCGTAATTTTTAATCCTGGATATTTGAAAGATTCACCATGCCATATTTGCCAACTTTAAACCCAAATATATAGTAAACAAATATCCAAAATGTACTTCTGGTTGCCTAGAGTTAGGGTTCATAGAAAAATAATTTCCAAATTGACTTGATATCAAAGGTAAATCCAAATAAGCTGTTTAACTTTATAATTTAGCAAACGAAATGTAACGCCATCTATCGAGCTTTTTATTAAATTTTCTGATTTATTATCGTTTTTATGGTGTTTTTTACGGTTTTTCTTTGTTTTTTCCTTTTAATGTCTTTTGTTCATAATTCGTTAAATTTTTTACTTGACTAGTTAGGTACCTACGTCAAATTACCTTAACTGTCAGTTACTGTCAAATATTTTAATTTTAAAATTTTGTATTAAATTGTTAATTCCTGTTTTAAATTTAATTGAAATAAAAAGTAATTCTAGGTAGATGTATGTCATCTAAACCTCTGATATTGTATAAATGGACACTTTTGTTGAAAGAAACGAACTGTTGAAAATATTGAGGTGATAATGGTTTTACTATTTTCTATTTTGCTCTGAACAGTGTAGTGTCGCGACTTTGTTAAGTTTATACAGGTTTTTTGTAAATAATAAATAATAAAATAATAACAATAATGTATCCTGACAGTGTTTCTGCACAAGTTCCGGATATTGCTGATAGAGTTAGGTAAGTAGACATTTTATAGACATTATGCTTATGTATGTATAAACACTCTGTTGTGTTTACAAATTACAATTCCTTCACTAATTAATCGAAAGGAACTTCGTTCCATCCGGGTGTCCCTTGACACCTCTCACTTTTTTTTTCATTCCTTTTAATTGATTTATTTCCTAAAAAGGCGCCGCCACTGGTAACAAGTATATGTCAACATTTTGTAAAAAATTTAATCGATGGCAATTATAAAAATCAAACGCGATATGCTTTAATCAATACAGTGTATATTTTATTTGAATTTATTTTCAGATATTTTACAAGCAAACATTTGTTCATGGAATTTTTCCAAATATCAGGTTAGTATGTATATTTTTATCCCCATTTCATATTAAGTTTCTGTATTGTATAGTAACGTTCTATCGGTATAAAATGATGAAAATTTACGGTTTTGATAGCATGAAACTGTTACTCGTTGTCGTGACTGACTGCGCTTTTCATGCAAATATGAATTGTTAGAATATGAGCCACCACACCATAAATTTAGCTTCATCAATTCATGTCTATCAAATTTCCATTAGAGAAAAAGCTTTTAACAGGTTTAAACAGCTCTAAAAGTGTGTTTTCTTTTATATGTCTAAAGATAAGGAACGTTTGGTAGCTTTTTTGGGTTTTTGAGACTTTTTTACTATAAAATGAGTGGTTGGACTATATAGTTTGGTTTAATAATAAAAAAGTTAATTATGATCTTTGCATTGATACTCCAATACTTTATTCAGTGTGTTATCCAAACTGATATGTAGGAAAATGATTTTAAGTGAAAATGAATTTTCCCAGACAAAGAACCCAACTAGATCGATTTTTTGCCTCCGTGTGCACCTATATAACAATTCGCACTTATTTCACAATAGCAGTCTATCGCATTACCATTATAATTACAATTATCTTTTTGCTCTGTCCAAAGCGGTCCCTTATATATGAAATTAATTCCTTCTAGAAGCGTCTCTAAAATTACATCTAGAACAGAACACTCTCGAATTATCCGATCGTTTCAAAAGCCACTAGAATATTCGAAGATTCTCAGAACAGCGACTCATTCACACCACTGCTTTTTTTTTTAAAGAGGGCCAGGCTTAGAGGTAGTCCATGGGATTGCATCGCAGCTAGTACAGCTTATTGTGCACCCTCATTCACAGGTCCTCATTCTTCGTCAAATCCCAGGTTCTTAATGAACCAAGAGATTCTTTTGACTATGGTTGCCCGTTCTTTCCTTTGATCTCCAGTCGGTAGGCCAAGGGATCTCACACGCAGACCTTGCAGGGCTGGGCATATGAATATCACGTGGAAGGCTGTTTCCTCCTCCTCACCGCATTTTCTACATAGGAGGTTTTCAACTTGAATTCCCATCTTATGTAGGTGTCCGCGAAATACCCAGTGGCCGCTGATGAAGCCAACCACTTTCCGCAGGGTCTTCCTCCTCAGCCCAAGGGCATCTGCCGCTATAGCACCAGTAGGTGTCTGCAGCATTCTCTTTGATTGTATTTTACCTTCTGTTCTTTCCCAGCTCTTTCGATGTTCTATGCCCATCCACTGGCGAACAGCTCTTCGTGCTGTGTTGTAAGCAATACCACACGTCGGCTCTGGGCCAATGAGCGGGCTTTCAGCTCCTTTGTTTGCCCACTTGTCTGCTCCCTCATTGCCAGCGATACATTTGTGCCCCGGAACCCAACTAAGGATAACCTTGTTGTACTCTCCCAGGGTTTTCATGGCCTGATGACAGTCCCATACTGCTTTAGAGGTAAAGTCAAAACTGTCAAGTGCTGCTCTACTATCCGAGTTTATGTATATGGTGTGGTCTGTCATACCACGCTCCAAACACACTCTTGCACACTCTGATAGGGCAACAACTTCAGCCTGGAAAACAGTAGCCAGCTTACCCAGGCTTACGCAAAACTGCGCCTTGGGTCTGACTCCATATATTCCCGCCCCAGTGCCTGTTGGCTTCTTCGAGCCATCCGTATACCAAGTGATCCCCCTTTTCATATATTCAGGTTCACCTTTCTCCCAGGCAGCCCTGTCAATAATATTGACATTGTATGGCTTTTCTAGATCTGTGATCTTCACCATCCTGTCTGGTAGCATTTCCAAGGTGTCCATCTGTACAGTGTCCACAATCCTTGTATACCCACTGGCGGCGTTATACTTCCAGTTGCCACTGCAACCCATTCTGTAGGCTGCCATCCTTGCCTCCCCTTTCACAATAATGTCGAGAGGTGGGAGGTTTAGCACTACTTCCAGGGTTGCAGTTGGAGTACCTCTCATGGCTCCTGTGATGCCAAGACACGCTACTCGCTGGATCTTTTGTAGTCTCTTTACAGCGGTAGTTTGCATCACCTTGGTCCACCAGACTATCGAGCCATACACCATCATCGGTCTTGCAACCCTAGTGTATAGCCAGTCAGTCATTTGTGGGCTCAGACCCCATGTCTTCCCAACGGCCTGTCTCATCATCATAAGTGTGGTCTGAGAGCGTTGCGTTATATGTGCCAAATGGCTGTTCCAGGTGAGCTTATCGTCTAGTCTTATTCCTAGGTACTTAAACTCTCTCTTAACCTGGATCTGGTTACCACTGCTTGGACGACAGGTCCGGACCGGCTCGTAACAATACTGTTACTATTCATAAAACTACTAGCGCTACTATGTGACTGAAATCAGTATTAATGGAGATCAGATATATTTGATTTATTACAGTTCCAAAGATATACGAAGTGTTCTAAGGTTTAATCAAAATTGTTTTTATAAAAAAAACATCATCAGTCTGTCCCTTAATAGAACTTACTTTTTTAAACCTGAAATTAATAGACATGAATTGATTATGCCAAATTCATATACGTTGGCTCATGGTCTAAATATAGTAGGCAAACTGGGATTTTAGGAAAAGGCGATCACCTTGACTCGAATAATTATATACAATTATCTTAAGTGCATCTCTTCTTTGGAATTTGTTCTTATTCCGAAAGAGCATCTATCTACAAGATTATGCAAAAATGTATGAAGTTTATAAATAGGAAGCTAAAAATTGTTTATTCATAAAACAGTTATGGATAAATACATTAGAATCTTTTTTTTTTCTGCGAGGCAAATGAATTTGCCACTTCTAAAATCTGTTTTCATGGGATAAAAAGTAGATTATTTGGCGTGATTGAGTAATATATGTGATGATTTGCTTATAATAAAACTAAGGTAAATATATTCCGTTTATCCTGTTCCTGTAGGATAAAAAGTCGCCTATGTGTGTTACTCCAGACCATAATCTACCCCTGTTCGAAATTTCATCCCGATTCCTTCTGGCGTTTTGACGTGATTGAATAACAAACTAACACACAAACTTTCGTATTTATAATATTCGTAAATATTCTGTTACTTGTTTCGAAGGTTCGATCAGCCGCGCTGCGACTAATTCTATAATCAAGCCGTTCAAAAGATGGAATGATCACGTGAACGGCACGCACTCTTTGAATATTACTCTCCCCAACCAACGTCACAAAACCGATTTACACCACTCAACAAAAAAGTACCCACCCTCGATGCTTACAGTTTGTATTATCTCTGGTATGAGTACAGTGTAAACTGTTCTTCGTTATTTCAGTTTAGAAGGCGTGGCATCGTACGATTACGCCGGCCAGTCACTGATCTCGCGTCCTTGAATTCCATCTTTTGAACGGCTCGAGTATAGTCATCTCTTGAAATTTTTCGTGGTTACCGATGATCTATGATGTGCCAGGGGTGTACACATAAATATTTTACGTAACTGGTTTTATACGTCGTTTCAAAAATATACACAACTGTCAAATGTCAAGTATCAACTGTCGAATGTCGACTGTCAAAGTTCAAATGTTACATGTTAACTTCCAAATGTGAAACGTCAACTGTCAAACGTTAAGTGTGTTGTGGAACAACTCTTTTTTTCTTTTGCACAGAGTCATCCACTTCTTCATTCGAAAAACTCCTTCCAGGAGGAGTTGTTTTAGGTTTCTAAAGATTTAATGGTAGAAAGGAAACTAAAGTACTTTTAGGACTACTTATTTCATTATGATGCTTCTAGACTAGAAAATAAGTATTTCAATTTCATTTATTCTTGTTTTTTACACTGTTTTAAGAAATGTTTAAATATGCAAATAACATTATCATATTTGTTGCTAATATAAATAAAAAGTAAGTAGAACATATTTTAAAAATATTTTTGTAAAATCTCAGCATTATACTTTCTGTTGTTTATTTCTTTGAGAATTCTTAAGAATTCGGATCATTGACACTAAAAGCCAGCATTGTAGTTTTTTTTCTATTTAATCTATTTTTTAATAATTAAACAAGAGTGCATTTTGTTTAAGGATGTAGTGGATTGTAGTGAATTTCAAAAAAAAAAATGAAAAAACGAAAAAATTATATTTTTGTAAGTTTTATTTTCTATTTGTTACATTTTTCAATATTTATAGAACAAATAAGTTTTAAAGTTATACTTCTTTTGGTGCGTTAGGGAAAAATGATGAGGGTAATTTTTTAAGATGATGGCGGACACCGTCACGAAAAACTGACAGCATGAAATTAGTAAGTTAACATTTTAGCGAAACATTCAATAAATTTCTATTAAATTCACACAAATTTCTATTTTGTTATTTTGTTATACTGAGACATATGAAACAAATCTTCAAATGTTATAAATGTCTACAACTCTCACACGTCGACTGTCAACTACGAAATGTCACGTGTCAAATTTTAACTGTCAAATTTCAAAAATATACACAACTATCAACTGTCAAAATTCCAAAGTTCAACACAACTGTCAAATGTCTATTGTCAAATGTCTATACTGTCGAATGTTAACTGTTATGTGTCAACTGTCAAATTTCGATAGTTAAATGTTAACTGTCATAATTAAATTATTACATGTCACCTGCCAAACATCATCTGTCGAACTTTAACTGTCAAACATCAACATGAATTTAGACAACATTTCATAAACTTCGAAAATAAAAATAAAAACAAAAAAAATTAGACCAAAATAAACCAAATTTCAATTCAATTCACAAATTACTACTTTGATAAACTGAGATATATAACAAAATTTTCAAAACATCTACAACTCTCACACGTCAACTGTGAACTACCAAATATCACCTGTCTCAAATTTTAACTGTCAAATTCCATTTGATATGCATGAACTGTAAAATGTTTACTATCAACTGTCAAATTTTAATAATATACACAACTGTCAAGTGTCCTCTGTGAAATGTATACTGACAAATGTCAACTCTTAACTGTCCACTGTCAAGTGTCAACTGTTAAATGTCGATTGTAAAATGTTAACTGTCAAATATGAATTATTATATGTGACCTGTCAAAGTCAACTGTTAAACGTAAACTGTGGAACATCAACTGTCGAACATTGTATTTGTTTTGGCGCGTTAGAGCTTGGAAAACAGAAACAAAAACCGAAAAATTGAAAACTTAAAAACAAATAAACAAAATTTCCATTAAATTCACACAAATTTCTACATTTGATATATTGAGAGATATGACAAAATCTTCAAATGCCAATTGTCAAATATTAAAAATATCTACAACTCTCACACGTCAACTGTCAGCTATAAAATGTCACATGTCAAATTTTAACTGTTAAATTTCACTTGTCAAACGTGAACTGTCAAATATTTACTATCAACTTTCAAAAATAAACACATCTGTCAAACGTCAACTACCAAACTTCAATAGTAAACTACTAAATATCAAAATCGGCAAAAGTGTAAAGTATATGAATGATAATTATTGTCAAAAATGTGTCTAATGTATCAAGTGTCAAAAATAACAAATATTTACTACTGCTAAACGGTAATTGTTAAATTTTAACCGTCAAATGTCATCTGTTAAACGCTAACTGTAAAATGACAACTGTCAAATATCAAGTATCAACTGTCAAATGTCGACTGTCAAAGGTCGATTGTTACATGTTAACTGTCAAATGTGAAACCTCAACTGTCAAACGTCAACTGTGGAACTTCGAGAGTAGCCTCTAACTTAAACTCGCTTTACAGTGTAAAAAAATATTTTTTTGTGGATCCTGATTTTTGAAGTGATAACTTCTTATGGGAGGGTAACTGATTTTTAGCGTAACGCGTTGAAAAAAGCGTTTATCATAACGCATTGTTTATCGTTGTTACACGCAGGCGCGTGAAACATAATAATATCATTTTTCCTTCTCTCTCTCTCTATTCTTTTCCCAATGTAAGTTTTAAGTATATACACAACTATCAACTGTCAAAAATCTACACAACTGTCAAATGTCTACTGTCAAATGTCTATACTGTCGAATGTTAACTGTTATGTGTCAACTGTCAAATTTCGATAGTTAAATGTTAACTGTCATATTTAAATTATCAAATGTCACCTGCCAAACATCGTCTGTCGAACTTTAACTGTCGAATATCAACATGAATTTAGTCAAACTTTTTTGTTTATTTTTTCATAAACTTCGAAAATAAAAATAAAAAAAAATAGACAAAAATAAACAAAATTTCAATTCAATTCACAACTCATAAATTGAGAAATATGACAAAATCTTTAAATAATATCAATTGTCATATGTTAAAAATATCTACAACTCTCACACGTCAACTGTCAACTACCAAATATCACCTGTCTCAAATTTTAACTGTCAAATTCCATTTGACATGCATGAACTGTAAAATGTTTAGTATCAACTGTCAAATTTTAATATTATACACAAGTGTTAAATGTCTTGTGTCAAATGTATACTGACAAATGTATACCGACAAATGTCAACTCTCAATTGTCCACTGTCATGTGTCAACTGTAAAATGTCGATTGTAAAATGTTAACTGTCAAATATGAATTACCATATGTCACCTGTCAAAGTCAACTGTTGAACGTCAACTGTGGAACATCAACTGTCAAACATTCTACTTCTTTTGGCGCGTTAGGGCTTGAAAAACAGAAACAAAAACCGAAAAATTGAAAACTTAAAAACAAATAAACAAAATTTCCATTAATTTCACACAAATTTCTGCATTTGATATATTGAGAGATATGACAAAATCTTCAAATGCCAATTGTTAAATGTTAAAAATATTTACAACTCTCTTACGTCATCTGTAACTAAGAAATCTCACGTGATAAATTTTAACTGTTTAATTTTAATTGTCAAACATAAACTGTAAAAGGTTTACTATCAACTGTCAAATATATACACAACTGTCAAACGTCAACTACCAAACTTCAAATTCGGCAGAAGTGTAAAGTATATTAATGACAACTGTCAAAAATGTGTCTAATTTATTAAGTGTCAAAAATAACCAATATTTACTACTGCTAAACGTTAACCGTTAAATTCCAACCGTCAAATGTCAACTGTAAAACGCTAACTGTAAAGTGACAACTGTCAAATATCAGGTATCAACTATTAAATGTTGACTGTCAACGGTCGATTGTTACATGTTGACTGTCAAATGTGAAACCTCAACTGTCAAACGTCAACTGTGGAACTTCGAAAGTAGCCTCTGACTTAAATGGTTAACATTTCTTTGTTGATCCTGATTTTTTTTTATAAAATATCCTTATTTGAAGTTATTAAAATAATATTTATATGCAAAAAGCATTTATTTAGTGTCTGTGGGCCAAGCAACTAGGTCATTGTCACTTTCGATTTCATTTCAACTCAACCGTTTATGAGACTTGTGTGTCAATTATTATTGATCAATATAAAAAAAAATCTATATATAGACCCCACCTCTTTTTTTTACATTTTTTTTATCGCTTATTTTGGAAACAACTTATAAATCTAATTATTTATCATAATTTTTGACCTTGAAATTGTTTAAATGAAACAAGAGAAGTGGGTGGATGTATTTTTCATAATAATTTTAGTTCAATTATTAACTATAGATTTGTTGAAAAAAAAATAGTTTCACACATATCCAATAGATGTCAAAGATAATAATAGTTTAATACTATGACGTTTTACAGAGTCTTTGAAAATCAAAGAACATATAGACCGTTTACTAAGAACCAACAACTACTTCCCTGGCTATTTGCCTCGACGGACATTGAATTACAATTCAAAGTTAATCGGGGTTAGTATATTTGCAAGATAGAACTAACCATTTTAGTTAGTAATTCGAAAGGATATCACTTGTACAAGGAAGATATCCGTCCAGAAGCTCTAAGAGCATCTAGACTGGAGATATGTCTGAAATCACACAAATACATTATCTTTAGTAAAGAAAACGTTAAAAGTGCGATAAAAGCGACATCTCCATAACTAATCACAAACTAAAATTCTATTTGACAAAAAACCTCTCGGCTTTGTAGGGTTAACTACTTGATTTGCAGTCTCCTGCTAATCAATTGTCATTTCAAATAGATGTCAAAGATAATAATAGTATAATACTATGACTCTGTAAAACGTCATAGTATTAAACTATTATTATCTTTGACATCTAAATCAGGGTCAAGACTTTTGTAACAAATCTACGCAAAACAATACAAGATTATAAATTTACTTTCATCATAGTTAACCTGTTAAAATTGCAATATTTACAAGTTTAAATTTACACAATTTATTCAATTATTTGAATTAAATATAACAAAATATCTTCTGATGAAACAATTTTGTTAATCAATAATTTTATATTTTGTAAAACTGGAATAAAACCTTGAATAGCTTCTAAATTACTTTTTCAAATTATACCCGTTCAACCTTAAAGCATAGACTTTTACCGAACATTCTTATGAATGTGTGTTATTTTTTAGTCTGAAAGTTTATAATGTAAAATATTGTTGTTGTAATAGTTTTTATACGGTTCATCAATGATCTGAAGCCACACCAAGTAATGAAACTAAAAAGTTTTGTGTATTCGCATTCCTTATAATAATAATAATAATAATAATTTATTCATCAACGACATTTTTTTTGACTGTATACAGTAATAAGAATAAATTCAATATACCACTGAGGCCATAAGCCTGTGTGTGGTTAGAAACTAGTAAATACAAAAAAAATGTTAAAAAATTATTCCTTACAAAATATAGATATACACATACATACATACACACACCTATATTATACAATAATGAACAACTTACTATACCTAAATGAACAAAACAATCCAATAACATTACAATACATTACAACATTTATAGATACATATTACGAAATTTAAATACATTTTTTTTTTATTTTTTTTTATTTTATTTTTTTTATGTTTTCTTTTACTCCAATTTATTCCATTTCAACGGGTGTTGAATACAATTTAAAACATATGACATAAACTTTAGTGCATGGATGATTTTAATGAAGCCATAAACCTGAGCTGACAAGCAATCAATGTAAAAATACAATACATAATTCAATCGATATATTGTCGTACTTTTTTTCTTTCTATCAAGGAAATATATTGTTTTAGCGATTTTTTAAATTGCTTTAGGGAAGTCTCAGTTTTTAAGTTGTCAGGTAATTCATTATATATTTTGGGTGCTATGTAATGGAAACTTTTTTGTCCAACTGTTTTATTCATTTTGGGGATGACATATCTATCTTTTTGTCTCGTATCGTATGTGTGGGTAGGTAATATCAAATTGATTTTATTTAGATGTTGTTTTATACAAACCTGAATGTAAAAGAGTTGTCTTACATCCATTGTTTGTGACTCAAGGAAAAGTTGGTCACTAGAATACCTACCTACTATTCTTCTGTAGGATCATTCTTAAGAATCTCTTTTGGGAGACTTCAAGCATATTCAGGATTGTTCGTGATACACCCCCCCATGCTATAATACCATAGTTAAGGTGAGTTTCAACGAGACTTTTGTACACAATTTGTTTTTGCTTTAAATCGAGGTAGGTGATAAATTGTTTGAACCTGTATAGTATGCATCGCAGTTTTTTGGTTAGATATATAATATGTTCATTCCATTATACCTCGAGCAATTAAAGCTACCTCTAGTTAGTATATCTACTAATTTATTAGTACAATCGAAATTGCGTTTCTTTCTCATCAAAGAAGATAACTATGCCAGTTCATCAAGGTCTATTGATTTAAGAACGGATATATTAAATTATCCGCTATCATCAATCTTTGATTAATATATTAAGTAATAAACAATACTTAAATTATATAATATCACACTTTAGCTATGAAAATCAAAGGAAATATACATACTTTATAGATTTTAACAAACATTCTTTATTAAATAAATATAATAATCTAAATATTTATAACGAAATTGTTTACTGGATGTTTTCTAATCAGGAGTATACATGTAATTAATATAACTGTTGATGATGTTTGGTCAATGTTCGAGTACAGGTTTCAATGTAATAAAATTCACAACTTTAATAGGTAATCCTCGATTAAAGTACATTAACTTTTTTGTTGTACTACAAAATATTTAAACAAAATATTTTGTTGTAGTGTTAACGACAGTTAGAACGTCAGCCAAGCTTAAAAATGCGTATATTGTCATTCTAATGTATTCCAGACCTAATTTAATACAACATACAATAGTCTAAGATCCCGATATAGGACGACCTTCACCGAGCTGGTTAATGGACCAAACATATTTTTTATGTAATTTAATATATCAAAAAATATATTGAATATGAGTTGCCTATCGAATTTCAGTCCAGTATATTTTTAATTAATTTAAAAAAAAAATTGTGCGACTGAGAGGTCCCTACCTACCGTCCCATGCGATAGAAGAGGACACAACATAACAGCGTTTGTATCCCGGCCTTTTAAAGAGAGAGAGCTCTCTGCTCTCTGCTCTTGAAGACAAGAAGGATAGCGATAGACGCGTACATTCTGAGCATTATTTTGGAGTAGTTTCATATTAAAATAAAGGATTAGTTTTTATTTTTTTTCAATCAATTAAATATATATGTGTATATATTTTGTTATATTAAAGTATATATAAATCTTTAGTTAATAAGAAGGTTATAGCAATACATATATAATTCTTATCTTACAATTTTTTTTTTCATATTTAAAAATATTAACTGAAATAAATTAAAGCAATTTGCTCTATATAATTAATGTATCTATAGATATATACTGATATATACTGTACGCGTCTATCGCTATCCTTCTTGTTTTCAAGACCAGAGAGCAGAGAGCTCTCTCTCTTTAAAAGGCCGGGATACAAACGCTGTTATGTTGTGTCCTCTTCTATCGCATGGGACGGTAGGTAGGGACCTCTCAGTCGCACAATTTTTTTTTTAAATTAATTAAAGATATACTGGACTAAAATTCGATAGGCAACTCATATGCAATATATTTTTTGATATATTAAATTACATAAAAAATATGTTTGGTCCATTAACCAGCTCGGTGAAGGTCGTCCTATATCGGGATCTTGGACTACAACTGAAGTCTCACTAAACATTTTCAATGTTAGAGTAACAGTTGACGCAGATAGAGTGACAGTTGACATAGTTAAAATGACAGCTGACAAAGTTAAAATGATAGTTAACAATGTTAAAGTTACAAGTGACAGAATTTAAGTGCCAGTTGACAAAATTGGAGTTACATTTAATACTCTTAGAGTGACAGTTAAAATGAGCTGACAAAGTTAATGTGACAAGTGACAGAATTAAAGAGACAGTTAAAATGATAGCTGACAAGGTTGAGGTAACAGCTGACAAAGTTAAAATGACAGTTAACAAAGTTAAAGTGGCAACTGACAAAGTTAAAATGACAGTTGATAAAGTTGAAGTTTCAATTGATAGAATTAACATGACAGTTGGTAGTTAAAAAGTTAGTTTAACAGTCAAACGAGTTAAAGTAACGAATGCCAGACTTATAATGACAAGTGACAGTTTACACAGTTAGAGTGACAGTTAAAACACCTATAACACCTATAAAAGTGCTAGCTAAGAAAGTTAGATTGACAGGTGATATAATTAAAGTGTCAGTTAAACTAACAAGTGATAGAATTAAAGCACCGGTTGACAAGTTAGAGTAACGTAGTTAATATAGTTAAGGTCAGAGTAAAAATGATAGATCACAAAGTGTAAAATGCTGGTTGACAAAGTGAAAGTTATATTAGACAAAGTTAGTGTATCATTTAATACTTAGGGACAGTTAAAATAAATGACAGCTGACATAGTTAAAGTGTTAGTTGACAAAATTAATCTGACAGTTAACACAATTAAAATGACTTTTGACAGTTAAAAAAGTAAGTGTGCAGTCGACAGTGTTAAAGTAACAAAAGTCAAACTTAGAGTGGCAAGTGACAGTTAATACAGTTAGAGTAACAATTAACAGTTGAAAAAATTAAAGTGACAGTTGACACAATTAAAGTAATGAATGTGAAACTTAGTTAAAGTAACAAGTGACAGAATTAAGGAGGCAGTTAAATTGATAGCTGATAAAGTTAAAGTGACAGATGACAAAATGAAAATGACAGTTAACCAAGTTAAAGTGACAGCTGACAAAGTTAAATTAACAGTTGAAAAGTGTCAATTGATAGAAATAACGTGACAGTTGGCAGTTAAAAAAGTTAGTTTGACAGTAGAAAGAGTTAAAGTAACAATGTCATACTTATCTTATAATGAAAAGTGAACAGTGACAGTAAAAACAAAGTTGAAATGAAAACTGAGAAAGTTAAAATGACAGTTGACGAAGTTAAATTGTCAATTGATAGAATTAACATAACAGTTAACATACCTAGTTAAATTTTGACAGTTAAAAGATGTAAAAGTTATTGTGACAGTTGACAGAATTAAAATAATGAATTTCAAACTTAGAGTGAAAAGTGTCAGTTAACATAGTTAAGTTATAATGACAGTATAAAGTGTCAATTGATAGAATTGTTACCACAGTTAAAGTGACAGTTTCACAGTTAATAAAGTTAGTGTGAAAGTTAACAGAGATAAACTAACGAATGTCAAACTTGAATGACAAGTGATAAATTACAGTAACAGTTCACAAAGTTTAAAAGACAACTGACAAAGTTAAACTAACAAGTGATAAAGTTAAAGTAACAGTTGACAAGTTAGAGTGACAGTTAATATAGTTAGGGTTACAGTTAAAATGATAGTTGAAAAAGTTAAAGTTACAGTTAACAAAGTTAAAGTGACAAATGATAGAATTAAAGTGACAGTTGACAAAGTTAGAATATTATTTAATACTGATAGAGTGGCAGTTAAAATAAATGACAGCTGACAAAGTTAAAGTGGCAGTTGACAAAATTAGTATCAATTGACAAAATTAATGTAACAGTTAACACAATTGAAGTGACAGTTGACAGTTGAAAAAGTTAGTGTGACAGTATTAAAGTAACGAATGTCAAACTTAGAGTGGCAAGTGATAGTTGAGCAGTTAGAGTGACAGTTAAAATGAACTGACAAAGTTAAAGTGACAAGAGACAGAATAAGTGACAGTTAAAATGACAGCTGACAAAATTAAAATAACAGTTGACAAAGTTATATTGACAATAGATAAAGTGACATTTGTCAACACATTTGAACTGACAGTTGGTAGTTAAAAAAGTTAGTTTGACAGTCTCAATTATTTTACCTAAATTCTACATGTTAATATTGAAACACTTATGGGGACTTTTACACAATTTATTTACAAAATTGTTAAGATACACAGAACTCTGCTGGATAACGTCTAACTACTTGACAATACAATGAACTCTTGTGAATACTTGAACTTAAACTGACGTTAACTGCCCATGCATCCCCTTATATACAACTTTATTTAATCTAGTTAGTGTGTTTAGATCTTTCTAGAATTTTCTAGAAACATTATTTAATCTAGTCAGTGTGTTTAGAAGTTTCTAGAATTTTCTAGAAACATTATTTAAAATGGTCAGTTGATTTTTAGAAAATTCTAAAAATCAACTGTCAATAACAATCTTCCTTTACGGTTATCCCGTTACACTGCCCCCTCCTTAGATTCATTCCTCCTGGAATGTTATTTCCTACGTCGGAATCCCGCACACTCCCTGAGCCAGCCAAACCATCTTCTTGGAGTTGCTGCGCATCTCCACTGTGGTTTCCCTGGTAAGGCGCCAAACGATCATGATGGACCACGACGGGTTTCCCTCTGGGAATTTTCACGATCCGATAAATGACATCGTTAATCTTCTTCTTGATGGTGTAAGGACCTTCCCAGTTCTTTTGTAATTTGGGACAAATACCTCGACGCCGTCGGGGGTTATAGAGCCAGACTAAATCTCCAACTTGGTAACTCTTTTCCATTGTCCGTGTGTCATAGTACCTCTTCATCCGATCACTAGATAATTGTAGTTTTCCACGCACCAGGTTGTGTATATTCTCCATTCGATTCTGAAGGTCGGCGACATATTGTTCACGTGCCATTTCTTCACCAGGTTTACAACCAAACACCAAGTCACATGGTAGCCTCATTTCTCTACCGAACAGGACCATCGCAGGCGTTTGGCCAGTTGATTCGTTGATGGCCGATCGAATTGCCATTAGAAATAGTGGAATATGTCGATCCCAATCCCTCTGACAATCTGACACCACTTTTGACAGATAGGTGGTTATAGTCCGGTTCATTCGTTCCACCATTCCATCAGACTGAGGATGCATCGCTGTGGTTCTCGTTTTGCGGATGCCTAATCTTTGGCAAACTTGTTAAAACAGCTTGCTCTCAAAATTTCTCCCTTGGTCTGAGTGTAATTCTAGTGGTACCCCAAATCGGCTTACGAATTCTTCAACTAATATATCTGCTAAAGTGGTGGCTTCCTGATTGGGAACTGCATAGGCTTCAACCCATTTAGTGAAGTAGTCCATTACAACAAAGATGTACTTGTTTCCTTCATCGGTCTGTGGAAGTGGCCCCAATACATCTACTGCGATTCTTTCAAAAGGACTTCCAACCAGGTATTGCTGCATTTCCGCTTTCGGTTTTCGGTGCGGACCGTTACTGGCAGCACATGTAGTGCATTTACGACACCAATCTTTAACATCATTAGTGCAATTTACCCAGTAAAATCTATCTCGGATCTTTTGCAGCGTTTTCGTGATACCCAGATGTCCTCCAGAACTATCATTATGCATCTGTTTTAAAATTTCTGGTACAGCATTTGTTGGTTGATCTCGTCTCGCAAGTTGGATATTTGGTGATTCTGCTCGTCTCGCAAGTTGGCCACTTGGTGATTCTGCTCGTCTCGCATGTTGGCTACTTGCTGGTTCAAGTTGTCCACTTGCTGATTCAAGTTAATCACTTGCTGATTTTGCTCGTCTCGCAAGTTGCATATTTCGGAGCGCAAATGCGATATTTGCTGGGAGAAGGAACTGGATAACTCTTCTGGTAGGGTAGACATCCGTTGTGATAGCTGGGACACCTCTTCGCGCTGGCTTCTTATCTGACTGGATAGCTCCTCTTGCTGGCTCGTCATTCGTCCTGATAGCTCCTCTTTCAGCTGGGAAAGTTGTTGAATTTGTTCTTCTTGCAGCCGGGAAAGTTGTTGAGTTTGTTCTTCTTGTTGGCTCGTCATTCGTCCTGATAGCTCCTCTTGCAACCGGGAAAGTTGTTGAGTTTGTTCTTCTTGCAGCCGGGAAAGTTGTTAAGTTAGTTCAGAATTTGCTTTTTGAACTGGGTCTTCGAACTCCACAGCGTCAGGGTCCAAATTATTATTTAGGTAGTATTCACGGAGCCTTCTCAACAATACGGATTTGCTCCCAGTAGTTTCCAATTCTAATTCTTCGAGCTCTCTTCTGAGCTCAGCCACCAATAGTTCATTTACCTTTTTTCCAGGCATTCTTGTATCTTCACCCCACACCTGACACCAATTTGAAACACTTATGGGGACTTTTACACAATTTATTTACAAAATTGTTAAGATACACAGAACTCTGCTGGATAACGTCTAACTACTTGACAATACAATGAACTCTTGTGAATACTTGAACTTAAACTGACGTTAACTGCCCATGCATCCCCTTATATACAACTTTATTTAATCTAGTTAGTGTGTTTAGATCTTTCTAGAATTTTCTAGAAACATTATTTAATCTAGTCAGTGTGTTTAGAAGTTTCTAGAATTTTCTAGAAACATTATTTAAAATGGTCAGTTGATTTTTAGAAACTTCTAAAAATCAACTGTCAATAACAATCTTTCAAATTAAGGTCCCTTCCTTTACGGTTATCCCGTTACAATATCTTTAAAAACAAGCCCAGAATTATTTATTTAGGTCTTGTGTTATCCTGCTAATTTATTTTGAATCTGAAATATTGATTTGCGACCATTTAGCGTCACGTGACGATAAGATTTACTTCCGTTCAAAAATTCTGTCGTATTGAACGATTAAAAGTAAATACAATAAGTAGATATCGTTTTGTCTGTCTGTCCGTCCGTCTATCTGTCTATAAACACATCTCCTCCGTTATTACACGTGCTAATGACACAAATACGATGTTAAATTAAAGCTCTGTGTCTGAAGATATCCTTAAGAGTGAGTTATATTTTAATCACTTTCGATTTAAAAGTTATAACCAGAAGAAAGTTGTTTGGGGGAGATATTGTTTTAAACTTTGTTGTTTTATTTTGTTTTGATTACTTTATATATCAAATATGCTAATATAATTAAATCATGTTTATGCAATAACTATTAAATGCATCTAAAAAGGATACTAGTACATATTTGTAATGGAATTCATTTCACTTTAATCGATATGTAAATAGTAATCAATTAGAAACTTTTCTTCTATTGTATTCACTCGATTTTTTTTACTTTTTTATTGACAAGTAATAGTATATTACTTTACGAGTGGAGTAAATTGCATATTACAGCGAGTGTGTTTGGCCCATGAGCGAGCTTGCGAGCGAAGAGGCTAAAGAAACGAGCTAAATATGCAATTTGTTCCTCGAGTAAAGTACTATGCTTTACCCACGACTTAACAAATGGTTTTGTATAAAACTAAGTTAAACAAATATGAAATTTAAACTTTGGCATAAGTTGTCAAAAGTATTCGATTTCGCAGACAGTTCTGTCTGAGAAATGTCAAATGTTAGTTTAATTTAATGAAAACTGTAGGTAATCAACATAATAATACAGGTTTCTATTTACTTACTTCAATAGTTTAGTAAATGAAACTATAACACAACTCCTCAATAATTTGACACTTACTGACAGAGTTATAGTTTAAAAAGTACGCAATTTACTTATGAGTCGTGGGTAAAAAAATTTAAACCAGTTGCTTTCCACCTATCTCTAGGTAATACATCCTCTCTTATCCACTTTTCTTTTTCAGATTCCCATTTATTTTAACAATCCACTTCTTCTATTCCTCTTACCACTAATTTCACATTCATCAACTACTTTACTAACCAAAGCAACTAAACCGATTTTACTGGATTTTGACAGTTTCTTTTGCTCTTTTATTTTTTTACTCTATCTCTATTGAAAACACGTATTAGAGTTAAAAAATGAAATACTAGATAATTGTTTCTATTTTTATCAAAAAAAAAAAATATTCAAAGAGCATAGTTAAAAAATGAAAAACTCGTATGGTCGAATTGACCCTACTTCTGGTTGGATTATGTTAGATAAATAATTGAATTCGGCACCTGTCGTTGTCTTTGAAACCAAGGGGAGAGCAAAATGGTCAATATCATGGTTTTCTTTACTTGTTTTCGTTCGGTTCGGTTGGCACAAACTACAACGTAAACGTAAAAGTACAGCGAACACTCGTACAACAGAGTACAAATCACAGTTTCAGAATCAGATTCAGTGTGTTTATTGAACGCGCTCATATATGTTGTGAACTGTTATTATTTATATATATATATATATATATATATATATATATAAAATAATTACAACGAACAATCGTTTATTTTAATTGTTACTTTTATTCAAATTTAATTTAAATTGTGGCGATTATGTTTTGTGTCAGTGAGATCATTAAAGTGTTACAAAATTTGGACTATTGCGTAAAATAGGCTTATGAAAGGTTTGTTTTTTGATTGCTGTTTATTTAATTAATTCTGTATAAAGTATTAAGTTTTAAAACTTTTTTTTCTAATATTTTTAATAAATATACGTGATTAAATAAAGTGCAAAGTATTGCTACTTTTGCGGTAAAAGTTCGCATAGATAGGTACTCTTCTTCGGTAAATTTCGAACAAAGAACTAAAATATGAATATTTTATGTGAATGTCCGCTAAAGTGGGTAAAGAACAAAATTTTACGAACGATTAAAAAAAATGATATAAATCTGCAATTTTTTTTTTAAATTTTAATTTTTCATTTATCAAAATGAGCAAGAAAATAGGTTGAGATATTTGCATTTAAAAAATATATAAAAACTTAAGTAAAGAATCTAAAAAGTGAGATATGTCAAATTTTGACAGTTAGTGTAGAACATACTTTTACTCAAAATAACACTTTAGTGTTCCTTTAAAAAAATGGTATTCGAGATATTTAAATTTGACAGTTAACACAATTAAAGTGACAATTGACAGTTAAAAAAGTAAGTGTGACAGTCGACAGTGTTAAAGTAACGATTGTCAAACTTAGAGTGGCAAGTCACAATTAACACAGTTAGAGTAACAGTTAACAGTTGAAAAAATTAGTGTGACAGTTGACACAAATAAAGTAACGAATGTCAAATTTTGACAGTTACTGTAGAACATACTTTTACTCAAAATAACACTTTAGTGTTCCTTTCAAAAAATGGTATTCGAGATATTTAAATTTGACAGTTAAAACAATTAAAGTGACATTTGATAGTTAAAAAAGTAAGTCTGACAGTCGACAGTGTTAAAGTAACGATTGTCAAACTTAGAGTGGCAAGTGATAGTTAACACAGTTAGAGTAACAGTTAACAGTTAAAAAAATTAGTGTGACAGTTGACACAAATAAAGTAACGAATGTCAAATTTTGACAGTTAGTGTAGAACATACTTTTACTCAAAATAACACTTTAGTGTTCCTTTCAAAAAATGGTATTCGAGATATTTAAATTTGACAGTTAACACAATTAAAGTGACATTTGATAGTTAACAAAGTAAGTCTGACAGTCGACAGTGTTAAAGTAACAATTGTCAAACTTAGAGTGGCAAGTGATAGTTAACACAGTTAGAGTAACAGTTAACAGTTGAAAAAATTAGTGTGACAGTTGACACAAATAAAGTAACGAATGTCAAATTTTGACAGTTAGTGTAGAACATACTTTTATTCAAAATAACACTTTAGTGTTCCTTTCAAAAAATGGTATTCGAGATATTTAAATTTGACAGTTAACACAATTAAAGTGACAATTAACAGTTAAAAAAGTAAGTCTGACAGTCGACAGTGTTAAAGTAACGATTGTCAAACTTAGAGTGGCAAGTCACAATTAACACAGTTAGAGTAACAGTTAACAGTTGAAAAAATTAGTGTGACAGTTGACACAAATAAAGTAACGAATGTCAAATTTTGACAGTTACTGTAGAACATACTTTTACTCAAAATAACACTTTAGTGTTCCTTTCAAAAAATGGTATTCGAGATATTTAAATTTGACAGTTAAAACAATTAAAGTGACATTTGATAGTTAAAAAAGTAAGTCTGACAGTCGACAGTGTTAAAGTAACGATTGTCAAACTTAGAGTGGCAAGTGATAGTTAACACAGTTAGAGTAACAGTTAACAGTTAAAAAAATTAGTGTGACAGTTGACACAAATAAAGTAACGAATGTCAAATTTTGACAGTTAGTGTAGAACATACTTTTACTCAAAATAACCTTTAGTGTTCCTTTCAAAAAATGGTATTCGAGATATTTAAATTTGACAGTTAACACAATTAAAGTGACATTTGATAGTTAAAAAAGTAAGTGTGACAGTCGACAGTGTTAAAGTAACGATTGTCAAACTTAGAGTGGCAAGTCACAATTAACACAGTTAGAGTAACAGTTAACAGTTGAAAAAATTTGTGTGACAGTTGACACAAATAAAGTAACGAATGTCAAATTTTGACAGTTAGTGTAGAACATACTTTTACTCAAAATCACACTTTAGTGTTCCTTTCAAAAAATGGTATTCGAGATATTTAAATTTGACAGTTAACACAATTAAAGTGACTTTTGATAGTTAAAAAAGTAAGTGTGACAGTCGACAGTGTTAAAGTAACGATTGTCAAACTTAGAGTAGCAAGTGACAGTTAACACAGTTAGAGTAACAGTTAACAGTTGAAAAAAATTAGTGTGACAGTTGACACAAATAAAGTAACGAATGTCAAATTTTGACAGTTAGTGTAGAACATACTTTTATTTAAAAAAAACACTTTAGCCTTCCTTTCAAAAAAATGGTTTGCGAGATATTTAGATCTGACAGTTAACACAATTAAAATGACAATTGACAGTTAAAAAAGTAAGTGTGACAGTCGACAGTGTTAAAGTAACGATTGTCAAACTTAGAGTGACAAGTGACAGTTAACACAGTTAGAGTACCTAACAGTTAACAGTTGAAAAATTAGTGTGACAGTTGATACAAATAAAGTAACGAATGTCAAATTTTGACAGTTAGTGTAGAACATACTTTTACTCAAAATAACACTTTAGTGTTCCTTTCAAAAAATGGTATTCGAGATATTTAAATTTGACAGTTAACACAATTAAAGTGACATTTGATAGTTAAAAAAGTAAGTCTGACAGTCGACAGTGTTAAAGTAACGATTGTCAAACTTAGAGTGACAAGTGACAGTTAACACAGTTAGAGTACCTAACAGTTAACAGTTGAAAAATTAGTGTGACAGTTGATACAAATAAAGTAACGAATGTCAAATTTTGACAGTTAGTGTAGAACATACTTTTACTCAAAATAACACTTTAGTGTTCCTTTCAAAGAATGGTATTCGAGATATTTAAATTTGACAGTTAACACAATTAAAGTGACATTTGATAGTTAAAAAAGTAAGTCTGACAGTCGACAGTGTTAAAGTAACGATTGTCAAACTTAGAGTGACAAGTGACAGTTAACACAGTTAGAGTAACAGTTAACAATTGAAATAAGCACAATTTACAAAAAGAACTTTTTATAATAGAAAGTTTTTTACTGATTTATAGGTCATATTTTAAGTGTCATCTCAACAATGCACAGCATCCCTGATTTTGCAAAAATATTAAGTCATACAACGCTGTGATTGATCATAGAGAAGATTGTTTCCTTGTTAACAAAATCAAGGGTAGTTGTATCTAAAAACTTTCTAAAACAGTTTATTTTATAACCAGTTAAAATAATAATTACTGTTTTCACATGTAAGAACAAAAAAAAAAAAAGAAAAAAAACTTCTGTCGCGTAATCGATCCCATTATGATAACATAACAGAACTGTCACAAGTGGACTGATCCGCCGCCTAACCAACTACGCTACGAACGATTTATTTAATAACTTTCAAAATAATATTATCTATACACAACTTAGATCATGTTTAATATCAATTCGGTATAAATTTCGAAATCTATGTATATGCCTAAACACACTTGAAACATGCATTGTCATCCAGTTCTTAGCTATCCTGAAAATTTCAAAGCTCTAGGTAGTCGGGAAATAGGTTTAAATTCGATTACAAATTCCACGGAATGACACAGAGACACAGAACACGGCGAAAATATAAAAAAACTTTCTAAAAATTAGTGTGACAGTTGACACAAATAAAGTAACGAATGTCAAATTTTGACAGTTAGTGTAAAACATACTTTTACTCAAAATAACACTTTAGTGTTCCTTTCAAAAAATGGTATTCGAGATATTTAAATTTGACAGTTAACACAATTAAAGTGACAATTGACAGTTAAAAAAGTAAGTGTGACAGTCGACAGTGTTAAAGTAACGATTGTCAAACTTAGAGTGGCAAGTGACAGTTAACACAGTTAGAGTAACAGTTGAAAAAATTAGTGTGACAGTTGACACAAATAAAGTAACGAATGTCAAATTTTGACATTTAGTGTAAAACATACTTTTACTCAAAATAACACTTTAGTGTTCCTTTCAAAAAATGGTATTCGAGATATTTAAATTTGACAGTTAACACAATTAAAATGACAATTGACAGTTAAAAAAGTAAGTGTGACAGTCGACAGTGTTAAAGTAACGATTGTCAAACTTAGAGTGGCAAGTGATAGTTAACACAGTTAGAGTAACAGTTAACAGTTGAAAAAAAATAGTGTGACAGTTGACACAAATAAAGTAACGAATGTCAAATTAGTTAGTGTAGAACATACTTTTACTCAACAAAACACTTTAGCGTTGCTTTCAAAACATAAATCGAGATATTTAAAATTAAAAAATAATAGAGAAACTTAAATATTTAAAGAATCTAAAAAGTGACATATGTCAAATTGTGACAGTTATTTTAAAGCATAATTCTACTTAAAAAAGTACTTTTGCGTTTTTCTTCAAATACATGATTTTCGAGATATTTCAATTTTTATAAAAAATAGAAAAAATTAAATTTGTAAAGAATCTAAAAAGTGATATGTGTCAAATTTTGACAGGTAGTGTAAAACATAATTCTATTGAAAAAAGTACTTCATTTTCGATTACAAAATAACATTTAACAGTTGTTCCACTTGAAATTTTACAGTTGACATTTCACAGTTTACAATTTACATTTGCTATTTTTGTAATGTGACAGTTGACATTTGTCGCTTGACAATTTATTGCTAATACTTAATATTTGACATTTGATGGAGAAAAACCGAAGTTGAGGACCTTAAAAAAAATGAAGAAGAAGAAGAAAGAATGCGTTAAATATCGGAAGTTGGGAACCCCATTTAGGTTTGGGATAAAGTTAAGAGAAAAAAAAAGTGTGAGGTGTCAAGGGACACCCGGATGGAACGAAGTTCCTTTCGATTAATTAGTGAAGGAATTAGTAATTTGTAAACACAACAGAGTGTTTATACATACATAAGCATTTATTATTGCCTGTATAAAATCTCTACTTACCTAACGGAACTTGTGCAGAAACACTGTCAGGATACATTATTGTTATTATTTTCTATTATTTTAATATTTATTATCTACAAAAAACGTGTATAAACTTAACAAAGTCGCGACACTACACTGTTCAAAGCAAAATAGATTATCACCATTTTCACATGAATATCTTCAACAGTTCGTTTCTTTTAACAAAAGTGTCCATTTATACAATACCAGAGCTTTAGATAACACATCTTTTTAGAATTACTGTTTATAATTTAAAACAGGAATTAACAATTCAATACAAAATTTTAAAATTAAAATATTTGACAGTAACTGACAGTTAAAGTAATTTGACGTAGGTACCTAACTAGTCAAGTTACGAACTATTTTTAAAATGTTTATGAATTTATTAAGTTATAAAAACAGGATAAAATAAAATATAATACTATTATAGGTAATTATTTTTTTTTTTTTCTACAGTATTTTCTTTTTAATGTACATTTTCTTTTAATTTAAAATAGTGTCTTTTTAATTGTAATATATCTATCTATGAGAGAGAGGGAGAGAGAGTTATTTATTTTTTGGTCTGTGAGAGAAACATGCGTGTGTCGTTTCGTGTCGTGACAACTTTTGGTATGAATTTTTTTTGACTAGCTCTTAGCGTCAGTCGTAACTGTTCGTAACGCCCGAAAGGGACTTCGTTCCAAAAGAAGAGATTTATCAAGATGAATATATATTTTACAAAAAATCTAAAACAAAATTGAATACATATACATCTATTCTACACATTTCCATATGAATTTAAACAATTTCAAAAAAAGAAAACAAATATTTCAACCTATCTATTGCTCCAATTTATTTTTGTTAGCGGAAATCTATTTGAGATTATAATTCCGGTTGTTGCTTTGTTAATCATTTAACGGCCTTAGATAAAAATATTGACTGTTTTAGCGTCTGCTTTTTTTTAAAACAATTGATATGAAAGTGATTTTAATTATTAACCATTTGCAACACAAAAAAAATTATCATCAAACAGATAATTTGTTGTAATTACGTTCATAATGGGTTTGTATTAATCACAAAATTAAAAATAATAAAGAAACTGCAGAAACATGAATTTGATGAAAGATCTCTTATAGTTTATCGTTAGTTGTTATTTACATCTGTTTTATTTGACGATTCTACTCTAAATGACAGTTTCGCCGTTAAATTAGGGACACTCGATACTTTTACACATATAAGTACTCTTCGGCAGGTATCATATCTCGACTCAAATAAGTCTAATGAATATCAAATATGTATTTGAAAAACAATTGACAATTTAGACATTTGATGAAACAATTTTGATAAAAATGACATTTGACGTTCAAATTGTGTCGTTCACACATATAACGTTGCCATTTGACGTTTAAATTTTGACATTTTATAGAAAAATGTTGACATATGACACTACTAGTTTGAGAAGACCTTGGTGAAAAGCTAATCTTTTGTCTTTATGGCTGTATGCAAAACTAGCAAGACAACGCTCGTATCTATTTTATTTATTTATCTTTTTATCAACATATTTTACCATCTTCAGAGATGTGCAATATTTAATAATCTACTTATAATTTTACACCTACCAATGTGATTAGTATTACTTCATAATTAGACAAAAGAATCCTAAATATTATATCATCATCAACCTTGAAGAAATTATTATTACATATAAAAAATATTTAGTTGCTTAAAATTATACTAATTTCTAATTAGTTACGGAAATGTTTTTATAGTTTTATAATTATTTCCGTTTATACTTTAACAAGTAGATAAATTATTTATATACCAAATTTTTAATTATTTTAAAACAATAGAATTTAAAAATCTAAGGTTGCAAAAAAAATTGGTGTATAAAAAAAATTGGTCATAATATTTCTAATCGCTTAATAATGACTTCATTTAAATTTTTTTCTATAGTGATCATAAAATTTATTTAGAATTCCTACATTATGAATAGTTTTATAATAATAAAAAAAAAATTTAAGTTAATTATTTTTATGGAGAGCGAGTCGTGGGTAAATATTTTTTTTATAAAAGATGTATTCAGGCGTTAGTGTAAATAGAAAATAAATAAAAGCGACCAAGTGCGAATCGGACATACCTTGTAGTTCGTTGTAACTTTGATCGATTTTTAAAAAACAAAACACTTACTAGATCTCAGTCAAACCAATTTTCGGTGGAAGTTTACAGGGTAATGTATATCATATATTTTCTTTAGCTTTATAGTCCGTTTAAAAATGGGGTAAAAGTCCGGGAAATTGCGAAACGGATGAGACCACTTGTCCCCTACGTATTTTGGGCCGCTGATCCCGAAAATGAGGGTTAAAGATTCCGCCAGTGGTTGGAACACCCCTAAAAATGCAAAAAACACCCCTAAATAGGGGTGTTTTTCGAATATTTTCGTTGTTTTGCAAATGTAGCCATCCTATATGTTTTTTGAGGCGCTAATTACAAAAATGGGGGTAAAATCTTGCACCAAGGGTAATAACCACCCCTAAAATTGCCCAAAACACCCTCAATAGGAGTGTTTTTCGACTATTCCTGTTGTTTTCCAAATTTAGACATCTTATATGTTTTTTGGGGCGCTGATTACGATAGTGAGGGTGAAAACTTGCATTGAGGGTCGAACCACCCCGAAATTGCACAAAACACCCCCGATAGGGGTGGTTTTCGACTAAAATTGTTGTTTTTCAAATTCACACATCTTATATGTTTTTTGGGGCGCTGATTACGAAAATGAGGGTGAAAACTTGCATTGAGGGTCGAACCACCCTCAAAATTGCCCAAAACACCCCCCAATAGGGGTGTTCTCGACTGTACTTTCACAAATTCATTGATGTGTACCTCTCGTCCGGGGTTGTAAAGGATGTAGAGGCACCGACTGCAATAATAGCTAAAGAATGTTGACTATCCAAGACTTCGATGAAACAGAAGATTTGGAAGAGGAAATACAATTAGAACTTGAGCCAAAAATATTGATTCAGGAAACTGAAAATCAATGGGATACGAACGATTTTTGCGATTCACAGATAGGTTCAGAAGTTGATTGGGACGAAACAACTACAGAATTTGACGAGGATGAAGAAATTTCTTCTCGCAAAATACCCAGACTAGATTTAGATATAACTGTATAGCGATATGTTGTAAGGACTTTGATACTTGTCATATTTCATATTGATTAATAAAAATAAATTCCATTTCCAGTTTTTGGATTTTGTATTTCATTTTTTGGGGGTGTTTTGTGCAATTTTGGGGGTGGTTCAACCCTCAATGCAAGTTTTCACCCTCATTTTCGTAATCAGTGCCCCAAAAAACATATAAAATGTGTGAATTTGAAAAACAACAATTTTAGTCGAAAACCACCCCTTCGGGGGTGTTTTGTGCAATTTTGTGGGTGGTTCGACCCTCAATGCAAGTTTTCACCCTCATTATCGTAATCAGCGCCCCAAAAAACATATAAGATGTCTAAATTTGAAAAACAAGGGGAATAGTCCAAAACGACCCCTATTGGGTGGTGTTTTGGGCAATTTTAGGGGTGGTTATTACCCTTGGTGCAAGATTTGACCCTCAATATCGTAATCAGCGCCCCCAAAAACATGTAGGGTGTCTAAATTTAAAAAACAACAGGAATAGTCGAAAACGACCCCTATTGGGGGGGGTGTTGGGCAACTTTAGGGGTGGTTGTTACCCTTGGTGCAAGATTTAACCCCCATTTTCGTAATCAGCGCCTTAAAAAACATATAGGATGGCTACATTTGCAAAACAACGAAAATATTCGAAAAACACCCCTATTTAGGGGTGTTTTTTGCATTTTTAGGGGTGTTCCAACCACTGGCGGAATCTTTAACCCTCATTTTCGTGATCAGTGGCCCAAAATACGTAGGGGACAAGTGGTCTCATCCGTTTCGCAATTTCCCGGACTTTTACCCCATTTTTAAACGGACTATTACACATTTTACCACTTTGAAAGTATCACTCGCGCACACTATTCAGTTTAGAAAGAAAATGATATTGAAAATCTAAATATCATATTTGAGTACCTATCCATAGATTACCCGGGTTTGATAAAAAAAATGGTGTGGCAGTCAGTGGGACTGCCGGCAGAAGTTATACTTCTATGCACTGTTAACTAATAAAACTTAATAACTACAAACACAGGCAAGTAGAAATAATTTTTTTTAATAACTGTATTCAATTAAATTATTAAATAAATACTTAGAAAAATAAGACCAGTTGATGTGTGTCCTTACTTCAAACACGAAAACTAAACAGTAAAACGATCAATGTACAAAAAAAGAGTTTACAAAACCCAATAGTGCAAAATATAATGCAACCATGTGACTGTAGTATGGACTACAACACAATACTCATTACCTACTGAATATTATTATTAATATCTATATATATAAAAAAGGATGTGTTTTTATGTTCGAAATCAATGAACTCAAAAACTACTGGACCGATTATTATGAAAATTGGTATGTATATGTATTTTTCCCCGGAGAAGGTTTATATAATATGCTCATTGATGCGGCTTGCCACCAGGTGGCGCTGCAAAGTAGCAACTTCTGTCCCGTTCATCCGATTGTCATGAAAATTGGTATGCACATGTATTTTTTCACGGAGAAAACGAATATGCTATGCTCATTGATGCCACTGGCCACCAGGTGACGCTACAGAGTAGCAACTTTTGCCCTGTTCAACCGATTGTCATGAAAATTGGTATGCATGTGTATTTTTTCACGCCGAAGGTTTGTATGATATGCTCATTAAAGCCACTCGCCACCAGGTGGCGCTGCAGAGTAGCAACTTCTGCCCTGTTCAACCGATTGTCATGAAAATCAGTATGATGCTGTATTTTTAACGGTTAATATGAATATGATATTCATATTAATGGAAGTTACCACCAGTTAGCGCTTCCATTAAGCGAGCAACCACTACTTATTTGATAACTTTATATCACGCCACCGTAAGGTGGCGCAGTTCATTTCACATATATTTTGTAGCGTAAAAATACCCTTGGCTAGCTCCCAGGGTTCGTGGCTTCCTTCTGGCTTTCTTTCTTTAACTCTCCCCAAACAAATAAATAAGGGCGCAAAATACAGACATACAAATAAAAGAGAATAAATCAGTTTAAAATTGTTTATTCAAAATTCTTAATGAAAATTTTCATGAACTATTAGTAAAAAAAGAAATGTGAAGAACTAAATTCTTATCTTTTTGGATACTTCCTCGAAAAAGGTCGTGGATGACAGAAAATTCGGTCCCCTTTAGCTCCTGGTTAAAGATGCCGATGGCAAGATGTTTTCATGCAAATACTCCTGGTTAAAGATGCCGATGGCAAGATGAAAAGTCTTCAGAAGATTCTTCAGAGAAAAAAGGCCTTTGTGCGGTCACAGACAGGATACGGCAGCAAATTATATTTCGGCTAGGCCAAAGCTTCTTTGCCAAAAAAAATTGGTTCCTGGTTTCCAGTCCTTTCTTAGGACCCTTCAAAATTTGGCAATCGGCCCAAGGGAGAATGTATCGAAAGAACTGATTACTTTAAAAGCACAAAATGAAAAAAAGAATTCAAATAGCGACACTTCTCACGATCGAACTAAAAATTCCCCTCTCAACACCGAATCCGAGTTTGCGGCGACTCCGATAGACGAGGAATTATAAAAATTAAATAGTACGTAGGCCAGGCCAAAAAATAACGTTGCAAACGTTACAATTTAAACGAGCAATCCTTACTTAAGTATTGTGACGCCACTGGAAGGTGGCGCAGTTAATATCACTTATATTTAAACGAGAAATTCTTACTAAATTAAGTATTGTGATGCATCTAATATATTTTATTGATAAACTACAAAATATAACGAAAAAAAAAATAGTATAAACCTAATAACTGAAGAGAAAATATGATGAACATGATAAAATCAAAATAAATTAAAAAAACGAAAAATGGAAGAATGACTTAAATGATTTGCGGTACGAAGTCCGCCGGGTCAGCTAGTTATTAATATAAAATACTAAACTTTATATGTTTACTTACGTGACAGAATTATAAAATAATCTGTCAAACACAATGTAATACGTCACTATGATATTCCAAAACATTAGCTCAGACTGTTTTTTGTATATCTATCTCTTTTCAATGTACTGATACCTTATATGTGTTTCTGTCTCTCTCTCTCTTACTCACACCATTACATATGTAATGATTTTTCCCATTTAACCCCACACAAATCAAGTCCATGATAAGAAGTATAACTTCAAAAAATGAATTTCAATTTTTTTTCTATGTGTGTGTAAAATTTTAAGGCGATTCACAAAAAACATCTATTTACGAAGTTTCAACAGTATAGTTCCAAAGGTTTCGGAAAAAAGTAGCTGTGACTTACAAACGGACAGACAGACAGACAGAGAGACCTGACGAATCTATAAATGTTCCGTTTTTTGCCATTTGGCTACGGAACCCTAAAAAATGAAAGAAAAATGAAAATGGGCACCACTTTTTTTATCCAAAGAATGGAAAAGATAAGAAACCCAGAAAAAAGATTTATACTCTCAACGTGCCCTTTCAATTGATACTCGAGTAAGTCTTACTAAACGAAGTACTATGACGCCACCGTAAGGTGGCGCAGTTAATATCTTATCTTATAATATTAAGGGATCAAATTTCTGCATGTATTGGCATAGGTCCTCGAAAATGGCCCTAACAATTTTGTTGAAATTTGAAATATAGGTACAAACGGAGGCAAAAAATCGATCTAGTTGGGTACCACGTCTGGGAAAATTCGTTCTTTTTACATTTTTTCACCCAAAATCATTTTCCCACAAAAGATGGTTGTTAGAGTACGATATTTTCGGCTCGACCCGTGCTTAAATGTCTTGTGAGGTACTGATTTATCAAATCAGGATATAACAACCATTATTATTAATAAATGCAAGAAAAACTAATTTTTTTAGACAGTCTATAGATTATAAATATACATTCAAATTAAACTACCTATATTACACAAGGACGCATAATTTGACCATCTAATAACGATGACATAATAATCTTCTTCATTAAAACTGCTTTAAAATGGGTTAAAAAATATAAAATATAATCTTGGCATTGATCTTTATACGGATTCTTAGTATCTTATAAATGTTTAAATATACAGAAAGTGTAAGCGCCACGAATTGTAATATTTAACTTAAAATTAATAAAAAAAAAATCTGACCTCAACCTCATACGGTTGTGTAATGGCCTGTGTGACTATAAATATAAAAGACATACAATTACGTCATTTCACGGCCTTCAAAATCAGTTCCGTAATTGGACAATAAAACTGTTAATAATTATATCTTTCAAATCCGTTCGTGACAATTAACTCGGTTCCGTCCCTAAACAAGAAAAATTCATAAAAACGACAAGTACTAACTGCTTTATTTATGTTTACTGATAAAATACTGAAATATTATATCAGCATTAAAAAAAGAGTGTAACAAGAATAAAATAGAAGAAGACATTTGGAAGTTGAATAAAACCGTATGTCTATTAATACATCAACATAAAGAATGGACAAAATGATAGCACTCAATCTAAGCTTTATGGTTACAACTGGTACAAAGACGGTTCCAAGACTAAAAAAGGTTCAAGAACAGGAATTTACAGGAAACATAACAATTTTTGTCCTTCTGTGAACATATACATCTGTCTGAATTTCAAGCAGAAGTCTTTATTGGTGTTTGAAAGCCCCTTAAAGTGGTGTCCAGACATAGAGGAATAGAACGCAACGAACAAGCTGATAAACTTGCAAAAAAAGAATCAGCCGCAATATTTCAAAGTCCAGAGTTAACTTTAGGAATACCAAAAAGTATGGTTAGTATGGAATGAAAGCTTGAATTCGTGGACAACATTTGGCACACATTTCTGGCCAAGCATACAGCAACACTTGTGCCAGAAAAGCTGAAACACTGCGCAAAACCAGCACAGATCACCTATGTGTCATTAAAGGATTCCTCATAATCCAAACCATGGTACTGTTTAATGGAGACGTAGATTATGCGATGGGGAAAATATTCTGTACCATTGCAAGACACTGGATCGTAGATTGGCACCCATCCTGTGGATCAGTACAAACCAGTAGAGGGTACCAAGAATGGGTGACATAAATCAAAAATGTTCTTTGACGCAATATTTAAACGTAAAAGTCAATCTAAACTTTAGCAGAAAAGGCGTTTAATAATCTGTATTTCCTCCAGCAACATTGATTATAGCTTGACACTGACTTTGAAGAAGATATGAAGATTGTCCAGACAAAGAGGTGTCTGTTTCTGAAGCATAGCCTATACATTTTTGATGGGATTAATATCTGGTGTTTTGCTGGCTACTAACAAAATTATCAAACTGCTACGGTTGTGTGTGTCCTTGAATTATCCTGCAAGTAAAATCAAGACCTTGAGCAGTAACAAATGGATAGACAACAGCTTCTAATATAACTTCTAGATCAATATGGAGTCTCTGTTGCTTAGTAGATCCTCTTCTAGAGTCAAAACGTAACTTCATCTATGAATAACACAGATTTCTATCTTGTTGTTTTCTCCTTCTTAATCTTAGCCCACAATTTTCAAGATTTAACATGGAAACCTCCAAGTATGGCGTGTCACCTAGCTTCTTGTAATCTGTTTCTCAAAGTTTGGTGACATACAATAAAATTGAGGGTATGTTCTAAGGTCCCACAGAGTTTACGTATAGATTTGAGGAGTTAATTCACCAAAAAACCGATCTTGTCGAGGAGTAGTAACAGTAACACGTTCAACATCAACAAATGGAAAGACAATATCTTCTAATATACCCACATCATAACTTGTAGACAACTATGGACGAACAACTTTATATATCTTAGTCTTTGTTGTTCTAGATCCTTTTTAAACTTTTATTCTTCTTTAATCAGGGTAGAAACAAAACCTACCTCCATCTATGAATAACACTGATTTCCAATCTTATAAGCTCCTCTTTTTGTTGTTTCCATCTTAAGACGTAACATGGAAACCTACAATGATCGTAAATTAGTTGAAATCAAATAAAAATATGTTTTTGTCACTTATTTCACACCAACTATAGATCGATTTTATATAATTTCACAATTTATAAAGTGATTAAGGTTTTGATGTCAATTTAATTATATAACTAAACCTAGTCGTGGTTAAAGCTTTTACTATAATTTAATTATAACAATTAATTGTTATAATTTATGATTAATATATTTAAAAAAAACTGATTTAACATGGTATTTGAGTATTTAATAAATACTATAAACTATTGTATTTTTATAGTCAATTGTTCTTATTAATGGGTAGTTTGATAAACATATTTTGCAGGAATGTTACATTGTAAACGTTTTAAACATTTTTTAAATGAATATTTGAATATTTCCTATTGTGGGCTGACTGTGATGTGTTGCACGAAACAAAAAGGTGGGTCAGCCGTCACGCTCACGAGACGCTGAGAAATAATATATTATCTACCGTGCTCACACAAGACGCTCTTATATATGATATATACATTGTATTATACGGTTGCATTGTCGTGTTTCCAGAATCGTTATTTAATAGCCAGACCTTTTGCGCCCTATTATACATATAGTATAACTAAAACTACTTGGATAGGAATTATTTTTACGATTTTACCAGGGGAAACTCAAAAGAACGTCATTATATGAACGAACCTATTAAAATATCTATTTAATGTTGCTTTTAACTTCCCGACTTGACCTGTACGCCCATGAAGAGAATTCTTGAAAATTCGAAAAGAGCGTTGACCACGCCTATTCAAGTGGTTTTGGATAAACTATACCTCTGATTTGGAAATCTAGATTGTTGGGTGTACTTGATTTTGTTGAATAGCTATAATATGTTTTTAGGTGCCAGTGGCGGCGAAAATGTTGGGCCGAGCTTTTTTGCTCGTGCTCGTAATGTCCGCCTTGATGACGTCAACGACACAGGCCCTTCAAGACGAAGAAAATCAATTAAAAGTTGGAAGGTCTATAGATATTTTTTCAAGATATGGCTATCTCAGTTTAACAATGAAAGTAACTACATTTTTATTATAACTACTATAAAGCCTAATTGTTACGATTCATTTCACATAACAAATTTTTTGTCTTATTGTGTTATCAGAACAGCTTTTTCTCTGTTTTTTTTTAATACCTCGAGGCCCAATTGTCTGTCAGTGACGTCATTGTGACGTAAATGTAAGTGGAACCAATGCGAGGTTCGAATAAATGCTAGTTGCCATATTTAACTTAGAAAGACTTACTATCTTTGTCTTATTAACGCGCAATAGAAAGAGATACTTGTAAGAAAAATGTCAACATTGGACAACATTATTAAGTGCCTGCTGCTTAATTTTTCGTCCTGTTGAGCAGCGACACCATTTTGGGTACTTTGGAAATTTATAACTTTGAGAGGCCAAAGAAGACCTGTGTTGTCCTGGAAACTTTCAAAGCATTGTTACAGAGGAATTCCTATGGTTTGGTGAAATATTTCACATATCTCCGGTCCTGTTTTGGAATGTTTGCGGAAATAATTTTCAAGCTAGAGGCTTAGCATTCATTCGAACCTCACATTGGTTCCACTTGCATTTACGTCACAGACAATTGGGCCTCGATATATAACAAAAGTAATTATTTTTAGGTAGTATCCAAAAACGAATCAGATTGGATATTTCGAGAACCGACTATAGACGTATTTACAGATGTAGATCGTTATGCTATAAGGCCAGAACGTGTACCAAAAAGGCAAAAACGAATCTTCGAAGGAGATTTCCATATGGAATTTTGCGACAACGTGAAACAACTTGTTCAGGCTTACTTTCGAGATTTTTCGTTCGAAAGGTTAGTTATTTTTTTTAAATAAACTACTTTTTTGTTTGTATTCTATTGTATTTTAGACTAGATAAACCGTGGGAAGCTTTCACAGCCTCATGGCAACCAGAAACATTAGCGAAAAATTTAGGAATTAATTCATCTTTTGTATTAAAAGAACATTGTTACGTACTAGTGCGGTTATCAAGATTCCGCGATATTATTAGACTCGAAAGAATACCGAATAATATTAATCTTGCCGATATTGTAGCAACAGAAATTAACAATAATGTTACTGTTGGTGATGTGGCTAGTGTTATTTCTTTTATAAGAAAATATGGATCTCACTATATACACTCCTACGTCACTGGAAACTCTTTGTACCAAGTAAGATTTTTTTCTCTATATAGAACAAAAAGTAAAGACAACTGTTGAAATTATATCAATTTCAACTTAAAATATAATAAATATTCTACCTACCGCACTGGAATTAGGCAATTTCTATTTTTGCATGAGGCCCTTCAAGGGTGGTGGTAACACATTACCACACCACTTAGCAGAACGTTTTTTTTTTAGTAATGAGTACGATTCACTCTCTCTTAAGTTTAAGTTTGCACTCTCCGCACAATAATACCATTACGTTGAAAAGCAAATTTAACATCAACTGTCAAATTTTGACAGCTGGAACTTTTACAGTTTTTAAGATATCCACCATTTTGGATAATTTTGTTTTTTGCAAATATCTCAAAAAGTAAAGGTTTTTTGTTAAAACCACAAAAATACTCTTTTGTGTAGAATTTAATTTAACATCAAGTGTCAAATTTTGACAGTTGTTAAGTTGACAGTCTTTGAGATATTCGCCATTTTGTCATATTTGTTTTTTTTCAAATATTTCGAAAAGTAAAACACAATAACATTATTACGTTGAAAAGCAAATTTAACATCAACTGTCAAATTTTGACAGCTGTCACTTTTACAGTTCTTGAGATATCACCCATTTTGGATAATTTTCTTTTTTGTAAATATCTCAAAAAGTAAAGGTTTTTCGTTAAAAACACAAGAATACTTTTTTGTGTAGAATTTAATTTAACATCAACTGTCAAAATTTTACAGCTGTCACGTTGACAGTTTTCGAGATATATGGCTATTTTGTAAAATTATGTTTTTACTAATTATATCTATCTAAAACCGCGCAGCTTGCGTCGAGACAATTCGATAACGTTCGACATCTTTCACAAAACATCATCATCTGCTGCGCCAAGCTGGATATACAGTGTTGCCTAATCTAATTTTAATTCCCCGGGTTGACTATTTAATTCTTACAATACAACACAGGGCACAAAATTGATAGTTGTTAAATATAGGAGTATGAGAACCGCTGATGTAGAGGTTTTTTAAACTGATTGAAAATGTGTCACTTGCTAATCGTGTTCAATAAAAATAACTGCATATTTTCATTATCTAAAGTGCACATAACAATGTATGATTTATTTATTTTTGATTAGGTAGGTTTGTCAATATAATCGTAACAAGAAAACTATCTTTGTTTATATATACGCCTTTCATATTTTATACAGATTTCTCGTCAAACTAAACTTTTCTTACACTTTATCATTTATTTTCTTTTATCATTCTTGGCATACGAGCAATTAATGTATCGTTGGTTATTCCATATTTTTGTTAAAGCCTTCTAAATAACATTTTTTGAGGAGAAACAACAATTGAGTACATAATATAGATAGTGTAAATAATAGGGACAAAGGTGAATCCTTGTGGAAGTCTTAAAAAGGGAGTAAAGGGTTCTAAAATTGCATTTCCAACGTTGATACGAGTAACATACTCACTCACAAACTTTTACATTTATAATATTAATAATAATAAGATTATTAATTAAAATGTATTTTTCAATCATTTATACAATTTGAGAACTAAAACTGATATTAAATATTTATAGATCTAATTACCTGAGTGTTTACTCAAAGAGAATGTTATATATAGGTTCCTACACTTGATCTAACCAATGCACGTAAAATCGCCAATTAATACTAATTAGTTTAGATTGTTTTATCTTGAAACAACAGAAACGTGTTATTTTCTAAAGAGACTAACTATACTACTTTTAGAAAACCCGTTTTAATTAATTGATAATTGATATGCGGCTCTACTGTTCTTATGAGAATAACAACAAAGTAGAGGACAGCGACTTACCTTTATCTTTTAAATACAGGGTAGTCTTCCAAAGATAAGTTATATTAATGTTTAAACTAATTTTTTATAAAAAACTAATCTATCATATAATCGGACACAAGATACAGGAAGCGCTTCAAGTTTTACTTAAAAAATGTAGAAACGTTCTGTTACTCATTTTTGTGATGTATTTTTTATCGCAACTCTTCTTAACTTATATAATAAATAAATAAATCAATTTTTCAGGTTTTTGTTTTCAACAAAACCAACTATCAACAAATGAAAGATAGATTAAAACGGCAAGGAATCGCACAAATAAGCAATCCAGAATTAAGCCATTATTTCAGTCCATGGTTTGCGGAACATATGGGCACAATTAAAGTAGCTAGTGGAAATAAAACGGTTGCCAATTGGTCCGCGTACAAATTAAGATATAATTACTCAATTTTTACATATCCTTCACTATTAAAAATACATGGTAAGTAAGTCACTTTCCACTCTAGAGCAGAAAATTGTTAATTTTATTGCCACTTCCCGCTAACGCGTTTTGCGGCATCAAATTTTGCTCTTAATACACATTTAATTTATATTTATAATAAAATTGTATTTTTAGGTGATCCAAAATTACTGAGTAGACTGAACAATATGCTTGGAAACGAAGCAATATTGGAAATGCATATGAAAACGTTAGCACCAGCTTTTAAAGATCCATTAAAACGAATTTGGTTTGAAGAAGTTTTAGATAATTTTCTAAAACTGTGGGAAGCGAATTTATAAAACACCAGAAAAAAATTAAAACTGGTGGATATCTGTGATTAACGTGTCTATTTTTATTATCAATATAAAAATAAATGTACAAAGAATTGTAATTAAATTTAATAATAATTATAAATATATCTATATATATACAAATATAAAACTAAATCGGGTTATTTAAACCAATTATAATTTATATTAATTTTAATGATTTGTGATCTTACTGGTTTTTTTCCTTAATTTATCATTTTTTTTTTTGTTTTCAATAGTTTTAAATTTTTTTTCATTATATTTTGTAATTTTTCGATTAAATACATTGAATATCAACTGCGCCACCTTACGGTGGCGTCATAGTACTTAAATAAAGAAAAAATTGCCTGTTTATATATATGAAATATCAATTGCGCCATCCTACAGTGGCGTTACAGTATTTAATTTATTAAAACTCTTTGTAGTAGTGTAATAGGCTTCCTGCATGTCTGTGGAGAAGTTCTTCTGGAGTAATGATGTCACAATTTTTCGTAGGAAGTCTTATTTTGTTTTAACAGACACTATATACACGTGGGTGTTCGTGGAAGTGGTGTCATGGGTCTTGGTGGATGAGTTCTACTAGAGTTATATCAGAAGTCTTCGTAGGACGTCTGGTGTTGGTTTAACAGACTCTTAGCAGGCTTTCTGGGTGCCCGTAGAAGTGGTGTTATGGGTCTCGGTGGAGGAGTCCTTCTGGAGAAGTTTGGTGTTGTGTAACAGACACTATACTCTTCCTGATTCTCCATATAAGTGGTCTCAAGGGTCTCGGTGGAGAAGTCCTTCTGAAGAATTGGCTGAGCTTGTTATTGAAAACTTTTCTAGAAGTATGAGCCCTTGTGGATACTTATTTCTATACAGAATATTAAAATTTTGTGATTTTATCTGTTTTTATTTTTAATATTATAATTTATGGAATAATCGAATATGACGTTAGTCTAAGCCAGTCTAGAGCTTTTTGAGATTTTTCAAAAAATAAAATATACATTCTGAATTCTGAATTTCTTGTTTTTTGAGATATTTAAAAACTTTTTGATAAACTTTTGCATATTTTGTAACGTAGTAAAAATTTTCAAAAGCAAATTACAGTTTCAGAAATTCCAAAGGTTCTTTTATAATATTACCAAAAATTCCTAAAATCGTTTTATAGGATATACTAAAAATTTAAGGGAAAGTAGGGAAACGTTCTATCTCATATTTTTAATCAAATTGGTATTTCCCTCAAATCACTAGTAATGGCTGAATTGACGAAACAGCTGAGGTCGCAAATGAAAGAGGTATATTATTGTTAAAAATTCCTAAAATCGTTGTATGGGATATACTAAAAATTTAAGGGAAAGTAGGGACACGTTCTATGTCATATTTTTAATCAAATTGGTATTTCCCTCAAATTACTATATTGACTGAATTGACGAGACAGCTGAGGCCGCAAATGAGAGATGAGGTATTTTATTGCCAAAAATTCCTAAAATCATTTTATGGGATATACTAAAAATTTAAGGGACAGTAGGGATATGTTCTATCTCATATTTTTATTCAAATTGGTATTTTCCTCAAATCACTAGTATGGCCAAACTGCCGAGACTGCTTATAAAGGTCGCAAATCTTCGTATCAGTGTACATTTGGCAACAATGCTGCTCTGACCTCTGTCTATTTACGTATCTGTCATTTGTCATTGGTGTTAATGTAGTTTGTTTCATTTATTTATTATTTTCAATAATGTTTAAGATAAAATATATTTCACATATTTAATTATTAGTATATGTGTTCTATTTAATTCTAAGAAACGGAGTATTTAGAAAAAATGGCCCCTGTACCATTAGAGGGGCTGCAAACACCTGTTTCCAATGCAGTGGCCCAAAACAACATAGCGGGGCCCCAAGAAGGCAATAGAGGAGGCATGATGTCTCTTGCTATTCTTATTGATTTTATTGTTCAACGTACTTATCATGAACTTACTGTTTTGGCAGAATTGTAAGTTACAAAAAATATTACACATTTCTTATTTAATTTGTATTATTACTTTTAGGCTGCCCCGTAAAACTGATATGGAGAGAAAAATTGAAATTTACAATTTTGCTACAAGAACTAGACAGTTATTTGTAAGATTATTAGCTTTAGCAAAATGGGCTAATAGTGCTTCTAAAGTTGAAAAATCTGCTGTAAGTATCACATTTAAGATTTAGAAACTGATTTTGATCTAGAGATTCAGTAATTTGTATAATAATAAAAATAAATTTTCAGAGAATAATGAATTTTCTTGATAAACAATCTCTACTGTTTGTTGAAACAGCAGATATGTTAGCCAGAATGGCCAGAGAAACATTAGTACAAGCTAGAGTTCCTAATTTTCATATCCCAGCAGCAGTAGAAGTACTAACTACAGGTACTTATGGTCGATTACCGGCATGTATTCGGGAAAAAATTGTTCCTCCGGATCCTATAACAATTTCCGAAAAAAGAAATACTCTTCTTCGATTGAATCAAGTTATTCAACACAGATTGGTCACAGGGAATTTATTACCTCAAATGAAAAATTTAAAGGTAATAAAGAAATAAATAGATAATAAGTATCGGTTGTCATATTTTGTTAATTTTAGATTGAAAATGGTAGAGTTACTTTTCATGTACAACATGAATTTGAAGTTTCATTAACTGTAATGGGAGAAGGCCCTAATATACCATGGAGGTTGCTTGAAATTGATATATTGGTTGGAGATAAGGAAACAGGAGGTAATAATTTAGTTGTTGTTTTTAATATTGCTAGACATCTTATAACTTTTTGCTAAGTAAGAAAACGTAATCATTAACCACTTTTTTGTTTACCTTTTCTTTTCATTAACACAGATCTGCAAGGTATTGTTGTGCTACAGAAGGTCATTTCTTAAAAATCTGACTCCGGTTTTCGAATTTACCCTTCACATCAGTTTATGTTCACGAAAAACTGGACACCGTCCTTGGTATAGATAGATTAAAGTCAATAGAAAAAAAATGTTGATTTGCTTAGTGGCACATAGTTTTAAATGTCCATGTTCACACGATTCGATCGTTTATCGCATTCGTATTTTTTTCCATATTGGACAACCTTTATCTTACCTATATATAGACGTATAGTACTTTATTGCTTTTCAAAATATGTCCCACCAAGTTCCCACCAATTGCTAAAACAGTTATTCCAGTCTTCATTTGACACCTGCAAAATTGCTGTTTTAAAGGCATCGATGGCTTCTTTTGGCGACTGGAATCGTTGCCCACGCATTGAATTCTTGATCTTTGTAAACGTGTAGGATTCGTTAGGACTTAGGTCGAGACTCTGCGGTGGATGGTCCAACAAGAATAATAATTTATGTATATTTTTAGATGGCAAAGCTCTTGTTCATTCATTACAAGTGCAATACATTCATCAACTGATACAAACTCGTTTAGTAGACAATCTTCAACCGTTGACCGAGGTTTACAATTGTCTTCATTTTTTCTGTCAATCTCTTCAACTAGAAGTATTATATTCTCAAACATTGCGACTAATGAGAGATCGATTAGATGATCATATACATGTTGATGAATATGTACCAGGAAAATGTTTGACAGTATCGTATTGGAGGTAAACAACATTTTATACCTATTATGTAAATTTGTTTAAAATTGTATTTATTTACAGGGAATTGACTAATAAGGGTAAAGAACAAAGTAGTAAAGATATTAGATCTGAATTAGGATACCGTCTATCTGTACAAGTTGATAATCATGATCCCGCTAGGCCATTGGCTGTCGTTCATGTACCTTCACTAGGAAATAAGGTTTGTGCTTTTTGAATTAAATTTAAAAATGTCGCAAGTGACTCTAGTGTTTTCTTCTGGTTATAACTTTTATAATTAGGCACTACTCGAAGACTAGGATACGGCGACTTGGAGTCAAATACTCTGGTTGTTCATCATATTTACACATACACTACTGAAATCGTGGGTTTCCTAACAAATTGAAATTAGTATTCAGTTTCTTCCAGTCTTCAGGATTACCAGATGATAAAAATCAATTTAATTTCCCTTACTGTTTTGTTGGTGATGAAGCCTTCCCCTTTTTCAAGATACTTAATGCTGCCTTACCCCAAAAGAATTCCCGATAATACTGGAAGAGTTTTTCATTATAGATTGAGTAGAGGAACAAAAACTGAAGAGAGACCTTGATGTCATAAAATCAGTTTGCATTTTGCATAACTGTATTCGCCAATGTGAAGGCATTCAATATAACAATCACGAACCACAAGAAAACTGCGAAACCCATACCAAAAAGGGCAAAGGAATTGGTTAAAGACAAATTTACGGGCAGATAGACAAAACGATTTCTTCGTTTTCATTATTTGATGTTAGGATGAAAACAAATTATCAGTTCCAAACTAACTGAAATTCGTTTATTGAAAAGCTTTATTTATTCTTTGCTTTTAGGAAAGTGAAATAGCAGACAGGGCAATCAGATCTGAAGTTTTATCAATTGAAAGGCTTTTAGTGTACACAATTTATGTCAGGACCAAAAGTAGATTATCCGATATTAAATTGGAGTTGCAGGGTATGCTGAAAGATGTTGAATGTAAGTATTTTATAATAATATCAGAATGACCGATTTTTGCTCTATCTAGATCAATCTATAAGCTTCCGAAAGCAACAGAATACTAACCGTTTTCTGTTTTTTAGGTAATCTCCAAGGATCTCCTGCTATATTATCGGTGGCTATATTACAACCATGCTTAAGAGCAGAACAATTATTGATTACTGTTGATACCCATACTGGTATGCTTCAATGCCACGTACCTCAGTATGACCCACCTCTAACTCCTGAATTAAATAATGCTCTAAATGGTGATCATTCGAAATTAGCATATTTGATAACAGAGTTACGGTAAAAAACGTATCCTTTTTTGAATCGTAGGTTTTTTATACAATTTTTTTAGGTATTGGATTACACAACGACGTTGTGAAATGACGTTGCAGCATTTACCAGCTACTGCTTATGAAAAATTACCTCTTTTACATCATAGCGATCATCCTATAACAAAAATTGGTAAACACAGGATGTTTGTACAACTACATAGACATCCTAATGTCGTTCTTGTAAGTAATATTGATCATTAACATTGTAGATAGATACTTATTGGGTTGACTTTCTTTCAACAACTATTTTTTAGATTATAGACTTAAAGGAGATGGAATCGAATCCTTGCGAAATTGACTTCTCTTTTTATTTAGCAGTTGTTAAGCATTCAACGATTGAAGATAATCCTGATGATGATTCAATAGAAACAGAAATTCCAAAAGTCTTCCTTAAAGTTCAAACTTTAATAGAATTTGATACGTTTGTTTCTACACATGGTCCATTCACTAGTGTGTCAGGTAAAACTTTATTTATTGGGTTTTTTGTTTAAAATTCATTTTTGTACCTTAATTTCCTGAGTATAATAAAAAAATGGTTAAACACGTATTTTTAGGTACTTTAGATTCAGATCATACAGAACCAAATAGTTTTAAAAGAAAATGTGGTGCTAAACAGGAATCGGCCACCCGTAGATCCAAACAACCGGCTTATTTTATAGCGGAACTCGCCCATGTTGTTGCTATGTGTGATGAAAGATTGCCATTTGTTACTTTGGCAAACGAGGTAACTAATTTACTATTCTACATTGTTTTAAATGTTAATATTGCAAAATTGATCTGTTTCTATGAGAATCTAACTTCTTTCTACTTCTAAATCGTATTCTTTATCTTCAGTTAACAAAACGGAATGTTTTCCACCAAGGTTTGCAAGTTGAATCTAATGCTACTGGTTTGGTTCTCAAACTGATTCAGCTTCCTTCACCAACAAAGGAAATAAACACTTCTACCGCTTGGAACGCTTTAATGAAAAGATTATTGTCAGTTTCGATAAGAGTGTTAAGTAAAGGAGTACTTAAAAGTTGGATGGTGGAATTTGTCTTTTATTCAACACCTTTAGCTAGTACGCACCCTAAAGAACAAGGTAAGAAATACAAGATGTTGGTATTTATTATCAAATTTACGGGTTTCCCCATTTTTACTATACATGTGCACAAGAAATAATATAATTGGTTATTGAGCATCACAGTTGGTGGCATTCTGTCTTTGGCAAGGCTAACTTCTGCACGTGACATGGCTTCCCACACATGACGATTGTGGGAAATATCTCTAGTCACCAGGTTGAAGAGGTGGAGTAGACGATCTTGAGCCTGAAGGTCTTAACAGGAGTTGGAATCTTTTCTTAGTTCTTCCAGTCTACCAAACTTTTCTTGTCAAACGGATGCCAACCCTTGTGTATCGGAAATGCTGGCTGGATTGGTATAGGCCAACGAGTAGTCCCGAAGAAAGAACAGGTCCTTCTGCTGTTCCAAAACGATGCCAAAATTTGTAATTGTTAACATTTAATACTAATAATTCCCTTTTTTTAGGTTCAAGACGTCCGATTTACTTTCAGTATGAAATGGCAACAATAGACAACACATCTAAGACTGCTGATTCATTAATAAATGATTGGAATCAGATTGTACATATTTATACCCTTGTGCATGATTTGAGTGAATATTTAAAAATCGGTAAGGAAAATTTATAGCATCACCTTAGTTGTGTTCATACGAGGTCTGGCTTTTAAATAACGAGACTGCACTCCTAGAGGGCGCCCTAGAAGTCTTCTCTATGCACGTACCAAACTATGTTTTCGTCACTATTATAGTATTTGTGCAGTAGCGGTTTTAAACGAAAGTGTTTTTTTCTTTCGTCGAAAATCATGTATGACGAAAAGCAGAAGCAACATATCAATCTCAAATTTCTCGTTAAATTGAAAAAACCTCCGACTGAGTGTTATAAATTGTTACAAGAGGCCTATGGAGATAATTCTCTATCTCCTGCGCGTGTTTTTGAATGGTACAAGCGCTTCAGTGAGGGCCGAGAGAGCACTGAAGATCACCAGCACCCAGGTCACTGTTTCAACTCCGGTAATAGTGAATAGTGACCAAAATCAACCAAATTGTCCTTTTTCGCAACCAGTCTCGTTATTTAATAGTCAGACTCTCGTTGTGTGTTCTGTTCTTTGTTTTAACAAATTTTTATCTTAACTGTTTGTTTGTAAATTCATATTTGGTTTATATTTTAGATAAATACAGTTTTCTATCCAACATGTTTTGCATCAAATCTTACAACTACACCAAACTTATCATATGTTACGGGTCAGATAAGGGAGCTATGGTATCGATTACATGGAATAGTACGGAGAAAATGTTTAAATTAGCTTTCGGTGCTACAAATAATGCTCTTAACGCACATGCTTTAATCCAAGAACAACTGGAATCTCATTTAAACGAACATAGAAATTTGGCACAAATCATTCAACTGTTGCATGAAACGTATGAACCTTTGTTATCAATCAGTAAATTGCCAACTTTACCACAACTGGGTATTCATAACACGGTAAAAAACGATGTTTTTAAATTTGAAAAAAGATATAAATAATTGTTTTTAATCTTTTAGAGGCCACAAGTTCCTGTACAAACTTTCACAATTATGGCACAATCTTGCTCTCTTATTAGATTAGCCTACCAAGGAATGTATTGTCTTGAATTGCGTATTAGAGGTCCAGGTTTGGTTTCTTTAAGAGACGGAGCTTACAGTAGATTCGACAGAAGTAATGTAGTAGATGTATTTTCTCCTACTCAAGGTTTGAAAGCATTTTTATCAAAATATGTGGATGAAACAGCAGTTTTCCGTAGACGTTCTCAATCCGAGGATGATAATCCTCCATCTCCAATGGAAGTGGAAGGTAGTGGATTTTTAGGTAACATTTTTTATAAATTTATTTACCAGACAATATAACTTAATTTGCTATTCTAGGTCATACTAGAGGTCCTCAATCTCCAGCAGGACAAAGAGAACCTGGTCTCCGTTTCCACCCACCCTTAACTCCTCCTTCAGGTTCTAATCCACACACTCCTGCTAGTCCACATACTTCAATGAGCCAACCAACAACACATACAAATTTTGGTTCAAGTCCAGCTACTTCTTTTAATTTAGCTTCGCCGACTTCATTGCAAGCAAATATTAATCCCAGTCCAATGCCACAATTACCACATCCAAGTCCTGGAGCTTTAGTGGCTAATTCACCATTAAATCCTCAACTGGCAAGTCCTGGAGGATTACTCAGCAATTCTTCACCTGGTCCTCAAAGTACTAATCTACCTGGACATTCACCTGTTAGCAGTTTTATGGCTACAGGTAAGTACCATAACACTTATGTTTTTATTTGGTTATCCAGGTAAAAAAATTTAAAACAATTTCATCATTAGGTCATACTGATGGTAGTCCATTTCCTTCACAAAGCCTGGCATCACCAGCGGCATCCACAAATTGGCCTGGTTCTCCAGGTATGCCGCGCCCATCACCAGCGCGTCCAGGACAGTCACCAGGTGGACATTCTTTAATGCATAGCCCACAACAGTCAACCGATCTCAAAACAGGTAGTCATTTATCACGAGTATTACCTCAAAGATCATGGGCTGGAGCAGTACCCACTTTATTAACACATGAAGCATTGGAAATCCTCTGTTGTCCTTCACCACATCCACAAGGATTACCTGTACCTGAATTAGCACCATTAGAAAGATTCTTAGGTTGTGTTTATATGAGAAGACAATTACATCGATATATTCATAATGAAAATTATGTAAGTAATCATTTTTAAACTTATGCATTACGGGTACTTTATAATATCGGCTTGTGTGTCCCTCTGCCCGTTTGACCTATAACTCTTGAACGGAAGAATTCATCGTCATGAAATTTGGTATATAGAATCGTCATGTCATATTCCGTTATATATAAATTCGATGGTGCTTTTTTATTTTTTACATTGAATTTGTTTTAGTTAACAAATATACCAAATACAGAACCTGGAGTTATTCATTTTAAAGTAGCTGAAAATCTACAATGTCGAATTGGTTTAAATACTCAACATTTACAAAGTTTGCATCTTAAGATTACACCGTTGCCAGATCATAAGGATGTTTGGTCACAAGAAGAATTACAGGTAGATCTACAAAATATTTATATAATTTTTTGTGTTTTATGTTTTATTATTATTTTAGGTATTAGAAAAATTTTTTGATACAAGAGCAGCTGCGCCTCCATACAAACCTACTTCCATGTTTACATTTTGTATTATGTTAAATCTTCCTGTTAATGTTCTAAAAGATTTCATTCAAATTATGAAGCTTGAATTGGTACCAGGGTTAGCTCAACAACAACAAATGAAATGGGCTGTACAGTGGGTGCTTAGAGTACCTCCTAGTGCACCTAATCTCGTTCCTATGGGAATGACTGGAGTGTTGGTATTTAGAGCCAAAGTTCTGTTCTTTGTAAGTATTGTTTAATTTTATTTTTGTTTTGTTTTCCGACAAGTGTGTGTATAATGCATGTGTAAAAATTCGATGGTACTTTGTTTATTTTGAATAGTTGAAAATATTGACCAAAAATTTTGCTTAACTTAATATTATTTTCTTTACAGTTGCAGATAACAAGAATTGGTATACAATACCCCATAAACATGGAACCACCGTCTATAGTTCTTCCTTTAATCTATGACATTGGTACTAATGTTACAACACTAGCAGAAAAACGAGAAGCCGGTGCTAATCCTGCAATGGCGGCTGTTAGTCAAATGTTAAAACATTTTACGCAGTTTCAATCAAATATTAACGAATGTTCTGTGTTTCCGGCCATCAGGGAGCTTCTTGTTAATCTAACTTTACCTTCTGAGCCTCAAGTACCTAGTCCAGTGACAAGTGGCGTACAACAGATTCAATCTCCAGCTATGCAGATGCCTGGACAACCTACACAAGGTTATCCTGTTAATATGCCAATGGGAATAATGGGTCCTCAGTAATTATATCTTATGTGATCGTTTCTTTAGATTTGTAAATATTTTCTATGAAATATATTTATGATTTTTAATTCTACTTGATTGTTTTTTATTTGATGACTAGCTGCCGCTGGTATTTTTATGTTTAGCTGACAAAACGGTTTTTTGCGTACAAAACGTCCGCAAAATACGTTTTTGTTTGCAAATAAAACGGTTTTTTTCGCAAGATACCCGTTTCATCCACAGAATACCCATTTTGTCCGCAAAAAGAAGCAGTTTTATCCGCAATATACCCGTTCTGTCCGCAAAAAAACGTTTTGTCCACAAAATATTTTGTGGACAAAGAAATGACATTAAGAAAATGTAAAAAAAAGGCAGGACTCGACATAAGCTAAATCAAGATTGATCGAAAACGCCATCTATCTGTCTCCTACTTTTAATTTAGAACTAAAACAAACAAGAAATGAAAAAAAGGTCCGTTTTCTAGAGGTCTGCAAAACAGGCTTTTCGTGACGGCAATGACCTCCTCATTCAACTCAAATTTCTACCGGGCAAGTGACTTTTTCATGTTTGGAAACAAAAAGAAGTCACACGATGACAAATCTGGAAAATACACAGAATGGAACAGTTATTCGTAGCCCAAATTAATCAATTTGACCTTGAAGACGGAAGAGGTGTGAACCGACGCGTTGTCATGGTGGAAGAGCACTTTTTCTTCACCAAATGGAGCAGTTTTCTCTGTCCTGTGACCGTTTTACTCTTCTCCAGATTTTCGATGAAGATCACACCTCGTGAATCCCAGAAAACGGTGGCCTTCAACTTTCCGGCCGATTGGACATACTTCGTCTTCTTCACAGCACATTCACTGGGTACAGCACACTGTTTCGACTCTTCCTTGGTCTCTGATGTATTCACATTTCGTTGACGGTCACTTAAATAGCGATAAAGACTGTTTTGAAGTGGTCTTACGGTTGCACTTGTTATACGTAGTGAGCAAACGTGGCACCGGCCCACTCTCATGCCCAATATTTCATTCAGAATATGACCCACGCGGTGGAAGAGCACTTTTTTCTTTGTCAAATAGGGCAGTTTTTCTGCCATTTGAGTTACCAATGATTCATCATAGTAGTTTACACCTCGTGATTCCATGACCTTTCCACTCGATAGCAAAGTGTTCATCTATCTCCTTCGGAGTGCGATCGACTCGTAAAGTCGATTTTTCTTTGGTCAGGTGTTTACCAGTTTCGGTGACGATCACGAAACGAGGCAAAAGGTTTCTTATGATCAAAAATTCATGCAGAATATGACCACGTAATCTTTTGAGTTGTCTACTCTCTTAGCTATCTCGATCACCTTCAATTAGCAGTCTGCCGATCCGATAAAGGTTTCTCTTTACCAAAAATTCATGCAGAATATGACTACCTAATCTTTTGAGAAAACGACATTTCATAAATAAATAATTCTTTTTTTGTACCGAAAAAACAACTTTTTCGATCTCCCAAGATTTACTCTACGCAACTACAGAAGGAAAACAGTTAGGTTTTCTTTTTAGAGAATGGAAATATTCCTTTCCATCCAACTTCTTATTTATTCTCTACATCTCTTCATCATCTACCGTTTATTGTAGACGACAGAATTGTAGCAAAAGTCTTTAACTCATTAATTAAGAAAATACAAATAGCAGCTTCTCCAGGCCCAGAACAGCGGAAACAAGAGAAGAATTTGAAATTAGTTATCACCAAACTTCAATAGAAGAAGGCACTAAAATAAGAAAAAGAAGATTTGATAGATAGAGTGCAATTAGATAATATGGATTATTAAAGAATTATACAGAAACTGAATAGCAAAAATAGAACCAAAATAAAAACGAATCAATATAGGCATACATGCCATAGTCCTATCCTGTTCAACATCGTTATAGACCAAATCACTGAAAATATTAAAAAAAAGTGAATATTGGATAAAGAAAGGATAATCGAGTCATTAAACTACTATTTTTTGCAGATGGCGCCATACTTATAGCAAAGAATGAAGATAACCTACAACGTCTACTATATAAATAGAAAATAACAATATATAAACTCAACATGAACATCGCAATATCAATGGTTATCTCTAAGAAACCCATAAAGTGGAAATTGGCGGTCGATGAAAAAATAATAGAGCAAATAATAAGATTCAACTATCTGGAAGTAGAAGTATCAAATGAGAGAAATATTATTGAAGGAACAAGAATACAAACAATAAAAGCAACAAGAATTAGCGGATATGACGAAACAAAATATAATGACTGCAAAGAGAAAGATAAAGATTATAAAAAACATACGTAAAACCTATTCTAACTTACGCCTCAGAAACTACATCTGAAATATCAAAAACAAAAGGAATAATGGGGAGTAGCAAAATGAAAATATCAGGTAGGGTAGAAACTAGATATAGAAAATATGGGAAAATGGATTAGAACACGCAAGATGAGTTGGAAAGACCATGTAGAAAGGATGCCAGAAGAAAAATGGACAAAGTGAGCAAAATAGCAAACACCACATACACGAAGATCCAAAAGATGATACGAAAGTTGGAGCTCAATATAATAGAAAGAACTCCATATCGGGTTAAAACAAGACTATATAGGTCCTATTATAAGAAGAAGAAGAAGAATTATAAAAAATGTTTAATAATACAAAAATGTTTAAATTTTATCTTTTGCTACAATTCGCTAAATAAATAAATCAAATTCGAAATGAAATTTCGAATTTGCTGTATGCAAAAACAAAACTTACCAAAAAAAGCAATCCTGCGCCTTCTGAACCTACCTGAAACAAAAAAATGAAAAAACATATTAGTATCTGTTTTCTACTTTATAAATTCGCATCTAATTTCAATATTGAACATTTGAGAATATATTTACTTAGGCCACTTAATTAAGTTGGGAAATGAAAACCATAAAATGGAAATAAACCAAAGAAGTAGAAAGATTTATGGCCTAATTGTCTGGCAGTGACGTCATTGCAAGTAGAACCAATACGAAGTTCGAATGAATTCTAGTTGCCATGTCTAACTAGCGCAATTAATAATGTTCTACATTTTTCTTAAAAGTATCTCTTTCTATTGCGCGTTAATAAGATACAGATAGTAAGTCTTTCAAAGTTAAACATGGCAACTAGCATTCATCGAAACTTGTATTCTTTCCACCTGCAATGACGTCAATGTCAGACCGTTGAAATAAGAGAAAAAACAAAGTTGAAGACATAATACAGTGCATCACTCACTTAAAATGGACAAAATGATGCAAAATGGACTAAACTTATTATGAAGTGAAGACCTAAATTGCATAAAAGAAGTGTCGGTTAAACTCACAAAAAGTAGTTGGATAATATCAAGGAAATGGTATATATCAAATATCAAAAGACGCAACAGAAAGAAAACGTCAACTGGAGGAGTGAACAGTTAAGGTCTGCTGAAAGAAAGAAGAAGAATAATTTTGATAAATTACCTATTTTCTCCTTCCCTAATGCTAGCTCCTGCATTTCCATCATTTCTAGTCGTCTCCATAGTTTCTATTCGCGTACACTTTTCCCGAATTTTCGCGATTACGTTCACTCCCGTTCCGAACGAATTGTCTTCTAGAATAATTTCCCAAATTTCCCCTACGCCAAAGTTATACGATTTAGAAAAAATCATATAACTTTTAACGTATCCAACAGCCTTGTCCAGATATACCCAATAAATAAATAAATCTAAATTACTAATTAGATTCATACAAATATCGACTATACCTGTCTTTATTGTATTCTGAGGAAATTGGTATAATTATTCTCGCGATTATCCGGATAAAAAAAAAATTCCCGAATTTCCCGGTTTACGTTCACTTCCGTTACGTACGAATTTACTTGTATAATATTTACCCACATTTCCCCTACGCAAAGTTATACGATTTAAAAAAAATCATATAACAGTGTATCCCAACCTTATCCAGATATAACCAATAAATCTATAAATCCAAATATTTAAATGGATTCATATAAATATCGATTATACCTATCTATGTATTGTGAGGAAAATGGTGTAATTATCATTTTATCATTATCATAATATTAATTATCGCGCGATTTACTTTTTACGATAAATTCGATTTATTAAACGCACTGAATTTACTTTTCCGTTTTAAATACACTTTTACCGGTTGCAAGTCCGTAATGCAACTTTATATTCGAAACTCGCATTAAAAAACACTTTCCAGTTACCATACCTGAAAATAAAATTTAATTTTAATGTAACTCTAATCTGTCACTATAATAAGTTTAAAATATAACATTTTGTTCAAATTTCGTAATAAAATACGGTTTGGCGTAGGAATTTTTATCAAAAAATAATTCCTGCTTATCCTCCCCACCTTCAACTGAATATTATTTACAATGAGTTATAGAAAGAGATAGAAATAGATTTTATATTAAAAAAACAATACATTTTGTTTAAAATATGAAATAAAACACAAAAAGTAACAAAAAAAGGATGAATTCTTAATAGATATTGAAATAAATTAATTTATTGACAACTAGCTTTCGGAAACATTCGGTAACTTTCGTTGTATTTCGATTTCTTAATAATATACTTCAAAATTTGTTTTCGTATAGAATAAAACATTATAAAATTATCAACAAAACATTTGTAAAATTAAAAAACAACTAAGTAATATTCAATTTTCCGAAATATTAAAAAATCTTACTTACATTTCATACCATCAAAGCACGAAAACTTAATTTTCTATAAACAACCACTATACAGCATTTAAAATCACTCACAGCACTTATTATATATAAAAAACATAAAACCGATTTATGAAAATCATAACAAACACTCTTATTAATCATAATTTCACTAATTTACGATTGAAAATAGAATTTTTTAACACAAAAATACAAAATTACGACAATAAAAAACCCTTACAAAATTCAACAAAGTGACACATACGAATAGAATTTTCTGATTGGTTACAAATTTTTCAAACAAACTGGCCTGTTTCTTCGAGGTTGTTTGGTGAAATTTATAATAAATATTGTAAAATATATTTAAATAATAGTAAAATAGTTAAGAAAACAAAATTTTACTTACATTTTATACCTTTCAATTATAAAAAAAGCACTAAAACTTAATTTTCTATAAAATGCCTACTATATAGTATTATATCAGTCACTGCACTAATTATATATCAAAAAACATAAACCCGATTTATAAAAATCATAACAAACACTCTTATTCATTCTAATTTCACTAATTTACGATTGAAAATAGATTTTTTTAGCACAAAAATGCAAAATTACGACTATAAGAAACCTTTACAAAATTCAACAAATTGACAGCTACAAATAGAATTTTTTTGACCTATGCAAACTTAGCACCCCATCCATGGAATTTTTGGTCGAAAATGACCTTAATCGATAGGTCCCCGTTAGGTCCCCTTTAGTTTTTTCATAAATATTTTTTTAAATTTTGGCTAAAAAAAACTACACTTTAGTACCCCATCCAATGCAAAATTGACAAATTTAATCAAAATTGTATTCTTTAGCGTTAGGTTCGTATTGGTCCATTATTTTAATTGATCAATAATTTATTTTATTTGTTTTATTCTTAATTATAAAATAAATAACACCTGCGCATGTGCACTTCAGACACAAACAGCGTGAAATTTAAATTGGTATCGTTTCATGTACCCTGTATTTGTGCATATACTTTTTTATATTCTTGTTATCGTATCATATATAGAAAAAACTCATGCCGATGATTGTACAAGGATGTGAGTCAGTCTTCGCTCGATACAAGAATAAATCATTTGTTTCGGGAATTGTAACACAAACAGTCAATTTTGTTTTAGAAGTGATATTTTATTTTTAAATAAAGTATGATAATAACATTTAGTTTATAGTTTTTGTAGAAAATTTTATCTTTGTAAGTATCGTTTATTTTAGTTAGAACGATTTGATTGTGGCTGCTCTAGATTTTATATTTGAAATACAAATTTTTTATTTGTACATAATTGTAAACATTCACTAACAATTTAGTATGTGTTAGGTGTTAAGTTATTTTTATTTTATTTTTTTAACTAAAAAAATAAAGATTTGGTTTTAGAATACAATAAAATTAATATTAAACATTTTTAATTACAGATCCTTCCTAAAAGCTGGAACATCTTTTCCGAGACAACTTCCTTCGCTGTTGCCCAGGGACGAGAAAGGTCTACCCGTATTTTAACGTAAAAAACGCTCCTAATATTACCAACAAATGCGCTGTTCAATTGTGCATTAAATAAAGAAGAATAATAAACTAGAAGAAAAAGAGCGCGCAAACATAAAACTAAGGCATAAAACAGAAGATTAGGGATTTCATTATCTAATGTATACCGTGTTATTTCATACAATAAATGAAATAAAACAAGGCAAACAAAACCAAAGGGCGGAAATTACAAATTAAAAAAAAAAAACAAAGTGGCACGAGATAACGAAGAAAAGTGGACAAAGCGAATAATACAATGGAGGTCAAGACAACATAGATGAGGTACAGGAAGACCACAAAAAGATGGGCCGATGACATCAAGGAACATGTAGGGAAAAACTAGCACTAGTTAGCTCAAGACCAACGAAGTTTGAAAAGACAAGAGGAGGCCTATGTCCAGGAGTGGCCTAGAAGGGACTGCTTAAGAAGAAGACAAAGAAGAAGAATGTATACTGTATTCAATGGTATTGGTTGCATTCTGATTCGAAAAATCCTATTAAAAACTGACCATTTCTCCGCCCTCATGCGTTTCTTCTAACACAGCGCGCAGTCACCAGAAAAGAAGTAGAAAACTCGTTAATCATTATCATCTGATTTCGTTATATAGTTTAACCCTATCTGGTTTACTCAAATTTTATAATTTTTTCATTATTTTCCACCTTAGCTTCCTCTAAATATAGTGTGCCATATTCTATCTTTCCCACGAAAATGCAGGTGTTTTATACTTCAGGTGTCGGTTAGCAGGAGCCTAACTCAGCAAGTATTCATCAAAAAGAAGTAGAAAACGTTTCCCGTTATTTATCTTCTTCTGATTTCATTATAAAGTGTATCCTTATCTGGTTTATTGGATTTTTGCAATTTTTTCATCATTCTCCCCTCCAGCTCTCTTTAAATGTAGTGTGCCATATTCTATCTTTCCCACGAAAATGCAAGTGTTTTATACTTCAGGTGTCCGTGAGACGGAGCCTAACACAGCGCGCAGTCACCAAAAAGAAGTAGAAAACCCAGCGTTTCTCGTTATTCATTTTCTTCCGATTTCATTATAAAGTTTATCCTTATCTGGTTTATTCGAATTTTGTCATTTTTTCATTATACTCCCCCTCAGCTCCCATTAAATGTAGTGTGCCATATTCTATCTTTCCCACGAAAATGCAGGTGTTTGATACTTCAGGTGTCCGTGAGACGGAGCCTAACACAGCGCGCAGTCACCAAAAAGAAGTAGAAAACCCAGCGTTTCTCGTTATTCATCTTCTTCTGATTTCATTATAAAGTTTATCCTTATCTGGTTTATTCGAATTTTGTCATTTTTTCATTATTCTCCACCTTAGCTTCCTTTAAATGTAGTGTGCCATATTCTATCTTTTTCACGAAAATGCAAGTGTTTGATACTTCAGGTGTCCGTGAGACGGAGCCTAACACAGCGCGCAGTCACCAAATAGAAGTAGAAAACCCAGCGTTTCTCGTTATTCACCTTCTTCTGATTTCATTATAAAGTTTATCCCTATCTGGTTTATTGGATTTTTGCCATTTTTTCATCATTCTCCCCCTTAGCTTCCTTATGTAGTGTGCCATATTCTATCTTTCCCACGAAAATGCAGGTGTTTGATACTTCAGGTGTCCGTGAGACGGAGCCTAACACAGCGCGCAGTCACCAAAAAGAAGTAGAAAACCCAGCGTTTCTCGTTATTCATCTTCTTCCGATTTCATTATAAAGTTTATCCTTATCTGGTTTATTCGAATTTTGTCATTTTTTCATTATTCTCCACCTTAGCTTCCTTTAAATGTAGTGTGCCATATTCTATCTTTCCCACGAAAATGCAAGTGTTTGATACTTCAGGTGTCCGTGAGACGGAGCCTAACACAGCGCGCAGTCACCAAAAAGAAGTAGAAAACCCAGCGTTTCTCGTTATTCATCTTCTTCCGATTTCATTATAAAGTTTATCCTTATCTGGTTTATTCGAATTTTGTCATTTTTTCATCATACTCCCCCTCAGCTCCCATTAAATGTAGTGTGCCATATTCTATCTTTCCCACGAAAATGCAGGTGTTTGATACTTCAGGTGTCCGTGAGACGGAGCCTAACACAGCGCGCAGTCACCAAAAAGAAGTAGAAAACCCAGCGTTTCTCGTTATTCATCTTCTTCTGATTTCATTATAAAGTTTATCCTTATCTGGTTTATTCGAATTTTGTCATTTTTTCATTATTCTCCACCTTAGCTTCCTTTAAATGTAGTGTGCCATATTCTATCTTTCCCACGAAAATGCAAGTGTTTGATACTTCAGGTGTCCGTGAGACGGAGCCTAACACAGCGTGCATTCACCAAAAAGAAGTAGAAAATGTTTCTCGTTATTTATCTTCTTCTGATTTCATTATAAAGTGTATCCCTTTGAATATAAAACATCAGGAAGGAGGGATCTGCGTATTGTCAATACTAAAAAGTGCGACGGAAACGGCCATGTTGGACAGCCACTTTATGACTCATTTATTATTTACTTTTGGTTGTGTTTAATAATGGTCGTTTCTTTTTTGTGTCTATTAAATAGTCTATTTGTCGTGTGTTTTTAGTTTTATTTCTTTTGTGTATTTTAGTTACTGTTAAAATTACCTATTTATATTAATATTTTTGACAATTGTGTTATAATTTTAAATTAATACAAAAACGTATTTCACAGCATGCAAAATCATGATAAAAATGGTTTAGACAACTAACTATCCATCCAATTAATAAATTATGTTTGTGATTTTTTTTTTAAATATAAGGATAAATTATATTTGTAAAAACTATATAAAAGATGAAAGCGTAAGAAGTATGTATACGAAACTAATTTTATTTAAGGGCCAATAAATTTATATGTTTGTTACAGTTTTTTTATTTCTGCTATTTAAGTTTATTTAGGTAACTATAGTTTCAAATTATTAATCGAATAAAATTTTATTAGTGTTAAAACAATACCAATTAATAAATCTGGTGCTTTTTTTATATTTAAAAGGTATAAAATGTAAGTAAAAACTAGTTTTTATAACTATTGTAACGAAACTACGCCACTGGGTGCATGTTTAGGTTATCCGGAACTCTCTAGAATCGCGAATAAACCGGACACCCCCTGCAGCGAATATTCTGGTACCAAAAAACAATGAAGAACTCTGTTCTCGAATTCTCTGGTCCTCGAACGTGAGATGGCGCCGCTATATAAATAAAGCAGATTCGAATGCGGACAGTTAGTTAGTTTTCCAGTGTAGTGCGAATATTTAAGCTTTCGAATAGTGCAAATAAATTGTGAATTTAGTATTTAGCAGTGTTATAGTTTGTGAAGTTATTCGTTAGAAAATAAATCAACTTAAAGATAAATCGAACCCGTGTTTTAATTTGTTAAAAACGTTACAATTGGTGTCAGAAGTGGGATATTTTAATTTAATTAGTGGACTTTTCGAGCGTAGTTTTTGTAATTTTGTGATAAAACTCTTTCCGGTTTCGGTATTGACTTTTAGACATTTTGGACAGTTCTTTTTCGAAGTGCTAATTAAGATAATTCGAAATGAAATTAACACAGTTAACGGTTAAACAGTTAAAAGAACAACTAGAAGAACGTGATAAAGACACTGCGGGCACCAAAGCCACCCTTGTGCAAAAATTGAGGGAAGCATTAACCCAAGAGGGACTTGACCCAGAAACTTTCGAATTCCCTTCCACCGAAGAATCACTCTTGGCGAAAATGGAGGAAAATGCTAAGAAAGTTGAAGAAAAGATGGAGGAAAATGCTAAGAAAGTTGAAGAAAAGATGGAGGAAAATGCTAAGAAAGTTGAAGGAAAGATGGAGGAAAATGCTAAGAAGGTTGAAGGAAAGCTAGAAGAAGTTGTTAAAACGGTTGACCATAAATTTAAACAAGTCGAAGAAAAGTTTGGACAAGTCGAAGAAAAGATTGAACAAGTCGAAGAAAAGTTCGAATGCTTAGAAAACAAAATCAGACAATTAGAAAACATGGTCACCAACACTAACATCGCCGAACAGGACGTAAAAGTTATTGAAACTACAGACAAGAAAGAATTAGTATACGAGGAATGTGGCGGCGGTATGAAATTCAAACTGCCGAATTTCGACGGTAAATCGTCCTGGTCCACGTATGTCAAACAGTTCGAAGCAATCGCGATGGCCAATCGATGGACAGAACAACAAAAAGCCATATCATTGACAGCTGCTCTGCGAGGTGACGCCGCAGATATTTTGAGATCAATACCAAAAGATCAAGAGTACTGCTATCAGACGCTTTTCTCCAGATTGGAAAACCGCTACGGAGATAGCCACTTACAGCAAGTTTATAAAGCCCAATTGCGCACCCGAAATCAACGCGCAACCGAGAACTTGCAAGAATTTGAGACGGACATCGCGCGTATGGTCCGGTTGGCATATCCTATAGCGCCCGATAGTTTTCTGGAAGAAATAGCAGTCGACACTTTTGTAAATGGCTTGAGGGACAACGATTTACAGAAAGCTTTGAAACTGGCTCGACCGAAGCTACTAGATGAAGCTCTCGCTATAGCGCTAGAACATGAAACGGCGAGCCAAACTTCGCGGGGTCACCGTTTAAGAACGATTGGAGAAGAATCGGAGACTGAAAGCCTCGAAGAACTGGTAAGAAGAATTATTCGTAAAGACAAAATGGAGACGAGACGGGAACCAAGGTGCTGGAATTGCGGCGAGTTCGGTCACCTACGCCGCAATTGCAAGAAACAGCCGTCGGAAAACTAAAGCGGGTCGACATGAAGGGGCGAGCGTCGACCCTGGAGAGTAAAGCCCCTGTAGTCACGGTCAACGTAACATCTTCTGGTGGAGTCCCCAGTTTGTACATCGACGGACTTGCAAACGAGAGGAACACTTCTATGTTAATAGACACGGGAGCAACAAAAACCATTACAAGACCAGAGTTGGTGGAAGAGCAATCTCTATTATCGCCGACACCAGTAAGATTGAGAACGGCTACGGGCGAGATAATAAAGACGTATGGAGAGGCCAATATGCTCATAAAGCTAGGAAAGACCAGTGTTAGACATCGAGTATTAGTAGCCGAGATAGCAGACCAGTTCATCCTCGGTATGGATCTTTTAAAAAAACTGGGGGCCATAGTAGATGTCAAAAATGGCTCTCTTAGGGTCGGCAAAGAAGAGCTCCCCTTCCATGACGAACAAGAAGATGTTGTCCGTTTAATAACTACTTGTGACATTACAATACCAGGCCGTAGCGAAAAAATCCTAATGACCAGTCTTGATGGGTATTGCAGGGACGGTAGCCTAAGAATAATTGAAGAAGCCAACAACAAAGACCTATTAATCGCCAAAGCTCTAATAAAGGTCAAAGACACTATTCCAGTGAGAGTAATGAATTTAAAAGAGAATCACATCAAGGTGAATAAAGGTACCGTGGTAGGACAGTGTGTTCCTGTATCAGCGATATGTTCTGCGATCATCACGAAGCCACCAGGAGCAAAGTTTCCTCAACAACTTGTCGATACGGTCATTAGTAACTGCCCAAATTTAGACCCGAAACAAGAACAAGAGGTGAAAGCTATGCTTGTGGAATATCAAGATGTGTTTGCCCTGAATGACAAAGACAAGGGCAAGACAAGCATTGTTTCTCATAAAATAAATACCGGGGATGCTCATCCGATTCGACAACAACCGAGAAGACTTCCTTGGGCCAAACGAGAAGAGGCTGAGGGTATCATCGCAGATATGAAGGAACAGGGGGTGATTGAACCATCAAACAGTCCATGGACCTCACCAGTGGTATTGGTAAAGAAGAAGGATGGTTCCACAAGATTTTGCATTGATTACCGTCAGCTAAACTCACTTACCAAAAAGGACAGCTATCCCCTGCCCAGAATAGACGACACACTACTCTCCGGTTCCCGATGGTTCTCTACGCTTGATTTGAAGAGTGGCTATTGGCAAGTAGAAATGGATCCAGCCGATCGAGAAAAGACTGCTTTTTCCATAGGGTCAGGCCTCTGGCAATTTACAGTCATGCCTTTTGGGTTATGTAATGCCCCTGCTACATTCGAGAGACTGATGGAGGCAGTCCTGAGAGGATTAACTTGGCAAACTTGCCTGGTTTATTTGGATGATGTCATCGTGATTGGGAGATCGTTCGAGGAACATTCGAGGAATTTGAGAGAGGTACTTCAGCGACTACGTCAAGCCAACTTAAAATTGAGTCCAAAAAAATGCCACCTGTTTCGAAGAGAAGTTAAATATTTGGGTCATATTGTGTCCAATGATGGTGTAACAGCGGACCCTGAGAAGATCGCCGCAATAAAGGAATGGCCCATACCAAAAGATAAGCATGAGGTAAGAAGTTTCCTCGGCTTGTGTACTTATTATCGGCGGTTCGTTAAATCATTCGCCCATATCGCCAAACCATTGACCAAACTGACGGAAGAAGGCAAGGAATTTTGCTGGGACGAAGATTGTCAGAAGGCTTTTGAACATCTGCAAGAAGCTCTCATCAGCGCCCCGATTTTGAGTTATCCTAGGCACGACGGAAAATTTGTGCTGGATACGGATGCTAGTAATACTGCCATTGGAGCTGTGTTATTACAAATCCAAGATGGACAGGAAAAAGTCATCGCTTACTTTAGTAAAGTCTTGTCCAAGCCAGAACGGAATTATTGCGTGACCAGAAGAGAACTCCTAGGGGTGGTTAAGGCTTGCGAGCACTTTCATAAGTATCTCTATGGCAGAAAGTTTTTACTGAGAACCGACCACGCAGCTCTAAAGTGGCTAATGCAATTCCGAAACCCCGAGGGTCAAGTGGCCAGATGGTTGGAGCGAATGCAGGAATATGACTGTGATATCGAGCATAGGGCAGGAAAAACTCATCTCAACGCTGATGCATTGTCAAGAAGACCGTGCAAAGAAAGCTGCACTCATTGTTCGCGATTAGAGGAAAAACTCTGCCCTATACGACGGACCACTGTCGTTAACGAGAGCTGGCAACCCCAGGAGCTCCGGAAATCTCAAGAAGAAGATCCATGCTTGAGAATTGTGTTGGGTTGGAAACGTCACGGTGAAAGACCTCCTTGGCAAGAAGTAAGCGCACAAAGCCCAGAAGTTAAATCATATTGGAGCCAATGGGATAGTCTAGTGATGCGGAGCGAAGTACTGTATCGAACTTTCGAGAATGAAGATGGTACCGAGTCCAGATTGCAGATGGTGGTACCAAGAAGCAAAGTGCCGGAAATTCTACGTCAAATGCACGATGGTACGTCAGGAGGGCACTTCGGAATAACGAAGACCTTGCAGAAAGTTCGCGAGCGATTTTACTGGGTGAACTGCAAGGATGATGTGAGACGCTGGTGCCGGAAGTGCGAGTTGTGTGCTGCAAGTAATGGAACCGTTGGCAAGAAACGAGCTCCCATGAGGCAGTATAACGTGGGAAGTCCAATGGAAAGAGTGGCGATAGATGTCGCAGGACCCTTTCCGGAAACGGACGATGGAAATAAATACATTCTGGTAGCCATGGACTATTTTACGAAGTGGACGGAGGCTTACGCGATCCCTAACCAAGAGGCTGCGACCGTTGCGGAAGTATTGGTCAAAGAGTTCTTTAGTCGGTTTGGTGTGCCTTTAGAAATTCATTCGGACCAAGGCAGGAACTTCGAGTCGAGCCTCTTTCAAGATGTATGCCGTTTGCTAGGTGCTCATAAAACCAGAACAACGCCTCTGCATCCTCAGTCAGATGGCATGGTCGAAAGGATGAATCGAACGATGGGAAAACATCTATCGAAAGTGGTATCGGAGCACCAGAAAGATTGGGACCAATACCTACCCATGTTCCTGATGGCATACCGATCAGCAGTTAATGAAACCACCGGCCAGACACCTGCCTGTCTCATGCTTGGACGTGAATTACGCCTACCATGCGACCTTGAATTTGGCAGCAAACCTTCAGAAGAGGGCGTCGCTGGTGAAGGCTACGCAGACCAACTTAAGCTGAAAATGCATCAGATCCATGACATCGCCCGGAAGAACATTCAGATTGCTAGCGATCGCATGAAAAATCAATATAACGTCAGGTCAAATAACAGGATATTTGAAACAGGAGACCTTGTATGGCTTCACAACCCACAGCGACGCAAGGGTTTATGTCCCAAGCTGCAGAGACAATGGGAAGGCCCGTATGAGATTAAGAAAAGGATAAACGACGTAATTTATCGAATTCAAAAACTGCCTAGAGGAAAGCCGAAAGTGGTCCACATAAATCGACTTTCACCTTACGAAGGCTCTAATAATGTCGAGGAAGCTAGGGCCGTTTCGCAGGAAGCAAGCATCGAAGAGAATCGGCCTGACTTTGACAGATTCATTACCGATTACATCAACCGAAAGAAAATTAGGTTTGGCGTTACTGCAGAAGTTCGGCAAGACATCTTCAAAGTTCCTAAAAACGTGTCGATCGCTCACTGTGTGTCTCAAGATCTTAGTATGGAAAGAGGCATAGCGTCCGTCTTCAAGAAGAAATTTGGACGTTTAGATGAACTGCTCGACCAACAACCACGGGTAGGCAAAGTGTTGCGACTAGAAGATGGCCGCAGGTCCATACTTTATCTGGTGACGAAAAGGGCGTCCAATGAAAAACTGGCCTACAGGGACATTTGGCACGCATTGAGTAACTTGAAGGAAATTATGAGTCATTACGAAATCAAGGAATTGGCGATACCAAAGATCAGCAATGGAACGGAACAAATTGACTGGAAGATTGTAAGGAGCATGATCGAGGTAATTTTCTATGGTTCCGGAGTGTCAATAACAGTTTGCTGTTACCAACCGAAAGAAGTAGATCTACAGAAGAGCGTGGACTGTTATTTCTTTGGTAAAGGAATCTGTCGGGCTGGGTCCAACTGTCGTTTCCGTCATACACCTGGAAAGCACTGGAAAGTATCTGATCGGGACGATCAGAGTTAAGGAGGGGGCAGTGTAACGAAACTACGCCACTGGGTGCATGTTTAGGTTATCCGGAACTCTCTAGAATCGCGAATAAACCGGACACCCCCTGCAGCGAATATTCTGGTACCAAAAAACAATGAAGAACTCTGTTCTCGAATTCTCTGGTCCTCGAACGTGAGATGGCGCCGCTATATAAATAAAGCAGATTCGAATGCGGACAGTTAGTTAGTTTTCCAGTGTAGTGCGAATATTTAAGCTTTCGAATAGTGCAAATAAATTGTGAATTTAGTATTTAGCAGTGTTATAGTTTGTGAAGTTATTCGTTAGAAAATAAATCAACTTAAAGATAAATCGAACCCGTGTTTTAATTTGTTAAAAACGTTACACTATTTTGAACTATTTTACTATTATTTAAATATATTTTACAATGATTATTATAAATTTAACCGAACAACTTCAAAGACTGAGGCCAATTTATTTGAAAGATTTGTAACCAATCAAAAAATTTCTATTTCTAGCTGTCAATAGTGTCAATTTGTTGAATTTTGTATTTTGTAAAATAAATTATTTATCAATTAAAATAATGGACCAATACGGACCTAACGCTAAAGAATACAATTTTGATTAAATTTGTCAATTTTGCATTGGATGGGGTGCTAAAGTGTAGTTTTTTTTTGGCCAAAATTTAAAAAAATATTTATGAAAAAACTAAAGGGGACCTAACGAAAAAATTGTGGGACCTTGAAGGACCTAACGGGGACCTATCGATTAAGGTCATTTTCGACCCAAAATTCCATGGATGGGGTGCTAAGTTTGCATAGGTATTTTTTTGATTGGTTACAAATCTTTTAAACAAACTGGCCTCTGTCTTTGAGGTTGTTCAGAGAAATTTATAATAACCATTGTAAAATATATTTAAATAATAGTAAAATAGTTAGGAAAACAAGTTTTTACTTACATTTTATACTTTTTAAACGTAAAAAAGCAAATTTTCTGATTGTTAAAACTCTTTCAAACAAACTGCCATCTTTCGTCTGTGATTGTAGGGAACTATAGTTGATTCAAATAGAAGTGTCATCAAGTAGTCTCTGGAAAATTCAAATTTGTAGTGGCAGTAGCCACGTTTAGTGAAATTTGAATCGCAATATTAGCCAGCTTGTGATCAGATTGCTACATATGCTCAATATAACTATAAACATTTTGACACATCGCGATGACATATAATTCCCTAACTAAAGTTCTGTTTCCATTGAATCTAGTAATAAAGTTAAAGATGATCTCACACGTACCCAGCCCACTTGATGACACTTCTATTTGAATCAACTATAAGTACTTAATTTTCTGAAAGATGTCGTTTGTTGGTTTGATTCCATTGAAAAACTATCTTTTGTATACCGAAAAACAGTTTTTCAATGTACCATAAAAAAACAACTTTTTCGATGAGAAAAACAACTTTTTAAATTATATGTACAAGATTTAAAGCTGTTTTTAAACTATATTGTTTACAATGTTATTAATAAATCGAATTATATTATATTATTAAACTTACCTTTCGTTAGGAGATTCTGCTTACTTCATTATATTATATTTTTTATAATGACTTTCAAGACAGTTTCGGTGACAGTTTAAAATTATATTCTCACTGTCAACATTATGTCTATCGCATACTGAACACTGAGTAAAGTCTAGCGCCATTGGGTTAAAGTGAGAGAGAAGTAACCTGCCTACTAGATATAGTAGCAATGTAACGCGTTACGTTACAAATCAGTTTACCTTTCCATAAGAAGTTATCACATCAAAAATAATCTCTTGAAAACATGATTTCACATAATCAAAAGTTATTTAAGTAAAAAAACAATAATTGGCCAATTCATACATTTTACACATTTATACACGTTAAGCCGCAAATATTTGGATCCGAAATATAATATATTTACATGTACATTTATATGCTTGACAAGTCTTGGCAAACTTTCACAAGCTCCAATTCTTCACAAACGCTTAAATGCCATTTACACGCTTGCGGATACGCTAGTGTGTTACGGACATGCAAACGTGTAAAAATACGCTGTTTTTGGAAGTTTGTCCGAACTTGCCAAGCATGTAAACGTACCATAAGATGTTAAATATGACATATTTACGTTGATAATTTCTGATTACAAAAATATATCTTGTAATGTAAAACGTACTTAAAATATAAACAACCTTAAAACTTCATTAATAAATATAAAATGTACTTAACAAAAACATTCTAGAATTTTTGTGTCTTGTTCTTAAAGCATGTATTCCTTGTGTCTAAGAAAATGCTTTACGCAATATATAAGGTAGATGCGGGTAATAAGGCCTAAGTCTCAAAAATGTTCGATTATGCTCAAAGAAAGACTTTTTAAACTCTCCGCGTCACTCATTTGGTGGTGTGATTTATTAGTGAGGAGGAAATGAAAAATAATCCGACTTAATCTTAAATAATAAACCAATTTGTGTACTTTTCTATATTTCTTTATACACGGTGCTAGCGGTTAATAAGGCCTACCAAATTTGTCAGAGGTTTGTTGGTACTGTTGAAATCATAAGGACGATGAGATCAAAGAAATGAGACCATGTTAAAGAATGTGTGTGGGTTTGGAATGAGATGAATCGGATCATTTTGAGTACTCTGATGGTTGTTCTAGGCCTTGTTACCCACACCTACCTTACATGACAAATAATAAACCATAAACGAATTGTAGAAATATTAGGATGTGCTTTTGTTTCCAATCAAGGTTTCAAAACCCAGTTAACAGGATGAAGATAAAGATTTTTCGTATTCAAACTGTTTGTAGCCGCTGCATATATAAATTTAGTGTTGTTGAACAAAATTAGAAAGATAAATAAAATCGATTATATTTAATAAGTTTCAAGAGATACAATAAATGCTGATAAAGAGATACAAACAAATAAAATAATGTATCTAAGTGATTTTGTAGCCTTTGAGATGCTCTCTCCGGGTCTATATCCGAGGTTATTATCCCAGTGTCATCTGCGAATGTAGCTGTTATAATATCGTCAGTTTGTGGGAGGTCCGCTGTAAACATCAGGTAGAGTAGAGGACCAAGCACGCTACCCTGAGGGACTCCTGATTTTATTAGTTTATATTCCGAGAGAGTATCATCTACTTTCACTTGGAAGTATCGATCAGTTAAATATGATTTCAGGATGATATAAAATCTATCAGATAAGTGAGTTTTTAATTTATACAGGAGTCCCTCATGCCAGACCCTGTCGAATGCTTGTTGGACATCTAAAAATACTCCAGTACAGTACTCTTTTCTTTCTAAGCTACTTTTAATTTTGTTAACAATTCGGTGGCACTGTTGTACCGTTGAATGATTTCTTCGAAAACCAAATTGATGATTAGGTATCAGCTTGTTTAAGGGCACTGCTTCTTCTATCCTTTTAAGTAATAGTCTTTCAAATACTTTTGACATAATTGGTAGTAGACTAATCGGCCGGTAGGAGCTAGTTTCGGTTGGTGGTTTGCCAGGTTTTGCTACCATAATAATTTGTGCAAGTTTCCACTGCATCGGGTAGTATCCGATCCTCAATATACTATTGAATATAGTTGTTAGTAACACTACCGATTTACGTGGCAGATTCTTCAAGATATCTCCTACTATTAAATCGTGACCAGGTGCCTTGCGAGAATTTAATAGTTTTATTTACTGCAGTGTCTCTGTTGGAGAGAAGGCTTTAATAGGAGGTGATAACTGGTAAGGAGCATTTAAGAAGTTTTCAATATCATCTTCAATGTTATTTTGCTGTTGGCTGGCAGTGAAGACATTATTTGTTAGGTGTTCTGCAAAAACTGTGGATTTTTCGGAGTTCGAACGTGCCCATGTTCTGTCATTTTTTCTTAATGGTGGGATTGACATGATTGGTCGTTTAAATTGTTTTGTTGATTTCCATATAATTTCCATGAGTGGTCGTCAGGGGATAGCTGCGTAATAAACGAGTGAAAGCTCTCATTTTTTGCATCTTGTAGAACTCTTGTAAGTTGGCGATTTAATCTGTTTAAGTTTCGTTTGTCCAACGGATTTCTGGTTCTTTGCCAGATTCGCCTAGCTCTTCTTTTTTCTGAGATCATTTGCCTGATGTAGAATGGTATATTTTGTTGTTCTTGTTCCGTTTTATGTCTCTCAGGGGTAGCTGTCCAGGAGGCAGATTGAATATTTTGTGTTAGGTACTGTACTACTTCTTCTATTTCATCACTATTTTTTATGCAGTGGTTGAGACTGATTTTTTCATTTAGAATATCTCGGAATAATTCCCAGTCAGTTCTACTGGTGCATAATTTCGGCACTGAGGTTTTCCTTATTGCGTGTGTACTAACAGTTATGATAATAGGGCTGTGATCTGACGACAAGTCAAAGTTCGATTCAATAGTATTGTGGACGTCAGATATACCTTTTGTTATAGCAAAATCCAGCAAGTCCGGGATTTTATTTAAGTCTGACGACCAGTAGGTAGGCTCTCCTGTTGATAAGATGTTTAAATTGTTTTGTATAGGGCTCGGCCTTTAGGAGTGGTTAATCTAGAACCAAACGCTGTATGTTTAGCATTCCAGTCTCCTGAAGCTAGAAAACGTGGACCAAAAGAAAGGAAAAGATCCGAATATTCTTCCGATGATATGGCATGGCGTGGAGGGCTGTATACTGCTGCTATAGTCAGAGGCCAGTCAAATGTTTCCAGTTTTAAAATTGTCCCTTGTATTTTATTGGTGATATAAGGCTGTAGGACGTAGTGTTTAATGAATGACTTTATAATAATTGCTGAACCTGCGTGAGCTGTTCCATCAGGGTGATTTGCATAGTATAATGTATAGTTCAGTAGCTTTATTACAGTTAGTTCAGTAGCATGACTCTCTGAGATTACTAGAACATCGATTTTGTTGATTTTTAAGAAACTCTCAATTTCGAGGACATGGTTTTTTAATCCGTTGGCGTTCCATGCAGCAATTCTCAGTGAGGTAGCCATTAGTTTGCTAGTTTCTTTATTACTGTTGTTAGCATGCTTAGAATCATGCTGTTTTGATTTAGTAATTGGGCAAACATGTTCTTAAACTCATCAAGGAAATTTGTTAGTTTAGCTGAAAGTTGGTCTGTGTCATTTGTACTTGGTTGATTTTTCAAGGCTTGTGCAAAAAACCCAGCATGACGGTGTATATTTTCTTGTTCGGGAACTTGAGCTAGTGGAGTGTTGGTGGTAGCTTGATTTTGTTTAGCTACTCGGTTTCCATTATTCTTATATTTCATATTAATCAAGTCTTTGTACACAGTACATCCTTTATAATTGGCCGGGTGCTCACCTCTACATAATGCACATTTTGCTTGGGTATTGTTAGGTTTTTTACAGTTTTTTGTATCATGGGATTTTCCGCATTTTACGCAGTTGTAAGGTTTTTTGCAATATGATTTACTGTGTCCATAGTCTTGGCAACGTGTGCATTGTATAATGGTTTTCTTAACCCAGTTAAAAGGATGAAGATAAAGATTTTTCGTATCCAAACTGTTTGTAGCCACTGCAGATATAAATTAAGTGTTGTTGAACAAAATTAGAAAGATAAATAAAATCGATTATATTTAATAAGTTTCAAGAGATACAATAAATGCTGATAGAGATACAAACAAATAAAATAATGTCCAATTTTTTAAAAATATATATATATAAAGAAAATAAGTAACTTTTAAATAAGAATAAATCTGCATTATTTATTTTGTTTTGGATCAATTCAGTTTTTTTTTTTTAAAGAAAATATCAATATCGTTCATAATAGTATAAAACCTAGTGTATAAATTTTTAAAATAAAAATTTGTGGAGGGCAATGGGTAGGATCAGAAATGTTGAAGACATATTTTCCATTATTTAAACAACTTTTTTTTACTTACGTAATTTTATACGACCAAGAACGATACATCCATTTTTACATATTTTATTAAAAAATTATATAAATGAAACATTTTTTTTTATAGAATTATCTGTAACACAAAAGCTGTAGAATGTTCTTTAAAATAAAACGCAAACTGCATTTTTATTTCCGAATCATCATCAGTCTTGACAAAAAAAATCTATAATGTCTAGGGTAACTATAACTTGGAATTTTCAAAATTTAATGAGGCGGATAATTTAACAACTTGAAGTCCATGCCCATCCGATACTATTAAAGGCTGTGAAGCCTGTTTGTCGAGTGTTTCATTTGATACTTCAATAATAGTTTTTTCATCTAAACTTTTTGTAGTTGGCTTGCCGTCGTTTATGGAATGAAAAAATTGACTGCGTAGGATAGCTGCTTGTGAGGAATATTTTTTCGGTTTTTCTTCCATATCTATACAAACGCTATCGTTGCTCAAAGTATCGCTACAGACCTGAAAGACAATGTTTTATTAGGTTTACAAGTTAATGTCAACAATAAAGTAAAAATAAGTAATAATAATATCTGTAAACATATTAATAAATAGACTATGCAATCTATATCAAGAATGAGCTGATTTGACGAGTGAGTGACCTTCCGCTTTTATACATATATCCATATCCTCACTTTTCAGTGTGGGTAAATCGCAAACACTATGTAATAATTCTTTCTTTACTTCAAAATCAGTACTTTCAAATTCCTGTTTAATAGGTTGAGAATTATCATTATTTAATCCAAAATTATTGACATTAATTTCCTCTACCGCTTCATAGTCGTATTCAATAGAAGAACTTTCGGTTTTGATATTTACGTCTATTAATTCTAAATCTAATATATTTAAATCGATTTCTGATTTATCTATCTCTGAATCTGAATCAGTTAAATATAGATAAACCACTTTAGCTAGTCTATTGTTTAATATGTCTATGATAATATTCAAAGGAATACCTACTATAAAAAAAGTCTAAAATGTTATTTAATGAATTTAAGTCACACCTTATCAGCAGTCGATTTTGAAAGTGCGGATTTAGTAGCGCATCTTGCACGAAAGCTACAGCTGCTACCAATGCTAGTTTTCTCAGCCAAAGAAGCAGTTATAAAACTGACATTATCGTCAAAACGAACACGTTCTGATGTGCAGTCTTCTGTTGTTATGCAACTACAAGAATCACTACCAGGGGTCTAAAAAAATATATATATTAACCATAATTCTATTTATGTTTCTACTTTATTTACCTTGTAATTTAACATAGATCCAGCTAAGGCTCTTACACTAGCACCAGCATCATCAGCGATGCTTGCATTAACAGATTCACTAAGACTGCTAAGACTAAATCTTTGTGCTGATACAAGATCAGCTTGGACTTCTAATCTTTGTCCAGCTTGATTTAAACTACCAGCCAGTGCCACTGTACTAGCATATTCCCTGAAAATATACATTATTTATTAGCAAATAACTTATTTTGAATGTTTGAATATCATTATTACCTATCTATATCCCTAAGTACTTGACTACCACTAGCTAATGATAGACTGGCCTCTCCTATAGAAGGATTAGGACCTTTGGTGCTGACAGCATCTATGGAAGTTGTATCTGCTGCCCTAGAAGTAACAACATTGGAATCTTCAGATGATGATGAACCTCCGCATCCACCTGAACGACAAAGAGACACTGGTACCACTCCGTATACATAAAAAAGAAGAATTGGAACACCTATTCCTACAGCTAAGCCAGCTAAAAGTGGGGAGATCAATACCTGAAACAATAAAAACAATTGTTATATTCACAAACTCATTATCTTGAGCTACCGCAACTTTAGTTATATTGGAATATTCCTCATCTTGCGTAAAATTTATAGTTAGAATTGTTTTCACATCAATCATCGTTTTATCTGTCTGTCCGTCCGCATTTCTATCTATCTTTAAACACATCTCCGTTATTACGTTAACAAAATTTAAAAAATAATTAATTGCAATAAATAATATAATTTGGGGTGCGATATTTTATTGGCCTTTAACGTAAATGCAAAAAAAAGGGTGTGGCAGTCAGTGGGACTGCCGGCAGAAGTTATACTTCTATGCACTGTTAACTAATAAAACTTAATAACTACAAACACAGGCAAGTAGAAATAATTTGTTTTTAAAAATTAACTGTATTCAATTAAATAAATACTTAGAAAAATAAGACCAGTTGATGTGTGTCCTTACTTCAAACACGAAAACCAAACAGTAAAACGATCAATGTACAAAAAAAGTGTTTACAAAACCCGATTTGCTTACCGTGGGCTATTACAGATTTTAAAACACTAGAAAACAATGCAAAACATTTTCTAACAACATATAGGTACACACGTTTACAAAATTTTAACGCACTTTGAACTGCACTTTTCAGTAACTTTGCAGGAACAGGTTTTATCTCACATGCATGTCTTGGACTCAAAAGTATAGTAAAGGATATAATGCAACCATGTGACGGTATTTTAGACTACAATACAATACTCATTACTGAATATTATTATTAATATAAAATACTAAACTTAATATGTATACTTACTGGACAGAATTATAAAATAATATGTCAAACATAATGCGATACGTCAATGCAATACAATAACAATAGCTCAGACTGTTTGTTGTATATCTATCTCTTTTCAATGCAATGAATGTTTAAACGGTATTCAAAGGACTTATAGTGATGACTAATAACATGTAGTAAATATTTCATCTTTGTTTTTACCGAACAATATACCTTATATGTGATTCTGTCTCTCTCTTACTCACACCATTACATATGTAATGATTTTTCCCATTTAGCTACACACTAATTCATTCCACAGAGTGTCCGAATAGAAGTATAACTTCAAAAATAATAATATGAAGACCTACAAATTCTATTATTGGTAATCATTACGATTTTCATTAAATTCTAACTTTGGGTTATTTTATTATCAACCTTGTACAGCAAAAAAAGGATTGACCCAAAGGGACCTAGCCGACCCTGCACCTTCCTGCCGTGTCGCTGCGCACACACCCTTTTGCATAGTTGCCAATTGCGAATGTATTATTGAATCTTTTTTTATGATAAACATAAAGAGCAATAAAAAAAGATAGAAGTACAGAAACAAGAAGATTCGAATATGTTGCTTTGGACACAGATTATAACAGTCCTATTTAACATGTTAGCTCGGCAAGCAAGTGGAACGAAGCTACAGCAATTAATAACGGTGAGGCCATGTTCCTCATCAAATACATCGCTTGACATTTGACAGTTAACAGTTGACATTTGACGGTTTCCACTACCCTGGACCTTCTTCTGGTACATCCCAACGACTTCAGAAGATTAAAATATTTCCATTTATCTGTGTTTTCTAAGATTTTCCAATTCTTTTTTTCGCATTTTCATTCGTTTTTCTAATTTTTAATTTTTTTTCCAATGCTTATTTATTTGATGTTTTATAATTTTTTGATGAGCTACAGTGCTTAATAACGGTGGGACATGTTCTTCATCAAGTACATCGCTTGACATTTGAAAGGTGACATTTGACACTTGAAAGTTGATATTTGACAGTTAACAGTTAACATTTGACGGTTGCCACGACCTGGACCTTCTTCTGGTACATCCTAACGACCCCAGAAGATTAAAATATTTTCAATAATGTGTGTTTTCTAAGATTTTCCATTTTTTTTCGCATTTTTCATTCTTTTTTTTCCAATTCTTATTTATTCGATGTTTTTTATTTTTTTGTTCTTATTTTTCGATTGTCTCTCAATTTTTCGATTTTCATCATATTTTTTGACATTTGACCTCCGGATCAGCGAGTAACTTATAAACCTATGATTTGAATAAAATTTGACAACGCAGTATTTCTGCTATGTATTCCTGTCATCGTATTTCCCGGACCTCGCAGGAATTACCGGAAAATACCCGATGCCCGACCTAGAGACGAACCTATCAGACACTAGGCGATCCTCTCCGGACTCTACTAGAGGTAGAAAATCGTCAGTTTCGTCCCGTCTCTCAACATACAACGACTATTTTTATATGATAGTTTGAAAATGTCGTGTCGCGATACTTAAACAATTTTTATAAAGTTAAAATAATTGTTATAAATAAAATTAGTAGCATGCATATGGTAATTTGTGATTTTTAAATAGAAGTTTAGCGATTAAAAGCTCAACTTTAACAATACTTGGTTAGGTATGCGAAAATTTCAATTTTAATAATGATAAAAGGGTACTTATAATAAAATTGGGATTAAAATTGAACTAGAACTATAAGAATTCCTTCTTTATTTTATTTAATATTTTTTTTTATTTCTTCCATATGTTTTCGTTTTTCCTTCCATTTTTTTTCGATTGATTTTAATTTAATTTTCCAATTTTCTTTTATTTACAGCTTCTTTCGTTTTTTCAATAATTTCTATTTTTTGTTTTGTCTCTTTTCTTCAAATTATTTAGGTTTTACTTGTTGGACAGTTGACATTTGAAAATTGACAGTTGAAATTTGATAGTTGACATTTGCATTTGACAGTTGACAATTGACAGATGAGATTTAAGAGTCGACATTTGCATTTGACAATTGACAGATGAGATATGACAGTTGACATTTGACAGTTGAAATTTTTCACACTATTTCTCGTTTTTTAGGATTTTCTTAATTTTTTTCTCATTTTTTGTTGTTTTTAGAAAATTTTCATTTTGGTTTTCATTATTGTGAATTTTCAGTTTTTTATCGTATTTTTCGTTTTCTTTTGTATTTTCATTTTGCTTCTACTTTTTTTTCGTCATTTTTCCGATTTTATTTATAATTTTTCAGTATTTTCCTTTTTTTATATTTTTTCTCATTTTTTTTTTAATATTGTTTCGAATTTTTTATTGTTACGTATGAGGACTGCAAGAGTCACTGGATACAAAATAGCGGATGATATATTACTTGATCACCAATAATGCCATATTTAACCACAATTGGCGCTGGTGTCAAATATATAAATCCAGCTTTTTTTCATAAATATACATTTAAAGTCACCCTTGTTATTTGTTGCAATGTCAAAATTTGAAATATATCCAAATTAACTGACACAATTATATTCTTTAATTACTCTATGTTGAAAATTCATTAGATCGTATTTTGTATTAACTTTTTAAATACTGATGTCATTTACCAACGAAGCAAAATTTAATATCTTTAAAAGTAAAGCGGGACACTGTTGGGAAATAAGTAAGTCAAATTTCGTATAATATAGAGTTTTTGGTGAATTTAAACCATATTTTAGATCATATTTAGTGCGATTTCCGTAAAATAAAAATAAAAATTAACCAATCAAATAGAAACTTCAATTCAAGTGCTTAAAAATCGTAATCTATGTGTATGAATGTTTTTTATTTTAATTGTGTGACAAAATGTTTAACATTAATTTATCAGTTTAGGTAATGTCAGAAAGTGAAGAGGATTCAATGAGTGGAGCAGATTGGCCAGTGACCGAAGAATGGCTGCAAGCGGTCTTAAAGGAACACCACAAGGATTTACCAGATCCCACTATGATTACAGTGTTGGATTTTACAGTCAGACCCGGTTGCGAAAGCGGTGAAAGTGTTCTTAGCGATATTTTAGCTGTGGCTGTTAAATATTGTTTAAGGTACATAAATATTTAATCCTAAACTTTTGAAGTGATAACTTCTTATGGGAGGGTAAACTGCTTTGTAACGTAACGCGTTACGGTGCACTATAGACATAGTAGCGAACGTACAAAAAGTTATAACCTATCAAACGATAGGAAATTTTCTTAATAATCCAAAATTCTAATTAGTTTTATGATATCTTTTATAGTTTTCGATATACGGGGGAATTACAAAATTTTTGTTAAATGTCATTTTTAGTATTTTCTTTAATTATTGTTTATGTTTTTTACCGTTTAAACCTTCCCTGAACTTCTACAAATAATTCAAAACCAAAACTAGTCAAATCGGTCCAGCTGTTCGCGAGATTTAGCGAGACTAACGAATAGCAATTCATTTTTATTTATAATGAAAATACCGATGATATCACTATCAATTCAGTAGGTAGTATATATTTTTAGATTCTTTTTTTTCTTTATTTACATATTAAAAAATAACATTGTCAACCTATTATTTCGTAGTTAATGTTAGTAGTAATTTAACGCAACCTAAAAATAGTAAAAAAAATATTTACGGTGCTTGATAATAATCAATAATTACAAAAGAGACATTAAATACAGCGTTGCTTCCTGTGACCTCTTTTTTTTATTGTTGCCTTATTCATCATTGCAATAATAAAATATTTAAGTGACTACCTATACGAGGATGAGATAAAATGTTTCTGATCTAATAAAGAAAAAGTTTTTCTCCTTAAAAAAACTGTAATTTTCGCTCCCAAAAAACAAAAATTTTGTTAATATAAACCATTTTCCCCCTATCCAAAAGCCAGTAATTTTGTTACTAGAAACAATTTTTCCCTAAAAACTTTCATTTCAGCGAATACATTTTCGGATTTCTGAGACAATTTTATCCTTAAATGAGTGGTCGCACTATATACTTTTAACTGATAATAAAAAAGTATACACTTTTCGAAAACGGTTTAAGATAGAACAAAACCAATTACATTTTTAGATTTCTGAGACAAATTTACCCTGAAATGAGTGGTCGCACTATATACTTTTAAGTGATAATAAAAAAGTTTGTAATTTTTTTGGAAAACGGTTTAAGTTACAACAAAACTAATTATATTTTTGGATTCCTCAGACAATTTTACTCTTAAATGAGTGGTCGCATTATATACTTTTAAATGATAATAAAAAAGTTTGTAAATTTTACGAAAACGGTTTAAGTTAGAACAAAATTAATTACATTTTTCATTTTCTGAGACAATTTTACACTTAAATGAGTGTTCGCACTATATACTTTTAAGTGACATTTAAAAAGTAATTTTTTTGAAAACTGTTTAAGATAGAACAAAACTAATTACATTTTTGGATTTCTGAGACAATTTTACCCTGAAATGAGTGGTCGCACTATATACTTTTAAATGATAATAAAAAAGTTTGTAAATTTTACGAAAACGGTTTAAGTTAGAACAAAATTAATTACATTTTTCGTTTTCTGAGACAATTTTACACTTAAATGAGTGTTCGCACTATATACTTTTAAGTGATAATAAAAAAGTTTGTAAATTTTTCGAAAACGATTTAAGTTACAACAAAATAAATTATATTTTTGGATTCCTCAGACAATTTTACCCTTAAATAAGTGGTCGCACTATATACTTTTAAATGATAATAAAAAAGTTTGTAAATTTTACGAAAACGGTTTAAGTTAGAACAAAATTAATTACATTTTTCATTTTCTGAGACAATTTTACACTTAAATGAGTGTTCGCATTATATACTTTTAAGTGACATTTAAAAAGTAATTTTTTTGAAAACTGTTTAAGATAGAACAAAACTAATTACATTTTTGGATTTCTGAGACAATTTTACCCTGAAATGAGTGGTCGCACTATATACTTTTAAGTGATAATAAAAAAGTTTGTAAATTTTTCGAAAACGATTTAAGTTACAACAAAATAAATTATATTTTTGGATTCCTCAGACAATTTTACCCTTAAATGAGTGGTCGCACTATATACTTTTAAATGATAATAAAAAGGTTTGTAAATTTTACGAAAACGGTTTAAGTTAGAACAAAACTAATTACATTTTTCGTTTTCTGAGACAATTTTACACTTAAATGAGTGTTCGCACTATATACTTTTAAGTGGCATTTAAAAAGTAATTTTTTTGAAAACTGTTTAAGATAGAACAAAACTAATTACATTTTTGGATTTCTGAGACAATTTTACTCTGAAATGAGTGGTCGCACCATATAAACGATTTAAGTTACAACAAAATAAATTATATTTTTGGATTCCTCAGACAATTTTACCCTTAAATGACTGGTCGCACTATATACTTTTGAGTGACATTAAAAAAGTTTGTGATTTTTTCGAAAACTGTTTAAGATTAAACAAAACTAATTACATTTTTGGATTTCTGAGACAATTTTACCCTTAAATGAGTGGTCGCACTATATACTTTTAAATGATAATAAAAAAGTTTGTAAATTTTACGAAAACGGTTTAAGTTAGAACAAAATTAATTACATTTTCGGATTTCTGAGACAATTTTAGACTTAAAGAGTATTCGCACTATATACTTTATTAAAGTGATAATAATAGTTTTCCTTTTGTCATTTTTGTTCATACTTCATTTTTATTTTCCTACATTTTGGACGAAGACAAATCCAAATAAGCTTGTTATAGCTATAATTTATAAATTGAAATACAACGCCATCTACCGGATGTTTTCTGAACCGTTAATTGTTTTGGTAGCTTAATTGAGTTCTTAATATACACTTTATGAGATCAGTTTTTTTTTTATTTTAGAGAAGATTCGGCAATGTCGCACAGTCTTAGTTTTATTGTAAAACTATTGCCACAGGATCCGTTCAGTAGATTTTTCGTGACCGAAGCCCAATTTGACCTTAGGGAGATAAAATTTTACACGCAAGTAAGTAATTTTCATTATTTATCTATTAAATAAATTCTAATATAACAACATGACTGAATGGAATACAATTTTTTGTGTAATCAACTTTTAAAATCTACAACTAAAACAAGCAGACGTGTTTTATTAGAGAAAAATTTTATGTTTTCATCGTAAAGCGGCTTTAAAGAGTAAATAAATAATTTTTACAGTTCCTATTTATGTGTGTAATGTAGTTTATGTAGAACACGTATGTTGCATATGAAATGTATAATCGATAATATAAACGTTACTAAAGCAATTTTGATTGATTCCAACTACTGGTAGTATATATTAAGGCTGTTTTACATTCTACGAAAAAATCTCAAAAAAACTATGATTTTTACTCAAAACTGAAGCCTAATGGAGCAAAACTAACTACGAATTTGAATTTAGGACAACCAACAACATATAAAACGTTAGTCTGGTCAAAAGTACTTTTTTGTATACCGGTGATTGGTTACATGGCGCGGTCGATTATTTGGCCTAAAAGTTAACTCAAAACTCAAGCCTGACTGAGCAAAATGACCTCCAAATTTAAATTCAGGACATCAAAAAACATAAAAAAAGTTGGTCTGGTCAAAAAGTTTGTATGTGCCTTTGATTGGTTAAATGGCGCGGTCGATTTTTATTTTCATAAATCATAAAAGCTTTACATAGATCTTGAAAGTATTTCAATAATGAAAAATCTGTTATTTTATCTTTATTCCTGACTTTTTAAGAACAAAGAGGTTCGTAATTCTGTGTTGTCAACTTGATTTAGTGATGCTTTTCAATTTAATTATCTTCTCAAGTTGAAATATAATCGATTACGTCATTTTTATTCAATCCAAGCAAAGTAAAAAAGTTTAATAAAAAAGAATGCGTAAAGTGTATTGATTTGGACATTTTTTAATTAATCTTAAATGAATCAGAATTTGAGAGATATCAAGTTAGAAATTGGATATAATTGGAAAAGCAAATAATTCAATAACAAAGTACAATTCAGAAATTTATAACAATGCCTTTTGCATTTTATTTTAAACCATTCTAATTTCATCGATTCTAAAAGCTGCATTTTTCTCCTAAAAACAGTAAATTTCTAACTAAAAGTAAGTTCTCATCCAAAAATCAACTTTTTTTCCAATTTTGTTACTATATTTCCTACGATTTTAGCGCTTCCTGCTGTGGGTATCAAGGTGATAGTGTTTATCTGTCAATTTACATTGCCACCAACTTCTCTTCTGTCAATTCACACTGACAATGACTTCTTTTCTGTCAATTTACATTGTTACTGACATCTTATCTGTCAATATACATTGACAGGTACTTATTTTGCCAATTTTTATTGTTATTGACTTCTTATATGCCAATTTACTTGCTGGCAATGTTTTTTGGTAAATTTACATCGCAGTCAATTTCCCATCTGTCATTTTACATTGCTGCCAACTTTTCATCTGCAAATTATGATCGCAATAGATACGAGAGCAGCTCTAATTATCTGTTTATGACAGTACTTGGTAAATAACATTTCGTATTAATAAAAAATGTGTTTATCTGTCAATTTACATTGCTGCCAACTTCTCTTCTGTCAATATACATTGACAATGACTTATTTTCTGTCAATTTTCATTGTTACTGACATCTCATCTGTCAATATACATTGACAGGTAATTTTTTTCTGTCAAATTTTATTGTAACTGTCTTCTCATCTGCCAATTTACTTGCTGGCAATGTTTTTTGGTGAATTTACATCGTGGTTAACTTCCCATCTCTCATTTTACATTGCTGCCAACTTTTCATCAGTAAATTATTGGTTTTATTCACATAAATGATCCTAGTACCTCTTTTATCGTTACTGTGGCATCCCGAAAAGTCGTATAATGAATAAAGTTTGAAACTAGGAAAAGGAACCTATTGCAACCTATTGGAAAAATACTCCAGGCTGAAGAGAGGCAAAAAGGTAAATAAGGTCTTCATTGCTCTACTTTAAAGTTTTAGAGGATCAAAAACCTGAACTCCGAGTAATCGGAAGGATTTCTTATAGGATACTGTCCACTGAGGTACCATCTCTGTAAAATGGGCAATCTGGAAGAGGTCTTTACAGAACTTGATAAGGTTACATAGGTATGTCCTAAGCAGTTAAAGACTTTCTTAAAAGCATAGATCTTATAAATAGGTAAAAGGAACTTAGTATAACCTATTGGAAAACACTCCAGGCTGAAGAGAGGCAAAAAGCTAACTAAATAGGGATAAGGAACTCAGTGCCATCTACAGGAAAACACTTCAGGCTGAAGAGAGGCAAAAGAGTTAATAACGTCTTTAATGCACTACTCTAAATTACTTTTAGAGCTTCAGAAACCTAGACTCAGAGTAATCGGAAGGAATTCTCTGTATATTGAGGTACCATCTCTGTAAAATGAACAAACTGGACAATGGAACTTGAAGATTTTGCTGTGAAACATATCTTTAACTGCAGAGTAATTGTTTACCAATGACATAAACATGGGATAGGTCTTTATAGAGCTTGATAAGGCTACAAAAGACTTTTTTTAAAGTCTAGATGTAGGGCATCTTTTAGGTCGCAGTATAGTATCAATTAACCCCACATACAATCTACAAATGCTCTCAGTGGATATTTAACTATTTTCTTTGACGATACGATTTCTCCCGCCGGCCATGACTCGGTACGATAATTGTACACATCATTTTTTACAATTTCTATCTACATTATAAGATCAGTTACAGAACTAAATCTATATTTTCGAATCTAATGCACTCTCTTTTTCTTTACATTCGGTTTTCTTTAGATATAAATATAAGTAAATGTTGGCATGACTCGATGACACGAAAAACATTATTAAATCGAAGAGAATTAATTCGTTTAGAACGTTCGTGTAAAGCGATGAAGACAAAGAACGCATTGCTAATATAGTTATCGAATGAGTTATGCCTCACCATTCAGTAATGACTCAATTGGATTAATTAAAGTCGTTTTGGTGATAGACGCCGTTAATTAGCTCGTTTTCTACTGACAATAATAACGTGAAAGGAAAAGCAAATGAAGTATATAAAAGTTGTTAAGGAATTACAAACTAAGCTTTTCGTATTTTATTTACATAAATTATAAGAAAATAACCAAACTATACCAGTTTTGTACGGGGTTTGTTCAAAAAGAAAAGAGAATTTTGAATTTCACGGACTATGTACATTTGATTCTCGATTCATTATGGTGGTACACAATGTCCCTATTATATGTTGAGATTATCAGCTATTTTGTATTGTTAGTTTGTGTTTGACAGAGACAGAAAGGTTAGAGCTGTTTTGGTGTACTCTTCGATTTCTACTATCGAACAATATTTTTTTTTTTTTTATGGTCAAGCACAAGCACTGCAGGAAAAATCCTTTAAGGCGCTCTGAGAGCGGTGCGTGTGCGAAGAAAGCGATTCACGTTGTTCTTGAATCGTTGAAGGTTATATTCGGTGGGAAATACGGCCTCAGAAAGGCCGTTCCACAAAGAGGATGTCCTCCAGAAGAAAGAGTTCTTAAACAATGATGTTCGAGGAGTATTAAGTTGAACCATATAGGGATGGGCGGAAGTGGTTTGTCGTGTATTTCTGCTATGAATTGCTCTAGGTGGAATCAAGCGGGCAATGTCAGTAGAACACTTGCCATGGAAATATTTGTAAAAGAGGGTCAAATCACCAACCTGTCTTCGATGTTCTAAGCTGTCGAGGTTCTTGGTTAGCTCGTGGTCACCGATCAGGCGAATGGCTCTCCTTTGGATGGAATCCAACAACCGAAGGGTATGCTTCGGTGCAGAACTCCAGACATGAGAGCAGTATTCCAGTGATGGTCGAATCTGGGCTTTGTAGAGTGTCAAAAGTTGTTGTGGTGTATACAGCTTTTTGGTACGGAAAAGTACACCGAGTTTCTGAGAAGCTGTCCTGGCGATTGTTACCACGTGATTATGCCAAGACATATCTCCTCTCAGATTGACACCCAGTAAGTTAATAGACGAAGCCAGTGGAATTGCGTGTCCTGCCATGACTATATCTGGTTCTGCAATGTTAACCTTCTTAGAGAAAACTGCTGCCTGGGTTTTTTTAGCATTAAATTCGACTTGGTTACTGTCACCCCAAGACAAAATTTCTTCCAGGTCTTTATTGAGTCGTGATACTTCATGCTGTCTGCGAAGATGTGCGTCAGCAGCCGATGTTCGAGAATTCAAAGTAAACGATGAGATAAGTGTGCTGTCGTCAGCAAAGCTATAAATTGGATTTTCTGTCTTCGCTAGAAGGTCGTTAATGTATAGTAAGAAGAGGGTTGGGAATAATATGGACCCTTGAGGAACACCTGCATTGATGGTAAAGGTGTCCGAGAGAAACCCGTCAATCGCCACTTGCAGAGAACGGTCCTGAAGAAAGCTAGAAAGCCATGAACAGAATCGACCGGGCATACCGTATGATCGCAGTTTACTTAGGAGCCCCTCGTGCCAGACACGATCAAATGCTTTAGAAATGTCTAGTGCAATAGCCCGGGACTCCCCATGATGTTCGACTGCGTTGCTCCAAAGATGGGTGACATATGCTAGGACGTCTCCTGTTGATCTGGACTTACGAAAGCCGTACTGATGGTCGCTGATAATATTAAGGCCCTCTAGGTACTTTAGAAGTTGTTGGTTAATAGCTTTCTCCATCACTTTTGATATAACTGAGTGAGTTTTGGTCAAAAACAACACCTTTATCATGCTTCAACCACCGTATTCTCCGGATTTGGCTACCTAAAACTTTTCCTATTCCCAAAACTGAAGACACCGATGAATGGACGACTTTTTGCCACAATTGAGAAGGTAAAGGCCACATTGAAGAAAGAGCTGATGGCCATATCCAAGTGTGTTATATATGAGGGGGATTACTTTGAAGGGGACAAAGGAGATATTGATTATAATGGTTCAAAAATTCTCGTTTGTTTTTCTGAACATACCTCGTATATTAGCTTCATTAAATTTTTTTTTTTAGGTTGTTCCAGATCTTGAATTATTTAGACAAAATACGCCCAATTCCGAAACTATTCGACTTTCCATCCCCAAATGCTACTATGCACATTATACCGCAGGTAAGTTATAACTTTAATGAAATTTTTCACTTTTTTTTTTGTTTTTTGGCCTTTTTTGGAACTAAGTTCCTTGCAGCCGGCTTGGAGGAGATAGGGATTTTGCTGCGTGACTAAACTGAGAAAAATGTAATAGTAAAACCGTAACGAAAAACCGTTAAATGAGACGTGCATCAAATACATTCTGGAAGTTATTATACGTAGGTGGTTCGGTGGTTCATTGGTAGAATGCTCGCCTGGCACGCGGGCGGCCCGGGTTCGATTCCCGGCCGATGCAATTTTTTTTTTTGTATATATCCCTTAACTTTTACCTTTTTTTTGTTAAAGTAATATGAGATATAATTTTTAAAAATCTTGATAGTTGAAAGTAGTTAGGAAATGCGAGAAAAAATAAATGTATACATTACTCTTTAAAGCTCACCTTGAATATTAAAGAAGCTTCTTTCTTAACGCCAAGATTTTACTGATTTTGATATATTGACCGTTAAATAAGACGTGCGCAGGTGTTACAGTCGTATACACAAGCGAGTAGTGTTATGTGTCGATTCTACATTAGCCGAAGGAACTTAGTTCCTACCTGGTGTCCTACGACACCATTTTAACTTGTTCTTACCTTTTTCTGTTCTAGTTCCCGATAAATTTATTATCAAATATAAAATTTGTTTACAGGTACAACTGACCCAGATCCCACACCTCCAGAATCCGTCCTAGTCTTAGAAAACATCAAACCTCTCGGTTACAACAGTGCAGATTTTGCTAGAGGTCTAAATCTTCGTCAAACTAAAGCAGCAGTAGAAGCTATAGCTCAAATACACGCACTCTCACTTTGTCTCAAAATAAAAGAAGGAAAAGGTATAACTGAACGTTATCCATTTCTATTTCAAACCAACAGAGCATCTGATTCTTATCAACAACTAGTAGAACGCGGTCTACCGCAACTCTCACAGTTTTTAGAACGAAGACCAGGTCTCGAAGATGTTCTAGCTGCTTTGAATGAATTAAGAACAAAAACTAAAGATATTATTGAAAATCTATTAGCTCCTGAAGAACCTATGGCGTTGATAACACACACTGATTTTTGGTGTAACAATCTAATGTTTAAAGAAACTGAAGATAAATGTATTTGTTCCATACTAGATTGGCAAATGGTGACTTATAGTCGTCCAACTAATGATTTGGCACTTTTATTGAATAGCAGTGTACCTGCTGAACTCAGAAGAATTCATACACCTTTTTTATTAGATGAATATTGGACATCGCTAACACAAACATGTATAAAACTAAATTTAGATGTCGAAACTGAATTAGGCTACGACAGAAAAAAATTGGATCAAGATTTTAGAAAATCACAACTATTAGCTTTGTTACTATGTATAGGATCAGTCGATTTGGCTATTGGTAATGCTCAAATGGAAGAAAGATTGTTAGAATTGCTTAAGGATTTGCATGCTGATGGAATACTCAATGCTGATGTTGCTGTAAAGGCTCAAAATTAAAAAAAAAATGGTATAACTTCATAGTGATTCCACCTCATTGTAGTCTTTGATTTAAAATAATTGATAATAAACTGTATTCCAAATACTTATTCATCTTTATTATCTACATCAATAAAAATGAATTGCTGTTTGTTAGTCTCGCTAGAACTCGCAAAGTGCTGAACTGGTTTTCTTTCATCATTTTACAGTTTAGGTTGCAGAGATACCCGGTAGATGGCGTTATATATGGATTTCTAGATAATACTATCTCTCTTTTCATTTAAATAAAAAAAAATTTAAAATATCTCGAAAACTATAAAAAACATTTTGTAAATCCCTCGTACATTAAAAACTACAATAGCAATTTTTGACAGTTGACGTAAACAAACTTCAAAACGAGATTCAATTGACAGTTAAACAATAAATTTGACATTTAAATGAGAGTTTACGTAAGCAAACTTTAAAAATGACATTTAATTGACAGAATAGCACAAATTTGACATTTAAATAACAGTTGACGTAAACAAAATTCAAAAATGACATTTAATTGACAGATTACCAATAAATTTAATATTTAAATTAACGTCGACGTAAACAAACTTCAAAAATGACATTTAATTGACAGAATAGCACAAATTTGACATTTAAATGACAGTTAACGTAAACAAACTTCACGAATGACATTTAATTGACAAATTCCCACTAAATTTGATATTTAATTGACAGTTGACGTAAATAATTTTTTAAAATGACATTTAATTGAATGATTAGCACAAATTTGACATTTAAATTTTAGTTGAAGTAAATAAAAAAAATTTAACTGACAGATTACCACTTATCTTCAAATTTAAATGACAGTTGACTTAAAAAAACTTCAAAAATAACATTTTATTGACGGATTACCAATAAATTTAATATTTAAATTAACGTCGACGTAAACTAACTTCAAAAATGAAATTTAATTGACAGAATAGCACAAATTTGACATTTAAATGACAGTTGACGTAAACAAACTTCACGAATGACATTTAATTGACAAATTCGCACTAAATTTAATATTTAATTGACAGTTGACGTAAATAAACTTTTAAAATGACATTTAATTGAATGATTAGCACAAATTTGACATTTAAATTTCAGTTGAAGTAAATAAAAAAAATTTAATTGACAGATTACCACTTATCTTCAAATTTAAATGACAGTTGACTTAAAAAAACTTCAAAAATGACATTTTATTGACGGATTACCAATAAATTTAATATTTAAATTAACGTCGACGTAAACAAACTTCAAAAATGACATTTAATTGACAGAATAGCACAAATTTGACATTTAAATGACAGTAAACGTAAACAAACTTCACGAATGACATTTAATTAACAAATTCCCACTTAATTTGATATTTAATTGACAGTTGACGTAAATAAACTTTTAAAATGACATTTAATTGAATGAATAGCACAAATTTGACATTTAAATTTCAGTTGAAGTAAATAAAAAAAATTTAATGGACAGATTACCACTTATCTTCAAATTTAAATGACAGTTGACTTAAAAAAACTTCAAAAATGAAATTTTATTGACGGATTACCAATAAATTTAATATTTAAATTAACGTCGACGTAAACAAACTTCAAAAATGAAATTTAATTGACAGAATAGCACAAATTTGACATTTAAATGACAGTAAACGTAAACAAACTTCACGAATGACATTTAATTAACAAATTCCCACTTAATTTGATATTTAATTGACAGTTGACGTAAATAAACTTTTAAAATGACATTTAATTGAATGAATAGCACAAATTTGACATTTAAATTTCAGTTGAAGTAAATAAAAAAAAATTATCTTAACTATCTTCAAATTTAAATGACAGTTGACTTAAAAAAACTTCAAAAATGACATTTTATTGACGGATAACTACTAAATTTGATATTTAAATAAAAGTTGACGTAAACAAACTTTACAAATGACATTTAATTGACAGATTACCACTAAATTTGAGTTTTAAATGACAGTTGACGTAAACAAACTTTAAAAATATTTCATTTAGTGGATTATTAGTCTTTGAATTTATAAAAAGGTGGAATCAACTATTGATTTATCCGTTAAGTGATATTTAAATATAAGGATTTGAAAGATATAATCGAATTTACTGAATAAGTTGAAATTTTGAAAAGTTGGGCAAAAGGACCGAAAGTAGATAATACTTAAGAAAAAATAATAGCAATAATATGTATAATGGATAATTCACGTTTTTGCATTAATAACTAACAATCTTAAGGCACAAACACATTGCTATCACGTCAGCAGTTCAACAATAAATTTGACATTTAAATGACAGTTGACGTAAACAACCTTCACAAATGACATTTAATTGACAGATTAACACTAATATGGCCTTAAAATGACAGTTGACGTAAATAAATTTAAAAGATGAAATTCAATTGACAGATCAACACTAAATATGACATTTAAATGACAGTTGACATAAACAAACATTAAAAATGATATTTAATTGATAGATTAACACTAATTTGACATTTAAATGACAGTTAACGTAAACAAATAGAAAATTTTTTTTCACGCTTATCATATTGTGCAGTACACGTAATGTGACTTCACGAGAGCTCACGTGACGTGACAGCATTATGTTTCCGTCTAAAGTAGCATACAAGGCACAAAATAAAATTGTTAATGATTAGATTGTACACGGTAGTCTTATTTAGAAAAAAATTGAGGTTTTTGTATCAATGGTTTTTGGGCTATTAGGCCGGCGTCGATTGTCTTGCTGACTTGACGTTTCGCCAACACGAGCGGTTGGCATCTTCAGAAGTTGCTTCCTGGTTGACAGTCTGCGACTTACTAAGCTTTGCGTGATCGCAGGTCGTATTTATACGTCGGGAAGGAAGTGGGCGGGGCCACAGTTGCTTTCGATTCCAATCGGTTCTGGTCGGTGTTGTTAGTTAAGGGTAGAGTTTTCGAACTCTTTATTATCGGGACCCATGTTTTGTTAATCTTGACTGCTTCCTCTTTTTTATTAAAGTTGTTCGGGTGCTTCTCTATCTCTATGGCTTCTCTATAGAGTCTGGAATGGTATGCCGATGTAGTAGCGAGGACTTGGGTCTCCTCAAACTTAATCCGATAGTCCATAGTGAGGGTATGTTCCGCTACGGCGTATTTGTCTGTCTGCCCCAGACGACAATTGGCCTTGTGCTCTTTAATCCTGGTGTTGATCGAGCGTTTGGTGGTTCCTATGTACACGCTTCCACATGTGCACGGAATGCGGTAAATTCCCGAAGCCGACAGTGGATCTCTTCTGTCTTTTGCCGATCGAAGATATTCCTTGATTTTTCTCGTTGGTTTGAAAATAGTCTTTACATTTTTCTTTCTTAGCAATCGACCAATTCTGTCTGTCACTCCCGGAATAAAAGGCAGAAATGCTTTTGCCACTGGTTGGATATGCTCATTTTCCTTGGGTCTACGATTTGTTGGTCCAATCGATCTTTTGATTTCCCGTTCTGCATAACCATTGGCCCTTAAAGCATCATGAATATGAGTTAGCTCTGCGTTTAGTGCCTCGGGTTCGCAAATTCTTCTTGCCCTTTCTGCTAAGGTTTTGATGACTCCATATTTCTGACATGCGTGGTGGTTGGAATCCCTATGTAAATACCGATCCGTATGTGTAGGTTTTCTGTACACTGTGTGGCTCAATGATCTTCCTTTTCGTGATAATAACACATCAAGGAACGCCAGCTTGTTGTTGTTTTCGATTTCCATCGTAAACTGTATCTTTTCATTGATGCTGTTAATGTGTGTCAGAAATTATTGCAATTTATCCTGCCCATGGCTCCATATTACAAATGTGTCATCTACATATCTATACCAAACTTTTGGCTTGTATGGGGCACTGTCCAACGCAAGTTGTTCGAACTTTTCCATAAAGAAATTTGCTATTACTGGGCTGAGAGGGCTTCCCATTGCTACTCCTTTGATCTGTTCGTAAATCTTATTGTCCCATGAAAAATAAGTGGTGGTGAGGCAATGTTTAAACAAATTGGAGATGTCCTCTGGGAATTTATCATCTATATGTTCCATTGCATTGCTTAGGGGCACTTTTGTAAAGAGAGATACTACATCAAAACTTACTAATACATCATTCCCTTCAAGAACTAAGTCTTTAATTTTTGAAATAAAATGGGTGGAATCTTTGACATACGAATCAGTAACTCCGATGTATGGTTGCAGGAGTGATGACAGGTGTTTAGCCAAATCATATGTCAGTGAACCAATGGTGCTTACAATGGGACGCAGCGGAATGTTGGCTTTGTGTATCTTTGGCAAACCATAGAGCCTTGGTATAGCAGCTTCACTTTTACAAATTAATTTCTTTGTCTGTTCTTCTAGACTTGACTTCTTCACTAAGGTCTTTGTTGTTCTAATTACGCATTGTGTTGGATCATTGCGTAACTCCTTGTAACTGCTAGGATCTAGTAAATCATTTATCTTTTCCTTATAATCCGCGGTATTTATTACGACAGTCGCATTTCCCTTGTCCGCTGCTAACACCAGTATACTCTCATCCTTGTTCAGATCTTGAATTGCTCAATTCAATTCAAGTTTTTCATTACTTTATTAGCTGAAAACACTGATTAAACGAAGCTTTCTAAAAATGAAAAACTTCTTTTTAAAGTAAATAACTAAAGATTTTTAACAGAGCTTTGATTTTTTTTTCATTCATTAAAGCTTTGTAGGAGAACGTAAGATTAACTTTTATAAAATTATATTTTATTAAAAAACGTCGAAATTGAAACAAAATGTATTAAATTTGACATTTAAAACGTTTCATGACATTTTTAACGTTCTTCAATAAAAAATGTCAAAAGTCATATGTCAAATGCCATCTGTTAAATGTCATATGTCCAACGTCATCTGTCAAAATGATATTTAATATCATAAGTCAAATATTTCATATATTTAAAATCGATCAATGAATGATTCGACAAAATACTCTTTTGCTCAATTTTCAAAAAAATAATAACCAATCAATCAGCTTTCATGACTATTTTTTATGTGCATGTTTATCGAAATACGTTCCGTGCCAATCTTGAAAACAAAAGTAAAATGTAACTATTAATTACCTTATACTTATCTTAGATATAAGATCTATGTAGTTTGTAGCGCTTTTTTTTGGAAACAAATTATTTTTTTGTCAACTGTCTTCATATTATTTAATAAAAGTTTGTTTTATCTCTTTTGAGTTATTTATTTTCCGATATTAACACAGCAATGTAAAACAAACATGCAGAGATGCCAGAAGATAAGCGTTGGATTCAGGGCTGTACGTAAATATGTCAATTGCCACATATCAATGTTGAGTAACACATGTCAAATCTCAAATGTCAAATCCAAAATGTTAAATCATGCATTCTTATCAAGTTCTGAGCTACTCTGAAAGTTTCAGATCTGTACTTAGTCGGGAAGTAAGTTTAAAATCGATTACAAAATTCCACCCGGACAGACAAAGAGAAAACAAGCGGAAAATATAAAAAAAGAGGTAAAAATGTTTTAGACTAACTAATTAGGTATATATAATTGTCATAAACGTCAAAAAATCGTTACAAATGTCAAAATATTGATGTTTTTAGATGAAAAACAACGTTTTTTGTGAATATATCTAAAAGACTGTCACAAAGATCAAAAAAGTGTCATAAATGTCAAAAAATTGTACTGATCATCAAAAATCTGTCATAAACGTCAAATAACTGTTATAAATGTCAAATAACTGTTATAAACGTCAAAAAATCGTTACGAATGTCAAAATAATGACATTTTTATATGAAAAACGTTTTTTTGTGAATATATATAAAAAAAGTGTGAGGTGTCAAGGGACACCCGGATGGAACGAAGTTCCTTTCGATTAATTAGTGAAGGAATTAGTAATTTGTAAACACAACAGAGTGTTTATACATACATAAGCATTTATTATTGTCTGGTTATTATAAATTTCACTGAACAACCTCAAAGACAGAGGCCAATTTTAGCACCCCATCCAATGCAAAATTGACATATTTAATCAAAATTGTATTCTTTAGCGTTAGGTCCGTATTGGTCCATTATTTTAATTGATAAATAATTTATTTTATTTGTTTTATTCTTAATTATAAAATAAATAAAACCTGCGCATGCGCACTTCAGACACAAACAGCGTGAAATTTAAATTGGTATCGTTTCATGTACCTTGTATTAGTGCATAATACAGAAGACGTATAAAACAAATCTCGTGAGAATGATCCTCGAACAACCTTAATGGAATATGATTCGAAAAATTTTTAGTTAAATGTCTATAGGGTAAAAAGAAGTTTCACTTTTACCGTGCTTTCATAAAACCACACAATGCTTTTTTATATTCTTGTTATCGTATCATATATAGAAAAAACTCATGCCGATGATTGTACAAGGATGTGAGTCAGTCTTCGCTCGATACAAGAATAAATCATTTGTTTCGGGAATTGTAACACAAACAGTCAATTTTGTTTTAGAAGTGATATTTTATTTTTAAATAAAGTATGATAATAACATTTAGTTTATAGTTTTTGTACAAAATTTTATCTTTGTAAGTATCGTTATTATTTTAGTTAGAACGATTTGATTGTAGCTGCTCTAGATTTTATATTTGAAATACAAATTTTTTATTTGTACATAACTGTAAACATTCACTAAAAATTTAGTATGTGTTAGGTGTTAAGTTATTTTTATTTTATTTTTTTAACTAAAAAAATAAAGATTTGGTTTATAAGCGAAATAACATTTTTGTATAACTGTCATTAAAAGTGACACTTTGTTAAAAACGATTGTTTACATAGCAGCGTGTTAAAAATACTTTTAACACGCTGCCATGTAAACAAGTTTACTTTTAACACGGTTTAGTTTATTGTCATTGCAAATTCGCTCATTTCATTATCAAAATAGGGAAGTTGTACAAAAAACATTGTATGGTATTTGTATTAAAAGTGATTTTATTTTGTTCGTGAAATTGTTTAATTCGCTCCGCTCATTTCACAAACGTTTTCACTCACAAAATAAAACCTCACTTTTAACACTCATATCATAAATAACTATTTTATTAAAATTTTGAAAAGTATGGTAAATCCACGCAAAAATTATAATTTTCCTATAGCTAACCCTGTGGACTTGGTTTTGAGTTTTTTTTTTTAATTTTTTCAATATTTAGAATACAATAAAATTAATATTAAACATTTTTAATTATAGATCCTACCTAAAACCTGGAACATCTTTTCCGAGACAACTTCCTTCGCTGTTGTCCAGGGGCGAGAAAGGTCCTCGTGCCTGTATTTTAACGTAAAAAACGCTCCTAATATTACCAACAAATGCGCTGTTCAATTTTGCATTAAATATAGAAGAATAATAAACTAGAAGAAAAAGAGCGCGCAAACAGAAAACAGAAGATTAGGGATTTAATTATCTAATGTATACCGTGTTATTTCATACAATAAATGAAATAAAACAAGGCAAACAAAATCAAACGGCGGAAATTACAATGCGCCAAGGATTAAAAAAAAAACAAAGTGGCACGAGAGAACGAAGAAAAGTGGACAAAGCGAATAATACAATGGAGGTCAAGACAACATAGAAGAGGTGCAGGAAGACCACAAAAAGATGGGCCGATGACATCAAGGAACATCTAGGGAAAAACTAGCACTAGTTAGCTCAAGACCAACGAAGTTTGAAAAGACAAGGGGAGGCCTATGTCCAGGAGTGGTCTAGAAGGGACTGCTGAAGAAGAAGACAAAGAAGAAGAATGTATACTGTATTCAATGGTATTGGTTGCATTCTGATTCGAAAAATCCTATTAAAAACTGACCATTTCTCCGCCCTCATGCGTTTCTTCTAACACAGCGCGCAGTCGTCACCAGAAAAGAAGTAGAAAACTCAGCATTTCTCGTTAATCATTATCTTCTGATTTCGTTATATAGTTTAACCCTATCTGGTTTACTCAAATTTTGTCATTTTTTTATCATTTTCCACCTTAGCTTCCTCTAAATATAGTGTGCCATATTCTGTCTATTCCCACGAAAATGCAGGTGTTTTATACTTCAGGTGTCGGTTAGCAGGAGCCTAACTCAGCGAGCATTCATCAAAAAGAAGTAGAAAACGTTTCTCGTTATTTATCTTCTTTTGATTTCATTATAAAGTTTATCCTTATCTGGTTTATTGGATTTTTGCCATTTTTTCATCATTCTCCCCCTCAGCTCTCTTTAAATGTAGTGTGCCATATTCTATCTTTCCCACGAAAATGCAGGTGTTTGATACTTCAGGTGTCCGTGAGACGAAGCCTAACACAGCGCGCAGTCACCAAAAAGAAGTAGAAAACCCAGCGTTTCTCGTTATTCATCTTCTTCTGATTTCATTATAAAGTGTATCCTTATCTGGTTTATTGGATTTTTGCCATTTTTTCATCATTCTCCACCTCAGCTCCCATTAAATGTAGTGTGCCATATTCTATCTTTCCCACGAAAATGCAGGTGTTTGATACTTCAGGTGTCCGTGAGACGGAGCCTAACACAGCGCGCAGTCACCAAAAAGAAGTAGAAAACCCAGCGTTTCTCGTTATTCATCTTCTTCTGATTTCATTATAAAGTGTATCCTTATCTGGTTTATTGGATTTTTGCCATTTTTTCATCATTCTCCACCTCAGCTCCCATTAAATGTAGTGTGCCATATTCTATCTTTCCCACGAAAATGCAGGTATTTGATACTTCAGGTGTCCGTGAGACGGAGCCTAACACAGCGCGCAGTCACCAAAAAGAAGTAGAAAACCCAGCGTTTCTCGTTATTCATCTTCTTCTGATTTCATTATAAAGTGTATCTTTATCTGGTTTATTCGAATTTTGTCATTTTTTCATTATTCTCCCCCTCAGCTCCCTTTAAATGTAGTGTGCCGTATTCTATCTTTCCCACGAAAATGCAGGTGTTTGATACTTCAGGTGTCCGTTAGACGGAGCCTAACACAGCGCGCAGTCACCAAAAAGAAGTAGAAAACCCAGCGTTTCTCGTTATTCATCTTCTTCTGATTTCATTATAAAGTGTATCCTTATCTGGTTTATTCGAATTTTGTCATTTTTTCATTATTCTCCCCCTCAGCTCCCTTTAAATGTAGTGTGCCGTATTCTATCTTTCCCACGAAAATGCAGGTGTTTTATACTTCAGGTGTCCGTGAGTCGGAGCCTAACACAGCGCGCAGTCACCAAAAAGAAGTAGAAAACCCAGCGTTTCTCGTTATTCATCTTCTTCTGATTTCATTATAAAGTGTATCTTTATCTGGTTTATTCGAATTTTGTCATTTTTTCATTATTCTCCCCCTCAGCTCCCTTTAAATGTAGTGTGCCATATTCTATCTTTCCCACGAAAATGCAGGTGTTTTATACTTCAGGTGTCCGTGAGTCGGAGCCTAACACAGCGCGCAGTCACCAAAAAGAAGTAGAAAACCCAGCGTTTCTCGTTATTCATCTTCTTCTGATTTCATTATAAAGTGTATCTTTATCTGGTTTATTCGAATTTTGTCATTTTTTCATTATTCTCCCCCTCAGCTCCCTTTAAATGTAGTGTGCCATATTCTATCTTTCCCACGAAAATGCAGGTGTTTTATACTTCAGGTGTCCGTGAGTCGGAGCCTAACACAGCGCGCAGTCACCAAAAAGAAGTAGAAAACCCAGCGTTTCTCGTTATTCATCTTCTTCTGATTTCATTATAAAGTGTATCTTTATCTGGTTTATTCGAATTTTGTCATTTTTTCATTATTCTCCCCCTCAGCTCCCTTTAAATGTAGTGTGCCATATTCTATCTTTCCCACGAAAATGTAGGTGTTTGATACTTCAGGTGTCCGTTAGACGGAGCCTAACACAGCGCGCAGTCACCAAAAAGAAGTAGAAAACCCAGCGTTTCTCGTTATTCATCTTTATCTGATTTCATTATAAAGTGTATCCTTATCTGGTTTATTCGAATTTTGTCATTTTTTTATTATTCTCCCCCTCAGCTCCCATTAAATGTAGTGTGCCAAATTCTATCTTTCCCATGAAAATGCAGGTGTTTTATACTTCAGGTGTCGGTTAGATGGAGCCTAACACAGCGCGCAGTCACCAAAAAGAAATAGAAAACGTTTCTTGTTATTTATCTTCTTCTGATTTCATTATAAAGTGTATCCTTTTGAATATAAAACATCAGGAAGGAGGGATCTGCGTATTGTCAATACTAAAAAGTGCGACGGAAACGGTCATGTTGGACAGCCACTTTTTGACTCATTCTTATTTACTTTTGGTTGTGTTTAATGGTCGTTTCTTTTTTGTGTCTATTAAATAGTCTATTTGTCGTGTGTTTTTAGTTTTATTTCTTTTGTGTATTTTAGTTACCTATTTATATTAATATTTTTGACAATTGTGTTATAATTTTAAGTTAATACAAAAACGTATTTCACAGCATGCAAAATCATGATAAAAATGGTTTAGACAACTAACTATCCATCCAATTAATAAATTATGTTTGTGATTGTTTTTTTAAACACAAGGATAAATTATTTTTGTAAAAACTATATAAAAGATGAAAGCGTAAGAAGTATATATATACAGTATGATGCAAAAGTATGGAATAAATTCTTTATTTCAGAAACAGACGACTTTAAAAAAAAAAGTGTGAGGTGTCAAGGGACACCCGGGTGGAACGAAGTTCCTTTCGATTAATTAGTAAAGGAATTAGTAATTTGTAAACATAACAGAGTGTTTATACATACATAAGCATTTATTATTGTCTGTATAAAATCTCTACTTACCTAACAGTTCGTTTCTTTTAACAAAAGTGTCCATTTAAACAATACCAGAGCCTTAGATAACACATCTTTTTAAAATTACTTTTTATAATTTAAAACAGGAATTAACAATTCAATACAAAAAATTTAAAATTAAAATATTTGACAGTGACTGACAGTTAAGGTAATTTGACGTAGTCAAGTTACGAACTATTTTTAAAATGTTTATGAATTTATTAATTTATAAAAACAGGATGAAATAAAATATAATACTATTATAGGTAATTATTTTTTTTTCTACAGTATTTTCTTTTTAATGTACATTTTCTTTTAATTTAAAATAGTGTCTTTTTAATTGTAATATATCTATCTATGAGAGAGAGGGAGAGAGAGTTATTTATTTTTTGGTCTGTAAGAGAGAGAAACATGCGTGTGTCGGTGCATAGTGTCGTGACAACTTTTGGTATGAATTTTTTTGGGCTAGCTCCTAGCGTCAGTCGTAACTGTTCGTAACGCGCGAAAGGGAACTTCGTTCCAAAAAATCGTTCACTAAACATCAAAAAAGTGTCACAAATGTAAAAAATCTGTGATAATCGTCAAGTAACTGTCATAAACGTCAAAAACTTGTTACAAATGTCAAAATAATGACATTTTTAGAAAAAAAAAAACGTTTTTTTAAATATATATATATAAAAAATCAGTCACTAAACGTCAAAAATCTGTCATAAACGTCAAATAACTGTCATAAATGTCAAATAACTGTTATAAACGTCAAAAAATCGTTACGAATGTCAAAATAATGACATTTTTATATGAAAAACGTTTTTTTTTGTGAATATATATAAAAAAAATCGTTCACTAAACACCAAAAAAGTGTCACAAATATCAAAAAATTGTACCAAATGTCATAAATCTAACATAAACGTCAAATAACTGTCATAAACGTCAAAAAATCGTTACAAATGTCCAAATATTGACGTTTTTAGATGAAAAACAACGTTTTTTGTAAATATATGTAAAAAATCAGTCACAAACATAAGAAAGTGTCAAAAATGTAAAAAATCTTTCATAATCGTCAAATAACTGTCATAAACGTCAAAAATTCATTACAAATGTCAAAATAATGACATTTTTAGATGAAAAACAACGTCTTTTTGAATATATATAAAAAAAAATCAGTCACTAAACGTCAAAAATCTGTCATAAACGTCAAATAACTGTCAGAAATGTCAAATTACTTTTATAAACGTCAAAAAATCGTTACAAAATGTCAAAATAATGATATTTTTAGATGGAAAACAACATTTTTTGTGAATATATATGTATAAAAAAAAATCAGTCACTAAAGGTCAAAAAAGTGTCAAAAATTTTAGCAAACGTCAAAAATCTATCGTAAACGTCAAATAACTGTCATAAACGTCAAATAATCGTTACAAATCTCAAAATAATGACGTTTTTAGATGAAAAACAACGTTTTTTTGTGAATATATGTAAAAAACTGTCATTAAACATTAAAAAAGTGTTAGAAATGTCAAAAAATTGTACCAAACGTCAAAAATCTGTCATAAACGTCAAATAACTGTTATAAACGCCAAATAACTGTCATAATCGTCAAAAAATCGTTAGAAATGTCAAAATAATGACGCTTTTAAATGAAAAAACAGTCAAATATCAAATTAGTGTCACAAATGTCAAAAATTTGTACCAAACGTCAAAAATCTGTCATAATCGTCAAGTAACTGTCATAATCGTCAGAAGTTCATTACAAATGTCAAAATAATGACATTTTAGATGAAAAACAACGTCTTTTTGAATATATATAAAAAAAAATCAGTCACTAAACGTCAAAAATCTGTCATAAACGTCAAATAACTGTCAGAAATGTCAAATTACTTTTATAAACGTCAAAAAATCGTTACGAATGTCAAAATAATGACATTTTTATATGAAAAACGTTTTATTTGTATATATATATATAAAAAGAAATCGTTCACTAAACATCAAAAAAGTGTCACAAATATCAAAAAATTGTACCAAATGTCAAAAATCTAACATAAACGTCAAATAACTGTCACAAACGTCAAAAAATCGTTACAAATGTCCAAATATTGACGTTTTTAGATGAAAAACAACGTTTTTTTTTGTAAATATATGTAAAAAAACAGTCACAAACATAAGAAAGTGTCAAAAATGTAAAAAATCTTTCATAATCGTCAAATAACTGTCATAAACGTCAAAAATTCATTACAAATGTCAAAATAATGACATTTTTAGATGAAAAACAACGTCTTTTTGAATATATATATATATATATATATATATATATATATATATATATATATATATATATATATATATATATATAGAAAAAATCAGTCACTAAACGTCAAAAATCTGTCATAAACGTCAAATAACTGTCAGAAATGTCAAATTACTTTTATAAACGTCAAAAAATCGTTACAAAATGTCAAAATAATGATATTTTTAGATAGAAAACAACATTTTTCGTGAATATATATGTATAAAAAAAATCAGTCACTAAAGGTCAAAAAAATGTCAAAAATTTTAGCAAACGTCAAAAATCTATCGTAAACGTCAAATAACTGTCATAAACGTCAAAAAATCGTTAGAAATGTCAAAATAATGACGTTTTTAGATGAAAAACAACGTTTTTTTTGTGAATATATGTAAAAAACTGTCACTAAACATCAAAAAAGTGTCAGAAATGTCCAAAAATTGTACCAAACGTTAAAAATCTGTCATAAACGTCAAATAACTGTCATAATCGTCAAAAAATCGTTACAAATGTCAAAATAATGACGTTTTTAGATGCAAAACAACGTTTTTTGTGAATATATGTAAAAAAAAACAGTCAAATATCAAATTAGTGTCAGAAATGTCAAAAATTTGTACCAAACGTCAAAAATCTGTCATAATCGTCAAGTAACTGTCATAATCGTCAGAAATTCATTACAAATGTCAAAATAATGACATTTTTAGATGTAAAACACCGTTTTTTTGAATATATATAAAAAAATCAGTCACTAAAAGTCAAAAATCTGTCATAAACGTCAAATAACTGTCATAAATGTCAAATAACTTTTATAAACGTCAAAAAATCGTTACAAATGTCAAAATAATGATATTTTTAGATGGAAAACAACGTTTTTTGTGAATATATATAAAAAACTGTCACTAAACATCAAAAAAGTGTCAGAAATGTCAAAAAATTGTAGCAAACATTAAAAATCTGCCATAAGCGTCAAATAACTGTCATAATCGTCAAAAAATCGTTACAAATGTCAAAATAATGACGTTTTTAGATGCAAAACAACGTTTTTTGTGAATATATGTAAAAAAAACAGTCAAACATCAAATTATTGTCACAAATGTCAAAAATTTGTACCAAACGTCAAAAATCTGTCATAATTGTCAAGTAACTGTCATAATCGTCAGAAATTCATTACAAATGTCAAAATAATGACATTTTTAGATGAAAAACACCGTTTTTTTGAATATATATAAAAAAATCAGTCACTAAAAGTCAAAAATCTGTCATAAACGTCAAATAACTGTCATAAACGTCAATTAACTGTCATAAATGTCAAATAACTTTTATAAACGTCAAAAAATCGTTACAAATGTCAAAATAATGATATTTTTAGATCGAAAACAACGTTTTTTGTGAATATATATAAAAAACTGTCACTAAACATCAAAAAAGTGTCAGAAATGTCAAAAAATTGTAGCAAACATTAAAAATCTGCCATAAGCGTCAAATAACTGTCATAATCGTCAAAAAATCGTTACAAATGTCAAAATAATGACATTTTTAGATGCAAAACAACGTTTTTTGTGAATATATGTAAAAAAAACAGTCAAACATCAAATTAGTGTCACAAATGTCAAAAATTTGTACCAAACGTCAAAAATCTGCCATAAATGTCAAATAACAGTCATAAACGTCAAATAATTGGCATAAACGTCAAAAAATCGTTACAAATGTCAAAATATTGACGTTTTTAGATGAAAAACAACGTTTTTTGTGAATATATGTAAAATTCTGTCACAAATATACTGTACATCATGATATAATGATTCTGGTGTCAAATTTGATGGAAACTGGATTAGTGATAAAAAAGTAAATCGCGAGATCTTTCACTTTTATCTAGGAATATAAATCTTGTAGCTCGGTGCAAATTGCCCGCAAAACCGCAAAAGTGTTTTAATCACACGTCTTGGAATGGTGAAAATCGATAAAGGCACTTTCGAGGTGGTACAATACAAATACCTAGACACTGCTAGAACCATTGAAATATTTATCAGTCTCGTTTGAGGTTTACCGGGGTCAATTCGAGTAAGCGTGACCTATTTTCACCTTATGTCCTCATCTAATTTATCGTATATATCGGGTTTTAGAAATTAATTTACAGCTGATGAATCGGTTGTAACGCCCTATGGCCTGGAAATTATTGTAGGGGTGTTAACATCCAGTTTTCAGACGATCGCATCGTTTTCTATGCTCACAAATGTATTCTAATTATTCTCATTGTATTCATCAAATTGGTATTCGCCTCTAATTGTTTTCAGATGACAGATATTGGGTAATTAACGGTATGAATGAATTGGAAATTGATCACCTTAGAGAAATTAACACATTTATAAAAGAAGTTTAGCAATTGTACCGATTTGCGGTAAATTAATGGAGTGTGAGTCGTCTTTAAGGAAATTGGTTGCTAGTTTTAATTTTGGGTTTTAGGAGAGATAGGTAGGTGACTGTTTCTGACGGTTTGTGACTGTTTCTGAGAGTTTGTGACGCTTTTGATAGTCTGTAACTGTTTCTGACAGTTTCTGAAAATAGTGAACTGAATTTTATGCCGCCATCGTAAGGTGATATGTAGTATATTTAAACTATCAATTCTTACTTAATTAAGTACTATGACGTCACCGTAAGGTGGCGCAGTTGATATTTCATACTTAGATGATCTATTCCCACTTAATTAAGTACCATGACGTAAACAAAATTAAAAAATGAAATTTAATTGATAGATCAACACTAAGTGACAATTGTCGTAAACAATTTTTAAAAATGATATTTAATTGACAGATTACCACTTAATTTCAAATTTAAATGACAGTTGACTTAAAAAAACTTCAAAAATTGCATTTAATTGACAGTTCAACAATAAATTTGACATTTAAGTAACAGTTGACGTAAACAAACTTCACAAATAACATTTAATGGAGAGATTACCACTAAATTTGAGTTTTAAATGATAGTTGACGTAAACAAAATTTAAAAATGTTGTGTTTTATGTTCCATAAGCAATTCTTACTTAATAAAGCACTATGATGCCAGCGGAAGGTGGCGCAGTTAACATCTAATATATTTAAACGGGCAATTCTTAATTAAGTACTATAACGCCACCGTAAGGTGGCGCAGTTGATATCTCTTATACTTAAGTGAGCAATTCTTACTTAATTAAGTACTATAACGCCCGCTGTTCACTATTTTCAAAGTTCTCCGCAACGGGTAGCGTTGTTGGTTGAACTTTGTGCTAAATACTGCGAAATTCATTTTTTTTTTATGTTAACTTTCATTTTTTTTAATATAAACTCACTAATGTAAAGAAATGGAAAATTTCGCTGGTCACGTTGGGTTTTTGTTTTTAAACTGTAAACATACAAATTTTAACGTTAAAAGCAAGTTCGTTATCATCGTAACGCATCGGTCGCTTACTTTATACACTTAAAAGTGTATTGCGCCAATAAAATTATAGGGAGTTTACTTCGTGAAAAGCTTATCACCATAACGGATCTCTCGATCGCCCATGTCCAACAAGGTGTATTGTTGTTTGTCACATTTCTATAAACTTTGGGACGGTTAATACATTTTCTTATCATGCGGTAGGCTAGAAGTTCGATTATATAGATTTTTTTTAATAATATCATATTTATCATACTGTAAATTTGGCAGTACAAAAATCAGGTGACAGCAAACCACGAAACATTAAAAAATATGTGAAAAGAAGAATTGACTGTTCCAGGTAAACGTCAAAATCATAAGAAAAAAAAAAGAAAAATTGACTGCTTGGGATAAACATCAAAGTTCATTCGAAAAAAAAAAGAATTTACATCTGTTCAAAAATATGTGAAAAACAGAATTGGATGTGCGAGGCAAACGTCAAAACCATACGAAAGAAACTAGAAATTGGCTGTTTGGGTCAAATAAGAAAGTAAATTAGAAAAAGAAGAATTGGCAGCTGTTAGAACGTTAGAATTTCAGCACTACCAATAGATAGTGGCAATATCTAGCGGCGAAATTTGGAAGTAATGACGTGGTAGTCTTTTTAGATATCTACAGTACTAGGGGTGTCAATAAGTCTCTCTCTATCTCTACCAACGCAGGTGCAATCACGGAAAACCGTGTCACGGGTTAAAATTTACCTTAGTAACAGCTAAATTCTTACCTTATAATTCGTAAATATTGTAGGATTTATCGAGGCAAAACCGGTTGATTTAAGTTCGATTATAGTTAATCGCCAACTGTTGTTTATTATTTTCGGCCATAAATTATTTTTAGTTGTTGCTAATATGGGTTTTGTAAGTAATGTATTATTCTTGTTATTGTTTGAAAACACTGACAGTAGTTCATCTGATCTACCCTCTCGTCGATAACTTGTATATTGTGGTTTCGCAGCCAGCGTTCGGTCATATTTATAACTTTATTATTAAAATCGAAAATAAATAGGGAAATTAAGTAATGTTGGGATATTTGTTGTTAGCTATTTAAATAATAAGATTAAACGTATCAAATGACCCCTGTTTGTTCGTAAGTTGTTGGCTGAATAAGCTATGGTTATTGTCCCTATACTAGTAGAGGCCATCTATTTCTTCTGAAGTGTGTCAAATCGAGTGAAGGTTGATATTTGGGAGAGATTCTGTCTTTTTCATCTAGAGTTTTCGAAGTGAACACGTGTTAACGAGAAAATTTTTGAGAGTTTAATTTGCATCCCTGTACATCGGGGTCAACTCAGGTTGGATTTACGTAATTAAGCTTCATTGGTTTCCATCGAATATTGAGGAAGAGATTTTTCTGAGTTTTGGTAAATTCGGTGGAAAATACGGCATTGTGTCCGGATATTTAGTAAAATTTTCTGTTGCAGACAGTAGGGAAGACTGGTATTTTAAAACCACTTAGACAGCAATCGTGGTCGGAATTTGCCCCATCATTGCAGTTAGCGACGAGGAAATTGTTTTTACCCAACTACCAGCTAGGGTATCACGAGTTTAACGAAGTAGAATAACCCTATCTTGATAGGGTCCTAGATACAGGCATAAGTTCTTGTTACCGGCTATAGTTCTAGAGACAGGCTTCTTTTGAGAGCAGGCCTGATACTTGGTTCGAGCATACGTTATTGTGATTGGTGCAAGCCTTTTGGTTTTGGAGAAGGCTTGATTTTGGAACCGACCCAAGTATTAGACAAGCAAAGGACTGCAGGAACTTATTAGTTTAACAGATAAGCTAACTAGATTTAAGTCGTTAGTTAAGAGTTATTTTTCTTATATTTTTTTTTGTATTGAGTGTGATCACACAGATTGGTAAATTTAACTTTAATATTATTTATATATTCATTTTGTTTTTCTTTATAAGTATATATAAATATCAATAGAATTGTCAAGCACGAGGCTTGGCAGTTGTGTAAATTCTTAAATTTAACTTTTATTAAAGAAGGGTCTAGTTGATAATTTGTTTTATTTAGTTCACTTTATCGTTATTTTTTTTTATTGTACGATTCAAATAGTTCTGGGTAAAATTTTGAATTTATTTAATTATCTCCAGTGGGTGAAGTGGTGCCTGGGACATCAGGGGTTTCCGATTTTAACCGTACCAAATCGGTGGCGCACTCATTTTATTTTGGCACTTACCCTCTACGGCTGAGCTGGGCATAATTTGCCAGTAGAGAAACCACCACCGAACTCAGCTGGAGTCGAATTTCAATTGATTAATTTATTTATTTTTCCAAATTTTATTTTGTTTTTAAATTCATTAAAATACGTGGCAACCGCTTTTAGTATATAAAATATCAACACATCGATCTTTGAAGATGTTAAAAATCCAGAAATCAGCGTTTCTTAATCTTTTTTTGGTTTAATTTCAAAATGCTCCGAAAATTCCCACAGACGAATAAAAAAAACAATCATTCCTGAAATCGGTCCTGTGTAACTACTCCAGATTACATCTTCATCATTCATTTAACAAATCGGACAAGAACATTGCATATCCCATCCGCAAAACCGGAACGTAATACGAGTGAGGCAGAGAAAATAACTAAATACGAGATGAACAATGATAAATTCAATATGAAGAGACCGAGACAGTATTCGAATGTTATCAGAGAGGGCTTCGGAGTCTGCAATGGGGGATCCCGACGTTTCCCTTGCTCTCGTATTGATCCCTTTTTCTGTCGGAATGTATGATCAAACCTGCGCCGCCAGGTGGGATTATACACGGTGAATCAAATTATCACAAAAGAGTAATTTAAACCAATAACGTTTTGTTTATTTATGTAAGGACAGGTTTTATAAAGAGAGATCGAAAGAATATGTAAGAAAAAACAAAATAAAAAAAATAACAAACCAATTAGAACCTATTTTCAAGTTTATACATCCAACGAGCGATGGTAAAAATCAAAACGCTGAAATTAAAGGTTAGTGACTGTTTCTGACAGTTTTTGACTGTTCCTTACGGTTCGTAACAATTTCTGACAGTTTGTGAGTATTTCAGAAAACTCGTGGCTGTTTCTCACAATCTGTGACTGTATTTGACAGTTTGTGAATGTTTCTAATGGTCCGTAACTGTTTCTACGGTTAGTGAGTCATTCTGACAGTTTGGGACTATTTCTGACTGTTTCCAACGTTTAGTCATGAAAAATTGGACATTATGTTTTATTTAAATTTAAAAATAGGAAGCGTTTAATGAAAGACCCTTTAAACTGTGAAAGGCTTTCGCGGCCATTGTCTATTGTATCAATGGTTTTTGGGCTATTAGGCCGGCGTCGATTGTCTTGCTGACTTGACGTTTCGCCAACACGAGCGGTTGGCATCTTCAGAAGTTGCTTCCTGGTTGACAGTCTGCGACTTACTAAGCTTTGCGTGATCGCAGCTCGTATTTATACGTCGGGAAGGAAGTGGGCGGGGCCACAGTTGCTTTCGATTCCAATCGGTTCTGGTCGGTGTTGTTCGTTAAGGGTAGAGTTTTTGCACTCTTTATTATCGGGACCCATGTTTTGTTAATCTTGACTGCTTCCTCTTTTTTATTAAAGTTGTTGGGGTGCTTCTCTATCTCTATGGCTTCTCTATAGATTCTGGAATGGTATGCTGATGTAGTAGCGAGGACTTGGGTCTCCTCAAACTTAATCCGATGGTCCATAGTGAGGGAATGTTCCGCTACGGCGGATTTGTCTGTCTGCCCCAGACGACAATTGGCCTTGTGCTCTTTAATCCTGGTGTTGATCGAGCGTTTGGTGGTTCCTATGTACACGCTTCCACATGTGCACGGAATGCGGTAAATTCCCGAAGCCGACAGTGGATCTCTTCTGTCTTTTGCCGATCGAAGACATTCTTTGATTTTTCTCGTTGGTTCGAAAATAGTCTTCACATACGGATCGTTATTTACATAGGGATTCCAACCACCACCCATGTCAGAAATATGGAGTCATCAAAACCTTAGCAGAAAGGGCAAGAAGGATTTGCGAACCCGAAGCACTAAACGCAGAGCTAACTCATATTCATGATGCTTTAAGTGCCAATGGTTATTCAGAACGGGAAATCAAAAGATCGATTGGATCAACAAATCGTAGACCCAAAGAAAATGAGCAAATCCAACCAGTGGCAAAAGCATTTCTGCCTTTTATTCCGGGAGTGACAGACAGAATTGGTCGATTGCTAAGAAAGAAAAATGTGAAAATTATTTTCAAACCAACGAGAAAAATCAAAGAATGTCTTCGATCGGCAAAAGACAGAAGAGATCCACTGTCGGCTTCAGGAATTTACCGCATTCCGTGCACATGTGGAAGCGTGTACATAGGAACCACCAAACGCTCGATCAACACCAGGATTAAAGAGCACAAGGCCAATTGTCGTCTGAGGCAGACAGACAAATCCGCCGTAGCGGAACATTCCCTCACTATGGACCATCGGATTAAGTTTGAGGAGACCCTAGACCTCGCTACTACATCAGCATACCATTCCAGACTCTATAGAGAAGCCATAGAGATAGAGAAACACCTGAACAACTTTAATAAAAAAGAGGAAGCAGTCAAGATCAACAAAACATGGGTCCCATAATTAAGGGTGCGAAAACTCTACCCTTAACGAACAACACCGACCAGAACCGATTGGAATCAAAAGCAACTGAGGCCTCACCCACTTCCTTCCCGACGTATAAATACGGGCTCCGTTCACGCAGAGCTCAGTAGTTCGCAGACTGTCAACCAGAACCAGAAAGCAACTTCTGAAGATGCCAACCGCTCGTGTTGGCGAAACGTCAAGTCAATATGACAATCGACGCCGGCCTAACAGCCTAAAAACCATTGATACATTAGACAATGGCCGCGAAAGCCTTTCACAGTTTAATTTCCTTTCTTTTGATAGATTATAACATTTTGTCCGTTTACAAATAAAAAAGTTATCGAATTTTAATATTTTTAACTTTTTTACAACACAGAATTGTTCTGTATACTCAAAAAATGAAAACTGTATAAAAATTATTTTAACATTAAACCAATAGATGGCATATTTTCCTAAAATTGGAAACATTACCTAATTTTCCTAAGTTTCGCTATCAGAATAAAGGTGGCTCAAGAGCAACAGGTTGTGAGACTCCTTTAATAAATCAATACTTGAAAATAATTTTTCGTATAAATACTGTTGATAAAGTTTTGAATTTTTTCTATGATTTTTAAGAATATTTTAATGTTAAAAAACAAAAATTACTTACCGATGCCATAACTCCTCCAACAATGGCAGCATTTCGCTTATGTTTTCCTGAAGATTTATATCTAGTGAATAATTTTCTTCCAACCCAAACTGGAATACCTAAAATTATAAACCGTTTTAAAATAAAGAAACTCCATCGGATTGTTTGGATTTGATTCAGGATTTTGTTCTTAGTCTGAAATAGTTTGAATTTAAAAAATCGGTTCTAATCTAATCTAAGTAACCTGCTCCTATGGGAATATTGTGACCAGGTTCGGCACCAAGAGTCCTTACATGCACCCGTGCTTGCAGGACTCTAGTTTGTTCAGCTGAAAATCAGCATCCCGCTGATCCTCAGGAAGGCTAGAATCCAGTTGTCCTAAATTCCTTGAGTCACTGTTGCCACAGGGCAGTTCCCTTTATAAGAGATTTGAGTCCTGTGACCAGCTCCTCAAGGTGGTGATAGGATTCAGGATTCGTGTCACCGAAGATGAGGAACCGTTTATAGTCCAAGGCCTCACACTCGAATAGAATGTGAGTTGCTGTCTCATCGTCCATGTCACACAGTCGGCACAAGGTGGGTTCCTGTGTCAGAATACCCATCCTCCGAAGGTGTAGTCTTAATGGTCTATGCCCGGTGAGCAGGCCCACTAGTACTCTGATCTGACTCCTGCCTAGATCCAGTATGTCAGACGTGAGTTTTTTGGAGTAGCCTTTGAGCATCAGCTTCGAGTGCCTCAGCCCTACAGTGTTACTCCAGTGTTTGGTCGACTCTTCCCAGACCCAGTTCCTGACTTTGGTCCTTACCCAGGATCTAGGCAGTCCCAGTACAGGTTCTGGACCAGTAAATCGTGTATCCGCTCCCTTCTTGGCCAGAAGATCCGCGGTTTCATTTCCTTCAAAACCTTTATGCCCTGGTATCCATTCCAAGAAGACACTGTTTTGTCTAGCCAGTTCATTGAGGTTTTGTATGCACTCCCAGATCAGCTTGGAACTAAGCCGGAATTGTTTTAAGGCCAGCAGTGCAGCCTGGCTGTCTGAGAAAGTTATCCTCTCCCCTATCCAGCTACGGCCTCGGGCGTGGTCGACAGCCTTTAGTAAGGCATATACCTCAGCCTGGTACACGGTTGTCTCCGTTCCCAAGCTGAAGTGCTGCCTAAGGTTGCGTGGACCACAGACCCCTGCACCGGTTCCTTCTGACGTGCGAGATCCGTCAGTAAAATACTTGATCCCTGCATCGTCAAAAATTCTTTGAGAGCCGTCCACAGTCCACTCAGCTCTGTCTCTCAGCCGGATTTGGTATCGACTCTCAAAGTTGTAACAGGGGATCATCTGGTCAGTTGGCAAGCCTGTCAACAGGACCTGACAATCTCCAGTGAGCAGTGTGCGATGACGATACAAACCATCAACATCACACCCATTAACTTTCAGCCTGTAAGCTCCCGATATCGCCTCCCCTTTGATGTAAACATTGAGAGGTGGCAAGCCCAGGATAACTTCCAGTGCCGCTGTAGGGGCTGTCCTCATGGCCCCAGAGATCTGCAGGCATGCAAGCCTCTGAAGCGAGTCCAGTTTCTTCTGAACAGTTGATTACTCAACCTTGTTCCACCATACGCATGATCCGTAGGAGACAATGGGTCTGACAACCGCCAGGTATATCCATCGGACGACCTTGGGTGAGAGTCCCCACGTCTTCCCCACAGATCGCCTAAGCATGTTTAGAACACGCCTAGACTTGTCTATAGTGTATTCTAAATGCCGATTTCAGGTAAGTCTCTTGTCCAGATGGACGCCTAGAAACTTTACCTCCTCGGCAATTGTTATTCTTTCACCGAAGATTCTGGGTGGCGTTAAGCCTGCCAGCTTATACCTGCGTGTGAAAGGTACGACTACCGTTTTGGCAGGGTTGACCGTACGATGTCGACTCCGGCACCAGCGTTCTACTCTTGACAGAGCTCCATTGAGCAGCTCCGTCATAGTGGTCACACAAAAGCCTCGGACCAAGATGACGAAATCGTCTAGGCATGTATTCCCGACTCATTGAGCTCCCGAAGCAAAGGGTCAGACGCGAGGTTCCAAATCGGTTAGAAAATCAAAAAATTATGATGGAAAACGTGTTTAAACAACTTTGTAAGGAGACTAGATATGAAAATACGGGTTTTTGGATTTGATTCGAGAGTTTCTGCTCATTTTGGAAACAGTTTGAATTTTGAAAATTGGTTGAAAAATCAGCGAGTTATAGCTGTCTTCTTTATGAAAAGTATGTTTAAACTATGTCAACTTTCAAAAGTCAAATTGCAAATGTCAAATATCGAATCTAGAATAACAAATGTCAACTGTCAAATATTCAATTCATTCTATATAGACTTACCAATCACCATAGCAGGAACGGTTATACCAGCTACCAAAGCTATACCAACTGGTGCTCCAACCAAAGTTCCTAACTGCCATAAGATTTTTTTCTTCCTAGACCAAGGTTTTTTACCCCAAAAAGTACATCCTGAGGGACTGAAAAGATAAATATATATTAATTATATAAATCAGCCCTTATTCAATAAAACAAAGCCCTTTCCAATTGATAATGGAAGTTTAAATGATCTATTTGTGTCTATATCGGTGAGTTTCATAGTTGTAGTTCAAAAATGTGCCGTGAGCGGTGTTAACAATAAAATAATTTACTTTTTCGCGTTGTAATTTGTAATTTATGTCCCTTTACGAGTTAGTATGTCAAACTGACCTTAGAAAATGAAGATCATTAATTTCCTTCATGCACAGCCAACAAAATTCAGCACCACAAACAGCACACATCATATGATTGCAGGAACCATCGTCCATTTTCACTATTAACACTTGACAACGAGGGCATGGTTTTATATCATCCCCTAAAGAAACATTGAAATCAATATTTAAAAAGATTCCAAATGAATAAAATCATCTAATGTCAAATGTCGATTGTTGAATATCAAATGTCAAATTTCAAACGTCAAATGTAGAATCTCGAAGGGTTAACAGTTGAATATCAACGGTCAAGTGTCGAATATCAAATATCGAATGTCGAATAACAAATATCCAATTTCAAATGTCAATTGTCAAATATCAAATCTCGAATGTTAAATGTCGATTCTCGAATGTTAAATATCGACTCTCGAATATCAAGAGAAAAAGAAATCTGAAATAAGTGTCAAAAGTCGAATCTCGAATGTCAAAAGTCGAATCTCGAATTAATATTTAACAATATTGAATATCATATGTCAAATGTCGAATCTCGAATGTCAAATATAGAATCTAGAATGTCAAATGTGAAAATCAAATATCAAAAATCTCAAATGTCGAATCTTGAATGTTAAATATCAAATTTCGAATGTCAAATGACAAATATTAACTCTCAAATGTCAAAAAATCATTAAATAATATAGAAACTTAAAAACTTACTATGCTGAGAATCTTGACTATAAGAAACCGATGAAGATCGAATATTTGGCGACCTTTGTGCTCTGGCAGCATCACAAGTTTGATTTGGATGCCATTCAGCTTTGCAATGGTAACAAAAATAGGAATCACAACCTGGTCGTTCGCATTTTAGCTTCGGGCAACTTGCACATTCGCTTGCTATTACTGCGAATGAACAATCTGGTGCTGGACACCACCTGGTGTCCGGATCGACAGCTAAAACTCGACGAACCATAAAATCCTCGTATTTTTCGAATAGTGCCCTGTTATCAAGAATGGATCGGATTTCTAAAAATATTATAGTTATCGTCATTTCAGTACTTGAAAAAAATTTCTCTTACCATTTGGGTGCATAAGTTCCAAACATTCAGGACATGATATACATATTCGAGACTCAGTAATCTCAACTTTAAGGTACTGTTGAAAACAAGGAATACATGCTCTATGTCCACAAGCCTCAAGTTCACAGAATTCTTCCGAAGGAAGTTCAGCAAAGCATAATGGACATTCCATAGATGAAGGCAATGCTTCGGCACTCTAAAAAATAAAAAAAATTCAGTACACAGATCGTAACGGTGCCGGTGGAGAATGATCTGTATACGTAACACTGGATTCGAAGTCACTCGAATGAACACTTATTCTGTGAAACAAACCTATATAAAAAGCTGTCAAATCTTGAATGTTAAATGTCGAATCGCGAATGTCAAATGACAAATGTTAAATATCAAATGTCGAATGTGAAATGTCGAATCTTGAATCTCAAATCTCGAATATTTAATGTCAAATCTCGAATGTTAAATGTCGAATTTCGAATGTCAAATATTAAATGTCAAATCTTGAATATCAAATGTAGAATGACAAATGTCGAATGTGAAATGTCGAAAGTCAAATGTCGAATATAAACGACGTTCTCAATCCCAAGATTATCTTTTTGGGGACTTTATTTTCAATAAATATGATAATAAGTGTAAATATATAAATACCTTAGCGCTAGTAGTATAAACTGAAGTCCGACTAGTAGCTTGATGAATTTCAACATGATATTTATCATTTTCTTTTGAACTATTGCCTACTCTGCCATCCACAGTTTCTTTACCTAAAAATTCAATTTTTTAAAACTAATTTGACTAAGGCACTATAGCATAGACAAATTAAGAGACTTTTTGAAACATAGCCCAAAGGCGCCAACGTGTTTGTGCGCAACCCATAAGGCGCAATCGCATTCTGTAGTGGTGAAAATGGGAACTAAACCAGCAAAATTTGATCAGCTGGTAGCGCGAAAAAACAGTAATGGCGGCATAGTGACAGGGAAGTGAAAGTGGTTTTAGTTTAATATAAATTGAAGGTAGTTTTAGCGTAAAAAGGGTGCAAAAGTATAGTGAATAGTTTTAAACATGTCACTACCAAGTTATTTTAGATATAAATGTTGTGTTGTAGATTGTAAAAGTGGGTATTTCAATCCTGTTTATGATAAACATTTTCGTAATAAGGAGCTTCATGTGTTTATTAAATATGTAATTTGTGCAATGTGTAATGTAAATTTTAATTCTTATTTCGTTAAATTAATATAAAATTTAACTTGTTATAAAAGTAATGATTATCGTGCATTTCTGTGACATTAGTGTAATATGTACATAATATATTTGTAACTATAAGCAAATTTTAAACTTTTTTGTACCTTACAATTTATAATTTATCTATCATTTATTATTTTGGTCACTTTTAATATTTTTGCGGCAATAATTTAACTTGTACCTGTTTGTGTGATAATACTATAAAATCTACCTTTTTTGTGATATTAGTATTTAAGTTATAACTATGTTGTTTATTATTAAATTTAAGTTTCAAAATGTATATATTTTAGTTTATAGATAAACAGATATTTTAAAAGATGCGCTTCTGTTATTCTGAGTAGAAAGTATTTTTATTTTTTTAATAAATATTGTTTTACAGAATATTTTTTATTTTAAATAAACTGTTCTCTTTTTAAAATACCTGTTTTTTTTAAATAAAATTTGGTTTGATAATTGTATTTATTTTTTCTTATGATTAAATGTGATTTTGTGTTCAAATACAAATTGTATTTATTAAAATTTGTTTTTATGTTTGATTTACTAATGTTCTTTTTAAAATATTTTTTTTTTATAAATAAAAATTGTTCTCATTATTGTATTTATTTTTTCTTATGATTAAATATTTTCTGTGTTCAAATAAAAACTATTATTATTAATCCTTGTTTTATTTTGATTTTATTTCTACTAGTATGAAAATATATAGCTTATATTTTAAAATTTATATATTCACAGTAAGAATATAAGATTTTAAATATAAGCGTATGTATTCCAATATATAATAATAGTTTATAGATGTGCTGGTATATCCCGCCCATTTTTAAATTGATGAGCTTCTACCATAGGACAATGGCGCGCTGATGTCGGAACTTGTTGCCAACTTTATATTAGGCATCAACAAATCTGTTCTATTATCTCTGCACTATAGATATAGGTATTATCATCAGCCATTTTTTTTCCAATGTCACTCAATTCACGTGTCAGATCATAGACAAATTAAAGAGACGTGTAATCGTATTTTGTAGTGGTGAAAATGGGAACTAAAGCAGCTGGTAGCCCGAAAAGCGAAAAAGTACTTATAACGGTATAGTAATAGAGTAAGTACTAGTGGTTTTAGATTGAAATAAACTTAAGGTACTTTAAGCATAAAAAGGGTGTAAAAGTAAAGTTTTAAACATGGTGCGCTGATGTCAGAACTTGTTGCCAACTTTATATTAGGCATCAACACATCTGTTCTATAATCTCTGGTTTTGTCGTTGACATTGGACAAAACATGGCTGATGATAATACCCAAGAACGTATATAAGAAGGATGCTCCACTCCCTATGTTGTACTATGAGCTGCCGTGTGCAATGAAAACGGAAGCAATGTGGGCAAGGCGAGAGAAGCGACTGGCGCAAACGGCTACTGCGCATTAGCGCTGTCTCTGTTCTTCTCACTGCTCGTTCAAGAGTGAGAAAGTCAGTAGCGTAGCGTGCTGGTGTTTTTCATTTACATTTTTCCATATATTTTTTGATTGCCTTGATCTTTATTTTTTTTTTTTTAATAATAATAATAATAAGTTTATTGCCTTTAAAACTTTATTTATTTGTTCTTTGTAATAATTAATTTTTGCTTGTTTAATTATTTTTTATAATTGTTTTTTATAATTTAAATAATTTTGTCTTAAATCTACGTTATTTTGATTTTTTCTGTATTTGTTGTATAATGATTTTTTTTCATTTATTGAGTTAATTAGAGATCTTGTCATCCATTTTTTCCTTTTTTCTCTTTACTTTTAATTCTAATATTTTTTGAGGAGTTTTGTATACACATCTGCAGGGAACTAAAAAATTCCTTTGTTTCATTTTTTAAACTTGTTTTATTTAAGACATTATCCCATGAAATTTTTTGTATTTCTTGGACAAGTTTTTTATTATTAATAATTTGGTAATACCGAGATTTACCATAATTCTTACTTATTTTTTCAATTAGGACTAATTGTATGATAAACTGTTATTGAAGTTGATATTGTTATAGGAATAAGTGTATCAAAATTATTGTTTTTTGATTTAATAAAGATGTGGTCTAAGCAAGTTTTTGAGTTGTTTTGTACCCTATTAGGTGTATTAATTGTTGAGAAAAAACCGTGTTCATTCATAATGCTTCGGTACGTGTTCTTATTTACAGTATCAACTAATAAGTCAATATTTATGTCACCTACAAAGAAATTGTAATCGGAGTTTTCATTTTCATTTTGTAAAACTTCATTCAGTTGATCTAAGAAACTCTGAATATCACTAGAAGGAGATCTGTAAAATGAGTATAAAAAACATACTTTATTTTTAAAATTTACCTTCAATTTAAATAACTTTGAACCATTTAGATCAATTATTTCATGATAATTATAAATATCAGTTTTTATAAATACAAGGACACCATCATTCTGATTATATTTGCCTGAATTATATAGGGTCTTAAAGCCTGGAATATTAAAAATAAGGGAGTCCCTAATTTGCCAGGTCTCTGAGAGTACAATACAATCTAACGAAATATCAAGAGTTTCTAAAAAAATTTGAAATTCGTCGAAATGTTTGCCAACACTGGATATATTTTGATGTAATATTTTGAAATTCTTATTTTCTTTATTTATTTTTAAAACTTCAGATGTTTCTGTTGCTGATTGCAAGGGGTATGTTATTTTTTCTAGTTGAAAATCCCTTATATAAGGATCCATTAAAAAATCTTTTAATTACTTTGAATGTTGACAGAAGTGGAATCTCATAAAAAATTGTATTTATTATAAAATTTCAATGCTTTTATACTTACTTGAACAAAACGTTTCTAATAAACCTTTATTAAATAAAATTAATCACAATGAATAAAGTTAAAAAAGATATAATAAAGTTAAAACAGATAAAATGTAGTATAATATTATAAAAAATGCGAAAAATTATCAAAGTAGAACGGGAAGTGCGAACTCTAAGCTAATAACTAAGAAATGAAATTAAATAAAATTGATTGAAATATAAAGATAAAATAGACACTAATAGTTTACTTTTTTTTAAATCGTTCCACCTTTTTTTTGTTGTTTATCAGTTGATGCAGATGGTTTTCTTGTTCTTGTTAATATTTCTTCTTTCTTTTTTTCTGGCTCGCTTTCTTCTTCCTCCGAATCAGCTCCTACATCTCCAATTTCCGCCTCTATTTCAGAAATCTCTTCAGCAGTGTAAGGTTTATTATTGATATAAAGTTTTCACTAACTTATTATGCACTTTTAACTATGGTTTTTGTGGAGCAATTTTAGGCCCGTACTTTATGTTACCTTGCCAACGTTATTAACCCGTATATCAGTCAAATAAATGCATGATTCCCCATTTACATATATTTCTACCACAATCAATTGAGTTTACAATTCTCACCGGTGTCATTATTTATAAATTGAGGTATCTTAGTTAAAGATTCGATCCAAAGTTTCGAGAATTTCCTCAACATTCCTGAAAGTTTCCGAGGTATTCCAAGTGATCCATGATAACAATTCACCGCAGTAATACACCTTGGAATCAAAAGAAACTAGCAATGAAGCTTTCAAATTGTCCTCAATCCTTTTTAAATCACCACTCCACATATCACGACAAGGCAAATCACTTTTACCTTTGTTTAATTCTCTGTTCATTCAGTATTAAATTTACCCGTAATTGTTATATACTGATCGAAAAAGTTTTATTTCAGCTCATTTTCTATCCACAACGCTTTGACATTTCGATCTGTCTTGACAGTTCACCAAAAAAAAAAACCAGACACCAGCACGCTACTGACTTTCTCACTCTTGAACGAGCAGTGAGAAGAACAGAGACAGCGCTAATGCGCAGTAGCCGTTTGCGCAAGTCGCTTCTCTCGCCTTGCCCACATTGCTTCCATCTAGCAAGCATACCCCCACCAAGCAAGTGGAGCATCCTTCTTATATACGTTCTTGATAATACCTATGTTTATAGTGCCTTAATTTGACTTTTCTTTTGTGGTCATCCATCACGCTGATCCACAATCACGATTTGTATAATCGGGAATAAAATATTTTGTATACGTGGTGCGTTCGAATATTAGACATATAGACACTTTAGTATACGGGGTGAGGTTGGATAATAGTTATATTGTGAAAATTGTAATTGTTTAATATAAATTATATTTGTATACAGACGTAGTTTACATATATGAAAAAAAAGTTTTGTATACGAGGTGCGTTCGGATTTTAGACAAATTTTGGATATTTAGACTCTTTATAATAAAAATTTTAGTATACGGGGTTAGCTCGGATAGTAGATATATTGTGAATATTTCGATTGTTAGTTATAATTTTTTTTTGCATACGTGGTGAATCGGGAAAGTAACGTATTTTGTATAATTGGAAATAAAAAGTTTTCTATACGAGGTGCGTTACAATATTAGACACATTTTGGATATTTATAGATATAATAAAAATTTCAGTATACGGGGTTAGCTCAAATACTAGATAAATTATGAATATTTCGATTGTTGGTTATAAATTTTACGGGGTGAATCGGAAAAGTAACGTATTTTTCATAATTCAGAATAAAAAGTTTTCTATGCGAGGTGTGTTTGGATATTAGACATATTTAGGATATTTATAATAAAAAATCTATTGAATATAGATAATTTGGTTATATGTATATAGAAAAATATATATAAAAGCAATTAACAGTAATAAATGATTAAACATTTAATTTATTATTTTTTATTTAAATATTCAATCGACAAGAATTCTTATTAATATATTTAAAATAATCTAAATAATTTATCGCAATTAAAATTTATCACCAATACATATAAAGAATTTGAATAACAGTAAAAATTAGTAATTCAATATAAACATTTATGAATTATGTAAAAATTATTGTTTAAGTCAAATATTTAACAAAGATTTGTTTAAAAACAAATTTTTAATAATAATAGTAATAAAATTTCGATATTATAGCTATAACGATCTGAATATTTAAGCTTATGCTTTAAGCTCACTGACGGATAACATATACCTTGTATTGATGAGGCGCAAATACGCCGAAACCCGTCTACAAGTTATGTTGTCCCTTCTAACTGCAAACCAGAATGGTTGGTTTAAATTATCTATTAGATATGCCAACCCCGTTTGACTTTGAAGTGTAATCCAATATCCGTTGGGGCATATAGCCTGGGAAGTAGTTGTTTTTTCTTGGTTGAACGGTCATTGTCTTTGAAAATGTTTTTCAAAACTTGTAACGCGTTAGAATAATAATATTCTTTTTTGATATCTATTGATAACACGCTTTACTACAGTTTCTTGTAATAATACTATTATACAATAGACACAAAATAATTTAAATTTCTTAAGTTCTTCACGTCGTGCAAAAATTTCTAACAAAATTTCATTTTTTACAGAGTAGATTATTGAAAATATTTTATAAATGTAATGAAATAACTTTATATGAATATCTCAACAAGTATTGCGTATTTAAGAATAATGGTGACACACAAAATAAAATTTCATTACATTTTGCAAACCTCAATATTCTTTGCTTTATACATAGAAAGCATTTTTTGAATTTATCAAACAATAAATAAACTTTAAATTTAAATCTTACATCATTCTAGATAATAATAATTGAAAATTTATTAGACCGGTATAACGTCTCTGTAGACGCAGTTAGCAGTAGGAAAGTTACAATATTAAAAACGACAACCTTGGTCAAGCTTTTTTAAATAGTGCAAAAAATAATTCCTGTAAATGATTAACAACAGGAAAATAATTTGTATTAATTTTATTTATAAATATACGAAGTTACTACTATTATAAATGCGAAAATTTAGTGATAATCTGTCAATTAAATGGCATTTTTTGAAGTTTGTTTACGTCACCTGTCATTTAAATGTCAAACTTAGTGTTGATATGTCAATTAAAAGTCATTTTTGAAGCTTGTTTACGTCAACTGTCATTTGAATGTCAAATTCAGTGTGAATTTGTCAGTTAAATGTTAGTTTTTAGATTTTATACGTCAACTATCATCTAAATGTCAAATTTATTGTTAAACTGTCAATTTAATGTCATTTTGGAAGTTTGTTTACGTCAACTATCATTTAAATGTAAAATTTAGAATTAATCTGTCAGTTAAATGTAATTTCTAAAGTTTGTTTACGTCACCTGTCATTTAAATGTCAAAGTTAGAGTTAATCTGTTAGTTACATGTCATTTTTGAAGTTTGTTTACGTCAACTGTCATTTGAATGTCAAATTCAGTGTGAATCCGTCAGTTAAATGTTAGTTATTAGATATTATACGACAACTATCATTTAAATGACAAATTTATTGTTGAACTGTCAATTAAATATCATTTTGGAAGTTTGTTTACGACAACTGACATTTAAATGTAAAATTTAGTCTGTCAGTTAAATGTCATTTTTATAGTTTGTTTACGTCAACTGTCATTTGAATGTCAAATTCAGTGTGAATCTGTCAGTTAGATGTTTTTAGATTTTATACGCCAACTATTTTAAGTATGTGTGTAACATTAATTTTTTTAAGAACTTAAAGTGAATTCGTACCACAGTTAAAGCTTTTTTTTAATATTCGATACTTCCCAGTACCTACTAAAATATAACAGGTTTGTTTTTTATGATCCATTATAATTGGTCTTGTCTAGGTTCTTAACGGTAAATTCATCATTATTTTATGTTATAAAAAGGTGTATGACACTTGAGGAGATATAATTACATGAGTTCTATAAACTCTAATAACAATAACAAAATGTAAATATGTACTTAAATTAATGATATTAATGCAAAATTAAGGTTATTTATAATTAAAAAAGTATGTAATTAGCATTTTTTTAAGTGTTGAAACCATGTACAATATAGTTTTTATTTTCTAAACCCTTTAGAAAAAAAAATGTAATAAATAAAAATAGTTATTTGTGACACAAGGACGGAAAATGACATTTTGCAAGAGCGAGTAAAGTTGTGTAGCCGAGGTGCGTAGCACCGAGGCGAAACAATACGAGCACTTGCAAAACATTTTCCGGACGTGTAACACACACTATTTTTTGGTCCGACTAATTTTTAATATTTTCAAAAGTTCTGTTATGTTCAAGACTTGACTGCTTGTGCTACCTGAACTAAGGCCACTGACTAGAAGAGAACCGACAGATATAAGCGCCACATTGGATGTTTATATTATAGTTGTGTTGTTGTGTATTGTGTAATAACTTGTTTAATACTTAATATACGTGTTTAGATTCAGCAGTTATTAGTGTTTTAATTAACATATGTTGCAAACACAACAAGTTCAAAAACTTTTTACTTTGTGACATACAAGATTAGATGTTTATATAAAGATGTTCATAAATTGACATAAATGTCAAATTTTAAAATACAAGTTGTAAGAGTAATTAAATGTAAATTAGAATCCTGCTTATCTTTAGAAAAAGTTATAGGTAAGTTTAGTATATTGAAATACTTATGGGGGCTTTTTACACAATTTATTTACAAAATTGTTAAGATACACTGAACTCTGCTGGATAACGTCTAACTACTTGACAATACAATGAACTCTTGTGAATACTTGAACTTGAACTGACGTTAACTGCCCATGCATCCCCTTATATACAACTTTATTTAATCTAGTTAGTGTGTTTAGATCTTTCTAGAATTTTCTAGAAACATTATTTAATCTAGTCAGTGTGTTTAGAAGTTTCTAGAATTTTCTAGAAACATTATTTAAAATGGTCAGTTGATTTTAGAAACTTCTAAAAATCAACTGTCAATAACAATCTTTCAAATTAAGGTCCGTTCCTTTACGGTTATCCCGTTACACTGCCCCCTCCTTAGATTCATTCCTCCTGGAATGTTATTTCCTACATCGGAATCCCGCACACTCCCTGAGCCAGCCAAACCATCTTCTTGGAGTTGCTGCGCATCTCCACTGTGGTTTCCCTGGTAAGGCGCCAAACGATCATGATGGACCACGACGGGTTTCCCTCTGGGAATTTTCACGATCCGATAAATGACATCGTTAATCTTCTTCTTGATGGTGTAAGGACCTTCCCAGTTCTTTTGTAATTTGGGACAAATACCTCGACGCCGTCAGGGGTTATAGAGCCAGACTAAATCTCCAACTTGGTAACTCTTTTCCATTGTCCGTGTGTCATAGTACCTCTTCATCCGATCACTAGATAATTGTAGTTTTCCACGCACCAGGTTGTGTATATTCTCCATTCGATTCTGATGGTCGGCGACATATTGTTCACGTGCCATTTCTTCACCAGGTTTACAACCAAACACCAAGTCACATGGTAGCCTCATTTCTCTACCGAACAGGACCTTCGCAGGCGTTTGGCCAGTTGATTCGTTGATGGCCGATCGAATTGCCATTAGAAATAGTGGAATATGTCGATCCCAATCCCTCTGACACCACTTTTGACAGATAGTTGGTTACAGTCCGGTTCATTCGTTCCACCATTCCATCAGACTAAGGATGCATCGCTGTGGTTCTCGTTTTGTGGATGCCTAATCTTGGGCAAACTTCTTGAAACAGCTTGCTCTCAAAATTTCTCCCTTGGTCTGAATGTAATTCTAGTGGTACCCCAAATCGGCTTACGAATTCTTCAACTAATATATCTGCTAAAGTGGTGGCTTCCTGATTGGGACCTGCATAGACTTCAACCCATTTAGTGAAGTAGTCCATTACAACAAAGATGTACTTGTTTCCTACATCGGTCTGTGGAAGTGGCCCCAATACATCTACTGCGATTCTTTCAAAAGGACTTCCAACCAGGTATTGCTGCATTTCCGCCTTCAGTTTACGGTGCGGACCGTTACTGGCAGCACATGTAGTGCATTTACGACACCAATCTTTAACATCATTAGTGCAATTTACCCACTAAAATCTATCTCGGATCTTTTGCAGCGTTTTCGTGATACCCAGATGTCCTCTAGAACTATCATTATGCATTTGTTTTAAAATTTTCGGTACAGCATTTCTTGGGACCACTATTTGTTTCCTTGTTTCTGTGCCTTCGGAATTTTCTACAAGTCTTTTAACGAGCCCACCGTCCAAAATTAAAGAGTTCCATTGGGACCAGTATGCTTTTAAAGCAGGAGAGGATGATGATATCTCTCTCCACAACGGACGACGGTCCATTCTCTTCCATTCTCGAATCTTTTTTAGAACGGGATCGTTTTCTTCTTGCTCCTCCAGCATAGAGCTCTCGTCTTCTGGCACAACCTTAACTAAGGCAAGTTTTTCCTCGTTCTGCTCCACTCGGGTACAATGGGGGCAAGTATTTCTTATGTAGCCTAGGTCTCCGCAGTTCCAGCACCTCACTGGGCGCCTTCTTTTTGAAGAAAACTTCATTAACCTCTCCACTACCGTTTCGACTTCTCTGACGGCATAAACGGCATGGTCAAAGTTACCAGTGTCTTCCATTAGTCGAGCAGCTGCATGTGAGGCCTCCGTCGCCGTATCGAACTCCAGGGCAATGGTCAAGGCGTTTACAAGAGATTTCGGCCTCGCCAACCGTACAGCCCGTTGCAATTCGGCGTCTCGAAGACCATCGGTAAAGGTTTGGATCGCCAGACACTCCCGAAAATCTTCCGCTGCATTTGGATACGCAAACCGTACCATTTTTTCCACTTCAGCTTTGAACTCCTGGATAGTTTCTTCATTTTTCTGCTTCCGGCTTTTCAACTGCACTCGGTATACCGGTTGTAGATGACTTTGACCATAACGCATCTCTAGACGATTTACCAATAGCTCAAAATTGTCAACCTCATCCGGTGTCAATACATGCAGGACGTCTAAAGCCTCGCCTCGCAGAGCCATGGTTAGGAACAATGCCTTCTCTTGGGGTGACCATCCATTCGCTCTGGCCACTGCGTCAAATTGTTTCAGGTAATTTGACCAGGAAGTCATCCCGTCGAAGGTCGGGGGTTTTATCGTCATCCGTACCTGGGCCGCCGCTCCGTTTCCTCGTCGTTCGACGTCTACGTGGCCGGTTTCCCTCCTTTCTGCATTTCCGTCGCCGTGGTGGATGATCTGGTTTCGGCGACAAGCTTCCAGTTCTTGTTGAAGCTTTCTTATTTCGGACTGCATTTGCTGGTTGATCTCGTCTCGCAAGTTGGCAACTTGCTAATTTTGCTCGTCTCGTATGTTGGTCACTTCCTGATTCATGTTGTCCACTTGCTGATTCAAGTTGTCTACTTGCTGATGCAAGTTGGCTACTTGCTGATTTTGCTCGTCACGAAGATGTGATATTTGCTGGGAGAACGAACTGGATAACTCATCTGATAGGGTAGACATACGTTGTGATAGCTCCTCTTGTTGGCTCTTCATCTGATTGGATAGCACCTCTTGTTGGTTCGTCATTCGTTGCGACAGCTGGGACATATCTTCGCGCTGGCTGCTTATCTGACTGGACAACTGGGAAAGTTGTTGAGTTTGTTCTTCTTGTTGGCTCGTCATTCGTTGTGACATCTGAGAAAGTTGTTGAGTTTGTTCTTCTTGTAGTCGGGAAATTGCTTTTTGAACTGGGTCTTCAAACTCCACAGCGTCAGGGTCCAAATTATTACTTAGGTAGTATTCACGGAGCCTATTCAACAATACAGATTTGGTCACAGTAGTTTCCAATTCTAATTCTTCGAGCTCTCTTCTGAGCTCAGCCACCAATAGTTCATTTATCTTTTTTCCAGGCATTCTTGTATCTTCACCCCACACCTGACACCAATTTGAAACACTTATGGGGGCTTTTTACACAATTTATTTACAAAATTGTTAAGATACACTGAACTCTGCTGGATAACGTCTAACTACTTGACAATACAATAAACTCTCGTGAATACTTGAACTTGAACTGACGTTAACTGCCCATGCATCCCCTTATTTACAACTTTATTTAATCTAGTTAGTGTGTTTAGATCTTTCTAGAATTTTCTAGAAACATTATTTAATCTAGTCAGTGTGTTTAGAAGTTTCTAGAATTTTCTAGAAACATTATTTAAAATGGTCAGTTGATTTTTAGAAACTTCTAAAAATCAACTCTCAATAACAATCTTTCAAATTAAGGTCCGTTCCTTTACGGTTATCCCGTTACAATATTATACGCAGTTTTTAAATAAATTTAATTAAAATTTGTAATATTCATTATGTATTTTTGATGACCTAAAATTCAAACTCATAGCGCCATCTCTTGAGATAATCTAAAAGCTACTTTGCCGGCCTAGGCCGGAAAATGCCATTTTCCGGACGATTTTGAAGTAATTAATAGTATTGTTTCTGGACGGAGGACCAAAAACATTCTTTATTGATCCATGTACGAAAAAGACCGAAAAACAGATAGGACCGAGTCATGGCCGGTGGAAAAATAATCATATCATCATATCGGCGTTAAGTTTAGTTTGTGTGCGATAGAGAAAGTATTTTTAGTTTATGATAAATAATAAAATGAACTTACCCTCTTTTTTATTATGATTCTTTGAAGGTCCAGATGCATTCTGAGCTCTTCTTCTATTTAAAATTGGACTAGAATAAATAAATTGCCTAAGTGACCATCGATTAGGAAATCTTTTTTTACGCTGTCCAGCAACACACGGTGTGACATCGTTGTCTAATGAACTAAGCATTATATTGTAATTAGTAAACGTGTAATATAAACTTTTTCTTTACTCTTAGTTGATTTCCTTGCGGAATACCATATTGTAGAATTGATATGAAAATCTGAAACTGAAAGAAATATAATTAAATAACTACCAAAGCTGTGCTGTCAAATATCAAATGTTGATATATAATATCTGTAAATTGTCGAAAGTGTCAATTGTCGAAAAATGACATTTAAATATGTCAGATGTCAAACTTATCATATTTGTAATGTTAAATGTCAAAATTGTAGTGTCACATATCAAATATTGATATATAAGTATGTAAAAATGCCAAAACTGTCATATCTGTAGTGTTAAATGACATATAAATGTGTCAAATGTCAAATTTATCATATTTGTATCGTCAAATGTCAAAATTATTGTGTCAAATATAAAATATTAATTATAACTATGTGAAAGTGTCAAAACTGTCATATTTGTATTGTTAAATGTCAAAAAGAGACATTAAAGTATGTCAATGTGAAATTTTGGGTTCAAATATCAAATATTAAAACTGTCAAATGTCAATCTAGTTACTTTTTACATTAAAATGTCAATCTTGTCGGTAAACAAACTATTTAGGTACTACTTTTGACACTAATCTATTATTAAACTAACAATATTACGTCAAATGTCAATCTTCACTTTTCACACTAAAATGTCATACTATAAACTGTCAATTTTGTCAGTAAACAAATTATTTACTATTTTTGACAGTAAACTGTCATTAAACTAACAATATAACGCAAATGTCAACCTTGTCATTTTTCACACTAAAATGTCAAACTTTCAACTGTTAACCTTATCAGTGAGCTGCACACATTCGCAGCAACCGCCCTCAACCAAGGCAAAGTTGCATCTGCAATATTTCTAGATGTTTAAAAAGCTTTTGATCAAGTCTGGCATGCCGGACTTATTCGAAAGTTACATGACATCGAACTTCCAATACAAATAATAAAACTTATCAACTCCTACCTTTCCGACCGAACAATTCGCGTCAAAGTAGGCCAATCTCTGTCCAACCCTTTTTCGCCACAAGCAGGAGTTCCCCAAGGCTCCATACTTTCCCCCCTTCTCTATCTTATCTACACTCACGACGTCCCAAACATCAAAAATATTCAACTTTATGCTGACGACACAGCTCTATACACGTCCGCCAAAACTACGGCTGCTCTAAACACCCAAACCCAACGTTTACTGAATAAGTATACAGACTGGTGCAGAAAATGGAGGGTATCAATCAATCCACAAAAAACCCAAACCATAATCTTTCGCCACCCTTCCTACGGCCGTAGACCAAATCAATCCTTTGACAATATCAACCTAAATCTCTGGGGTGAGAGACTCGTAGTAATGGACGAGATTGACTACTTGGGAGTGCGCTTTACGCGCACTCTCAACTGGGAATCCGAAGTCAAATGCACCCTCGATAAAATGAGGAAACGAGCCTCTCTCCTTGGAGCGTTATGTGGACGGTTTGGAAGATGTCAACCTAGCACTTTACTCCACACCTACAACGCATACATTCGACCTATAGTCGATTATAGGGCTGTACCATTCATTACCCTCTCTTCCCAACAGAAAAACCGCCTGGCCGCAACTGAGCGGAAAATCCTACGAAAGTGCCAATTCCTTCCTCCTTGGCACCCTTCCCATCTCACATATATTCACACAAACAACAAAAATACTACACTAATTCCTCTTCGGTTACAGGAACTCCAACGGAGGTATGCCACCAGGACCCTGCAAGGCCCCAACACCCGGGCTCAGGATACTCTCCGAACCCCTTGGAACGGAGGTCACAGAGCCATCCAGAGGAAACCTCAAAGGAAACTTCCGCTTCCCCAGCTGAGGCTACTCCAAGCTGCAGGGCAGCTACTTCCAGAGGAGCTCCAGGACCATCTAGAAGAGGCCCCACTAGCTCTAAGATAATTAAAATACTCTAAATATATATTATAAATAATAAAATAAATACATTAGAAACTAATTGTACAGAAAGTAGGCCGAGGTTTTCTGTGGTTTCCCTCGACCCAAGTTCGACCTGTCTCAGTCTAGAAATAGGCTGTTTCAGGAAGAACTTGCTAAATGGTCTTTCTTAAACAGGATAAAGTTGCCACGGACAACTCCTATAATAAAAAGCAGGAAACAGTAAACTGTAGCACTACCCTGAAAAGGACACTACGTCCTATAGCAGGGTTTAGGGAAATTAAATATATTACTTATTTAATTCTAAGAAATAATTTGTAAGCTAAACAATAAAACATTTTTTAAATTTAAAAAAAAAGTAAACAAATTATTCACTATTTTTCACAGTAAACTGTCAACAAACTATCAATATAACGTCAAATATCAATCTTGTAACGTTTCACACGACAATGTCAAACTTGTCAGATAACAAAATATTTACTATTTTTGATACTAAACTTTTAATATAACGTCAAATGTCAGTCTTGTTTCTTTTCATACTAAAAAGTCAAACCATAAACTGTCAATCTTGTCAGTAAACAAACTATTTACAATATTTGACAGTGAAGAGTCAATATAACATAAAATGTCAATCTGATCAATTTTCACACTAAAATATTATCACTATACGTCAATCTTGTTAATAAACAAACTATCCACTATTTTGACAGTAAACTGTTATTAAAATGTAGATCTTGTCACTTTTGACACTAAAATATCAAACTATATTGCCACGTATTTTAATGAATTTAAAAAAAAAACAAAATCAAATTTAGAAAAATAAATAAAAGGGTTAATCAATTTACTCCAATCCAAATTCAACTCCAGCTGAGTTCGGTAGTGGTCTCTCTACTGGCAAATTAGTGCCCAGCTCAGCCGTAGAGGGTAAGTAAACAAATATTAGTGAGTCGCGCCACCGATGTAGACGGTCAAAATCGGAAACCCCTGTTGTTCCAGGCACTACTTTACTCACTGGAGATAATTAAATAAATTCAAAATTTTTAATCAGTATTACTTGAATTGTACTATAAAAATGATAAAGTGAGCTAAATAAAACAGAATATCAACTAGACCCTTCTTTAATAAAAGTAAAGAATTTACACCAATGTCAAACCTTACTCTTGACAACGTTATCGATATAAAAAAAAATAAGAAATAGATATAAGAACTATATAAAAAGAATTATCTAAGATGTGTGATCACACGCAATACAAAGGGAAAATAAATAAATTTTAACCAACTAAGTTACAACTTAAACTAATTAGGCTTATCTGTTAGTCTAAATAAGTTTCCGCAGTCCTTGGCTTATCCAATACTTAGGCCGGTACCAAAAATCAAGCCTGTTCTAGAACCAATAGGCTTGCACCATTCACAATAACTTAAGCTCGTACTAAGTATAGGATCAGCAATCAAAATTCTGCCTAACTAGGACTTATGCCTGTATCTAGGACCCTATTAAAATAGGGTTATTTTACTTCGTTAATCGTGATACCCTAGCTGGTAGTCGGGTAAAAACAATTTCCTCGTTGCTAACTGCAATAATGGGGTAAGTTCTGACCACGATTTGATGTCTAAACGGTTTTAAAATACCAGTCTTCCCTACTGTCTGCTTTATGGGTTCCTACCCAACAGAAGATTTTATTAAATATCCGGTCGCAGTGCCGTATTTTCTACCGAATTCACCAAAATACAGGAAAATCTCTCCAACAATATTCGATAGAAACAACCGAGGTTTGATTTCGTAAATCCAAACTAAATTGTCCCCGATGAACAGGGATTACAAAGCAACCCCTCAAAAATCTTCTCGCTGACACCTTTTCAACTCAAAAGCTGGTAAATGAAAAGGAGGAATCTTCGCACCTATCCTTCACATTTGACAAATTTGACACACTTCCCAAAATAAAAGATGGCCTCTACTACTATAGGGACAATAACCGCAGACTTTTTTTCAGCCAACAATTCACGAACAAACAGTGGTCATTTGATACGACTAATCTTATTATTTATATAGGTAACAACAAAAATCCCAACATTACTTAATTTCCCCATTTATTTTCGATCTTATTATGCGAATAAAAATTCCACGAAACAGCTGGCCGTAAAACACAGTAATAATAGCTATCGACAAAAAGAGAGAGGTGATACCTCAGTCAGATGAAAGATAAGTTTGACAATAAATTTCAGAAAATCAACAATTCATAACCTGAATTAAATATAATTCACTTACAAAACAATATTAGCAACATTAGGCATAATTTATGGCCAGACTATATTTATAAGTTGACGATTATCTATAAACGAACTTAAATCAACCGATTTCTTACTTGAATAAACACTACAATGATAACAAATTAAGGTAAGCAATTTAGTTATTTACTATAGTAAATTTTGACCCGTGACAGTATACTGTCGATCTTCTCATTTTTTACACTAAAATAACAAACTATAACTTGTCAATATTGTCAGTAAACAAACTATTGACTATTTTAGTCACTAAATTGTCAATATAACGTCAAATGTCAATTTTGTCACCTTTCACACTAAAATGTCAAACTATAAACTGTCAATCTTGTCAAACTTATTATATTTGTTGCGTCAAAATTGTACAAATGACAATTGTTGATCTAAAAAAAGTTGGCAACCCTAGTTCCACTCGCCTTTTTTTTATCAGATTTCAAATCGATAAAGATTACACGTGGAAGAGAGTTTTGTTTATATTTTTATTAAATCTAAAAACACACAGATCATTGGCTTTAAATTAAAGCTAACATGAAAAAAGGTCAACCACTCCAGGTAAACAAAAAGTATACCTACTGATAATTACCTTTACAAAAAACGTAGCTTAATTAAAATTCAACAAAAAAAAAAATTTAAATAAATCAAAACAGTGCTGAAAATAACTTTTCCATTAATTTAAACCGATTAACATCTCGATAAGAAAAAATTACAATTTTTTTTAATAAATTTATTTTCACAATACCATCGTATACATATAAGGTATAAAATTTTAAGAGGATCAAATATTTTATTTTATGTATGTCTGTCAGTCAATCAGTCTGTCCATTCTTTATGTCAGTCTGTCTGTAATTTTTTTTTTTTATTAAGGATGTCCTCGTAGGTATAGACCTAAATACAAATGTACCGAGAACATCTATTGGGGCAGAAGAGACAATTTATTAATTTGGGATTTAAAGGACGAGTGGGGAAGACGTGGGAAAGTAAGGAGTTCCACAATCTGGAGACCCTGGGGATGAAGGAACGATCAAATCGATCCGTTCTCGATGTCGGGCACTGAACAGTATAAAGGTCCAGACACACATAACCGGTCCGTCAACGACACGAATGTGGGCCGAGTGTCGTCCGTCAGACGGTCTGCGTCTCTAGTGGCCACATATTACCGACAGGAGAACGCCAACGTGTTTCGTTGTGTTGATACCTAAATATCAGTTAGTTCCTTTTTAAGGTAGCGGTTTTTAGATTATCAAAACCAAGTTAGCGAATTTTACAAATAGTGATTTGGCAATTATAGCAATTGCTTTAGATGACGAACAGTTTAAAAAAAGAAATGAAAGAAGAATGAACAGGATATGGATTTATAGATTCATAAGGCTTTTACTTCTAAGGTTTCTGCTATATTCTTCCAAATTCTATCTTTATATTCTGTATTTTTATACTTTTCGCTGCTCTGATCATAGAGCACCGGGTATTTGCGAACCTCTTCTATGAGTTTTTCAATTTCCATGCTGGGCAACAACGATCCGTCACCGTCAAAAATTAAAACAAAACTAATCCAGCCCGATGCTGATCCGTTGCCGTTCCGTCTCTCGGGCGTCAGCCGGTAATGTGTAAGCAGTCTCATTTAATTTCATTGGTCAAATCCTTCACCGTATGACGAACGACACTCGGACTACACTCGTGTCGTTGACGGACCGGTTATGTGTATCTAGACCTTAAGGGTGCATGGAGTTAGCACGTCGCGTTGCTCTGGCTGGTCTGGCAAGTGGAGGCATTATAGAGTGGAGTTCTTCTGAGCAAAATCCGTTTATGTATCGGTAAAACAAGGAAATATCAGACACTGCTCTTCGGTGGGACAATGGGCCTAGGTTTTTGGTGATACTGGTGTCGTTTATTAGTCGAACTGCTCTTCTCTGTATTGCATCAAGAACTCCGAGCCTTGACGGAGCCACCGAGCAGTATTCAAGATTAGGTCGTATTTGGGCTTTGTAAAGAGTAGCTACGTTGGATGGAAAAAAATATTTCCGTGCTCTAAACAGAAAGCCTAATTTCTTTCCTGCTGCAGTTGCTATGGATGCAATATGTTTGTTCCATAGTAAGTCCTGGGAGATCGTTATACCAACCAGCGTAATGGAGTCGCCCGCTACCAGTGTCTGATCGTTGATTGTAATGGATAAGTCGCATGTTTGCCTCTTGTTGGACAGGCAACATGTCTTTGTCTTGGAAGCGTTGAAATTAACAAGATTCTTTCTTCCCCACTCGTCTACAATTCTCAAATCTTGATTGAGAGAAGCTGTTGTGGATCTTCTGTCCTCTTCCAGAATATCTAGAGTCTAGAGGTATGGGACGGTTGTGCGCTTTGCTACAGTGTAGGTTGCTATCATCTGCAAAACCATGTATCGGGTTATTAGTGGCTTCTAGTAGATCATTAATATGTAATAAGAATAGAGTAGGAGCTAGAGCCGATCCTTGGGGAATTCCAGCGTTGATCTTGTAGAGGTTGGAAGAATGTCCATCTACAGCAACTTGGATGTGCCTGTTGGAGAGAAAGTTGGATATCCATCTGCAAAGGTTTTGCGAGAGTCCGTATGAAGGCAGTTTGTTCAAAAGAGCTGCATGCCACACTTGATCAAATGCTTTTGAGAAGTCTAGTTATACGAGGGTTGCCTTTTATATTTCGGGATTTCGCAACTTTGGTGTTGCAATCTGGCAACTGACAGCTCTATCGTAAAGTTGGACATTTTGAGGTTATACGTACTCAGAACGTTTTGACATACGAGCGCTATTTGTGTTGTTTACAGTAACTTAAAAGATTTATCTCGGCCCAAAAATGGAATTAAATCGCGAACATTTTCGTGCGATTATTTTTTACAACTTTCGACGTGGATTAACTCAGCAACAGTGCATGGATGAACTTAATTTAATTTTTGCCGATGAAGCTCCATCAAGGACCAGTGTTTATCGATGGTATGGTGAATTCAATCGTGGCCGTAGTTTACTCCAAAACGAATTTCGTGGAGGTCGTCCAACATCAGTTGTTGTTCCGAAATCCATTGATGCTGTGCGCGAACTGATATTGCAAGATCGTCATGTGACCTATCGAGAGATTGAGACAACCTTAGGCATTAGTGAGACCAGCATACATTCAATATTGCATAAACATTTGACTGTCAAAAAAATTTGTTCGCGTTGGATCCCACACAATTTGTCAATCGCTCAAAAAAAGGCTCGTGTCGATTGGTCGAAGGAAATGCTCAAAAAATACGATGGCGGTGCTCCGAAACACGTCTATGACATCGTGACAGGTGATGAATCGTGGATTTACACGTATGAGCCCGAAAGTAAACAGCAGTCGACTGTATGGGTGTTTCAAGATGAGCCCAATCCAACAAAAGTTGTTCGCGCACGAAGCACTTCCAAGCAAATGGTCGCCTGTTTTTTCGGAAAAACTGGGCATGTCGCAACCGTGCCACTAGAACAACGCAGAACAGTCAATTCTGAGTGGTACACAACCATTTGTTTGCCGGTTGTCATTCAAGAAATCAGGAAAACCAACCACCGAAGGCGGATCACTCTTCACCACGACAATGCGAACTCCCACACATCGGCTCAAACAACTGCATTTTTGAGCACCCAAAACATCGAGTTGATGAGTCATCCGCCGTATAGTCCCGACTTGTCACCAAATGACTTCTTTTTATTCCCCTACGTAAAAAACAAACTGAGAGGTCAACGTTTTTCGACACCTGAAGAAGCGGTTGCTGCATTCAGAATGCATGTTTTGGAGATACCTCAATCAGAGTGGCAAAAGTGCTTCGACAATTGGTTCAAACGCATGCAAAAGTGTATAGATCTTCATGGGAAATATTTTGAAAAACAATAAAGTAATTTTTGATGATTAATATTTGTTTTTGTTCTCTAATCCCGAAATATAAAAGGCAACCCTCGTACTATATATTTGAGTCTCCCCATAGCGGTGGATGGCATCACTCCAGACATGAGTTACATATGCTAGTAGATCGGCTGTTGACCTTTGTTGGCGAAAACCATATTGCCTGTAACTTAAAAGGTTGTTTGTCTCAAGGTAGCTCAGGATCTCGTGATTGACTTATTTCTCCATAGTTTTGCTAATAACAGATAGAAGAGCTATGGGTCGGTAGTTAGAAGGCTGGGTTTTAGAACCTTTCTTGGGGACTGGTTGTACTCGAGCAGTTTTCCAGGATTCTGGAAAAATACCAGTATCATATGATAGTTGAAATAGCTTAGTGAAAACTGGCGCTAGTTCAGGAGCACAACATTTTAAGAGTATAGCAGGTATTTCATCAAGGCCGCTTGCTTTGTTGGTATTTAGAGTAGCAAGGACTCTCTGCACCCGCTTAACCCTAAATATGATATTTTTCATTGTGTGGGGAGCCCGTGGAATAGAAGGTAGCTCTATGTTGTCCGGTGGGTTAAGTGTCGAGTTTGAAGAGAATATTTTGGCAAAGAGTTCTGCCTTTGCTGTGGAGGACGTAACTATTGAGCCGTCATCTGATGTGAGTGGAGGGAACGAACTAGTTGTGAAATTGTTGTTGATATGTTTGGCGAGAGTCCAAAAGGACCGGCTTCCATTAGGGTTTGACATTACTTTCTCTCTCATTCGAGCGTCAAAGAGACTTTTGGAATTGGAAATAGTGGTGTTGTAACTGTTTCTAGCGTTTATATCATCCCGTTTTGTTTCTTCTGATGGATTTTGTATAAATAATTTGTGGGACTTGATCTTAGCTTTCCGAGCTACATCGCAATCTTTATTAAACCATGGCTTCTGTTTGGATTTTAAGCGTTTGGTAAAGTGAGGAATGTAAGCTTCCATGGCACACTGAATAATTTCAGTTATACTGTTGCAAACTGCCGATGGATCTTTGTTAATAAAGCAGACTGGATTCCAGGGAAAAGTTGTTGCAAAGTAGTCTCGAAGGCCTTCCCAATCTGCTTTTTTTAAGTTCCAAAAAGTTCTCTTGGGTGGTGCCTCGAATGGGTGAGGTTCTATTGGACATTTGACTTCCACTACAGCATGATCGGAGTTACCTAGGGGAGACAGAACATTTACATTATTATATTGCTCAGGGTAAGTAGTCAGAAAAAGATCCAGAGTATTAGAACTGTGATTGGCAGCTCTGGGAAAGTAAGTGGGCTTGTCGGTTAGTTGGGACAGCCCTTGGCTAATTGCAAACTCTTCAGTTAGCCTGCCTTCTGTGTCCGTTTTGTTGGACTTAAGCCACTTTTCGTGGTGAACATTAAATTCCCCAAGCACAATTATCTCTGAAGAAGGGTACTCACTATTAAGGTAGTCGATCTTTTGTGATAGATAGTCTAGTAGTTCGTTGCATTGATTATCTGATGACCGATAAATACAACATATAAATTTGCTAGAGGCTTTTAGTGTTAATTTTAGCCAGACAATGTTTCTGTCTGTCTGTCATTCTTTCTGTCAGTAACCCATTTCATTTTGTAAAACTTTTTTTAACACCCTATAGATACACAAAGTCCGGTGAACACGAATTCCCGTCAGGTTTCTTATGACGAATATAATACACATGAGTTCCCGTTCGACACTTGCAGGTATCTTAATCTCACACTCGAATTGCCGTCCAGTTTATTTAATCCGCTTCCAGGTAAACTAAATAATTCTGAAAATCGTAATCCTGAATTCTAATGAAAAAGTTGAATACTAATAAAATTTTTAATCCTAAACCCTTGTAAGTATAGCGAACGAACTGTATTGGGGTTGGCGAGGGGGTATGTCAGTACTAATTGCACAACTAATTGCTTTTGGAAACATATATATTAAGTTGTCGTTTTCGAAACGACAGTTTATTAATATACATATTTCCGAACGTTTGTTGTCGTACGCTATAGTGATACACAAAATGCTTGAAGTAATACTAAGTGAAAAGGGTAAACCCCTTCTGGTACTGAACAGTTTTAAATTCTACAAATATCGTTTATTAAAGTCTTCTGGTGAAGTATCTTGGTGTTGTGTGAACAAAAATTGTCGCGCTAAGGTGTATACCATTGGAGAAGAAGAAAATTTAGTGTTTTCTAAAGCTGTCGGTGGACATGAGCACAATAGTGTGGACCAGCAACTTTTAAACCGCCAGAAGTTAAGTAACGGACTAAAAAGGAAAATCGAAGATAGTGTCTATGAAAGGCCTTCGAAAATGGTTCACAGGGAGTTGGATCGGCAAAATACAATGCTGGAAACACTTACAAGCCAAGATATGACATATATAAGGAATAATTTGGGTAGAGCAAGAAGAAGCAAATTTCCAAAATTACCCACATCTACTAGAGAATTGCAAGAATGTTTAAATCTACTCAATATTGTCAGTTCCAAAAATGAACAATTTCTACTGATCATAGAACATAGAACACGAAGTAGTAGTTTTCGCATGTCCAAGTAACGTGTCATTTATGTGCCAACACTCAAAATTTTATATGGATGGAACGTTTGACTACTGCCCAAAATATTTTACTCAGTTGTTCACAATTCATGTTTACAACAACGCTACATATATTCCGGTGGCTTTCTGTCTGTTGAAGAACAAGCTGAAATCGACATATGTAAAATTATTTGATCTTATTGTTACTAAAAGTAACGAACTTGGAAGTAAATTTTTGCCGGAAATAATCGTTATAGACTTTGAACAAGCGATTCACTCCAGTGTTAAGGAAAGCTTTCCAAATTCGAAGATTATTGGTTGTAGATTTCACCTGTCACAAGCGTGGTACAGAAGAATAGGACAGTTGGGGTTATCAACTGAATACAAAGATGCCAGTTCCGATATTGGAAAATGGCTACACTATGTATATGGATTAACCTTCTTGCCACATACGGAAGTAGGTGATGCATTTTCTTTTGAACTGGCGGAAGACAAACCCGTAGATGAAAGAGTTACGCTGTTCGCAGACTACCCCTGACAGAGAACTACATAGCTGAAGATTCCAAGTTTCCACCCGAGATTTGGGCAGCAAATACATCAGACACTTCACGCACCACAAACACATGTGAAAGTTTTCATTCGAAGTTTAGACAGTATTGCCCTATAAACCACCCAAATGTATATGTTTTTATAGAAGCTATTAAAGGTATGCAAAGGGATACGTATATAAAAATAAATAGTTGCAAATCAGGAGACATGCGATATACTCGAAAAAATATAGAACGCAATATAAAATTTATTAATGAAAAAATTGTTCAATTTAAAAATAAAGAAATCTCTCGTTACGATTTTATAAAGTGTATGGCCTATAAATTTAGTTATATTGTATTATAATTATTAAAATGAATTTGTTAATATATATGTATATTATGTATGCATGACTTCTTTATATGTATGTATTTATGGTACAGTAGTAGTACGCAATAAAATTGTAAAATTAAAATTCCGTAGTTTATTTCAATAATACCATGTAAAATAATATCGTGTAAGAGTGCCAAAGATAAAACATTATTTACAACTATTTCTTATTTCATACATCTAAAAACGAACTTAAAACTTTTACTATTATAATAACTGTTACAATAATATGCAATAAATACACAGCTAAATATCAGATGATTCAGGGAATTTACCGCAATTACCATAAACACCTTTTGGACAGGTCAGTTTTCACCCTGACGGGAACTCGAGTGACGGCTTAACGGACCCTAATTATGAAACAGGTAGATTGGTTATCCTGACGGGAATTCGTGTGCGTCCACAAAGTCTATTGATATTTAGTGCTTATAATTTACCTTGTCAAAATCTGGTAATATTCCACAACAACAACAACAACACAACTGATACACTGTTAACAAGAATAAATTGAAACTCTACACATATAAAAACCGATTATAAATTTTAAGAGTTTTATTTTTACGATGTAGAAAATTCATGGTCGTCGACGCGCTACTAAATTCCAAAAAATTTTTGTTTCCTATTAACTGCCACCATCATTTTAACTTGTTCATGATTCAATTGATATCACCCGCATTGTAGTTTTATCTGTTAAATAAACTCAAGTCATTGGGAAAACCCCAGATAAAATACACTTAATGTTTAGTTATAGGTATAAAAAGATATTCACTTTATATATAAATGACATTACAGGGTTTGTCCGGAAAGTAATAGGAAATAGGACTGATTTTCTTCCGCCGCGACTGTACTTTGGAGCGTGTACGCGCCGACTGGATTCGGTAGAGGGCGTTCCTAGCTAACGAACGAGTTGGTCGGTTGTCTCCGAGCACCTGGAGAGTCAGGACAGGCATTTTCGCGCGACGTGTTTCTGTGAGTGGTGCAAGCCGAAAATGCAGCGTTCGTTAGAGCAGAGGTACACGATTAAATTCTGTGTGAAACTCGGTAAATCTGCGACAGAGACGTTTGATATGATCAAGCAGGCTTACCCAGATGTTGCTTTAGCAAGTAGTGGTGTGTTTCGGTGGCACCAGGCCTTTTTGGAGGGCCGGGAAGAGGTCGCCGATGAAGACCGTACTGGAAGACCTTCGACTTCGACAAACACCGACAATGTGACTCGTGTGCGCAAAGTTTTGAACTCAGACCGTCGACTAAGTATTCGTTTAATTGCCCAGATGTTAAATTTACCAAAATCTGTGGTTCATGACATTGTGACGGTGCATTTGAACATGCGCAACGCCCCGGCTCACACTGCCTTTCTTGTGAACAGCTACCTGACCAAGGCCGGCATCCCAACGCTTCCGCAGCCGCCCTACAGCCCAGATGTGGCCCCCAGACTTTATTTTGTTTCCTCGCCTGAAAAGGCCGATGAAAGGCAAGCATTTTGAGACGGCAGAGGGGATACAAGCAGCATGCACCGCGGCTCTCAAGGCTATTCCGGAGAATGCCTACCGTGACGCCTTCAATGCTTGGAAGTGGTGTCAGATTGTCAGAGGGATTGGGATCGACATATTCCACTATTTCTAATGGCAATTCAATCGGCCATTAACGAATCAACTGGCCAAACGCCTGCGAAGGTCCTGTTCGGTCGAGAAGTGAGGCTACCATGTGACTTGGTGTTTGGTTGTAAACCTGGTGAAGAAATGGCCCGTGAACAATATGTCGCCGATCTTCAGAATCGAATGGAGAATATACACAACCTGGTGCGTGGAAAACTTCAATTATCTAGTGATCGGATGAAGAGGTACTATGACACGCTGACAATGGAAAAGAGTTACCAAGTTGGAGATTTAGTCTGGCTCTATAACCCCCGACGGCGTCGAGGTATTTGTCCCAAATTACAGAAGAACTGGGAAGGTCCATACACCATCAAGAAGAAGATTAACGATGTCATTTATCGGATCGTGAAAATTCCCAGAGGGAAACCCGTCGTGGTCCATCATGATCGTTTGGCGCCTTACCAAGGAAACCACAGTGGAGATGTGCAGCAGCTCCAAGAAGATGGTTTGGCTGGCTCAAGGAGTGTGCGGGATTCCGATTTGGGAAATAACATTCCAGGAGGAATGAATCTAAGGAGGGGGCAGTGTAACGGGATAACCGTAAAGGAAAGGACCTTAATTTGAAAGATTGTTATTCTAGAAACTCCTAAACACACTAACTAGATTAAATGATGTTTCTAGAAAATTCTAGAAAGTTCTAAACTCACTGACTAGATTAAATAATGTTTCTAGAAAGTTCTAAACACACTGACTAGATTAAATAATGTTGTATATAAGGGGATGTATGGGCAGTTAACGTCAGTTCAAGTTCAAATATTCACGAGAGTTCATTGTATTGTCAAGTAGTTAGACGTGATCCAGCAGAGTTCTGTGTATCTTAACAATTTTGTAAATAAATTGTGTAAAAGTCCCCATAAGTGTTTCAGTATTATACTATTATTATCTTTGACATCTATTTGATAAACGTTTTACTGAAATCACAATTGATTAGCAGGAAACTGTAAATCAAGTAGTTAACAATAAAGTTCCTTTTTTTGAAATTTAAAATTGCAATTAAAGTCTATTTGTTTGCAGTTGGCAGCACAGTGAATTCATTATAATTGTTGTCAATTGTCATTCGACATTAGTTACTGACATTTGACATTTCTGGTGACAAATAAAATTTTACACTTAGAATGTGCCAGTTGTCATTTGATATTTCTAACATTTAAGAGTTGACATATCTAATATTTGACATTTAATCAATCTGATATATAATATTTGACAGTTAATTTGTGGCGTTGGTTATTTGACACTTCTGACAGTTGACATATCTAATATTTGAAATTTACTATATAACATTTGAAAATTGACAGGTGGCAATTGTTATTTAGTATTTGACATTTTTGAAATTTAACAAATTTTGACATTTAACAGTTTTGACAATCAAAATATCTAATATTTGACATTTCTGACATTTAATTTGTCTGACATATAATATGTGACAGTTGACGTGTAGCATTTGCCATTTCTGATAGTTGACATATCTCATATTTGAAATTATGATATAACATTTAAAAATGAACATGTTGCTCACTAAATGGTCATTTAGTATCTGACGTTTTTGAAATTTGAAAACGTTTGACATTTAACAATTTTGACACTAAAAATACCGAATATTTGACATTTCTGCCATTTAATTTGTCTGACATATAACATTTGACAGTTGACGTGTACATTTGTCATTTCTGACAGTTGACATGTCTAATATTTAACAATTTTGAACAGCTGACATTTCTAAAATAGAGTTGACATAAGGCAATTGTAATTTGACATTTAAAATTCATGGATATCGAGGGAGCTTTCGATAAAACCACATCCTCTAAAATGATGCACTCTCTTACTGCCCTAAAACTAATCTATAATTTGGTAATTTGGTGTTTAAGGAGGTCCTTTCGCTGCAAATTAGTCAAAACAAGTGTTGTAGTCAATACTCGATAAATTAAAATAAAAAACCCATAAAAATTCCTAAAATTAAAAAATAAATAGTATATGAGGCATTGATAATTGAAGTTTTGAAAATTAAAAAAAAAAAATAGTTAAATACAGAAGTTAATTTGACTCTGTAAATTAGCTGTTAATAGCCTGTCTGTGATGTGACAACGCTGTCTCACGGTTGTTCATATTTGTCAATATTTGTATCCACACAATCCTAACCTTAACCATGTTTAAGCTTTAGCTGTCAATGTGGTGAATGAGTAAATTGAATAAAAATGCTTAATCATAATATTCGAATGTCTCGTGGCAAGGATGCTTGTAAATTTGTGAGTCTTAAACGTAAACAATGGTGTGATAATTTTGTAAGTGCAAAAAAAGAAAAGTTTACATTGAAGGAATTAGTACGCGTGCTACGCAACGTTGCCAAATGTTTTGACTCCATTTTAATGTAAGTTACTTGAGATTCTTTTGTGATTTTTAATTATTAATTTCTCAGTAAATTGCACGGTGACTGATATATTTTATTGCAAAAAAAGGAACCTGGATATTTCAAAAATCTAATTTTCAGTTTTTCTTTATTCCATCTAATCGGTGACTGATAGTATAATTCGAAAAATATCGTTAAGGACTTACTTTCTCATAAGACTCTGTACAAATACTAACATTTTAAAACTTTTTTTTTTCAAAAATTTGCACGGTAAGGTATGATTAAAACTTCACTATTCGATAAATAAGGTCTTTAACTATTAGAAAAAAATTAAATTTATTCATAATCTAATATTTTTTATTTAACATTGGCGGCGAAAGGACCTCCTTAAATGCTTTAAAATAACTATTTTATAACCAATTTAATGTTTCCGATCATTAATTTATCGAATTTAATTTCGAGGAATTTATAATTAAAAAATTTCCATCTATTACGATTTAATTAATTAAATGTTTTTACTGTTCTAAATTGCATTTTATAAAAAAGAATGTGGATCACAGAGGTAAAACTAAAAATAGTTTTCAGCAGAATAACGTCAACATTATTGTTTGCCCATTTACCTTGACATTGGTTATACGACTTTGTTTATTTAACAGAAATTTCGGATTAATGCCAATTAAAAAGTGTTTAATTTAGACCGCATTTTGATTTTTACATATTAAAATTACGAATCGACTAGTTAATATGATAATGATCGTGTAATTATTAATTAAGTTAATTAGAATAATTACACTAAATCGATATAAATTAATTTGTCATAAATATTAAATTTAGAAAGTAGATTAAATTTATCATTAGTTGTTAAAAAGCCTATTGATCAAGCGCTTAATTATACTGTCAATCTAACGTCAAATGTCAATCTTGCTACTTTTTGAACTAAAATGTCAAACTATAAACTACCAATCTTGTCAATAAACAAACTATTCCCTATTTTTGACAGTAAACTATCAATCAACTGTCAATATAAAGTCAAATGTTAATCTTGTCACTTTTCACAATAAAATGTCAAAATATAAATTGTCAATTGTGTCAATAAACAAACTATTCACTATTCTTGACAGTAAACTCATTAACCTGTCAATATATAACGTCAAATATACCCTGGATACGATTTTCATTGCCGATTTAGACGCAACTTTGGGGTATGTCTCTTTATCCGAGATGATCTTTGCTGCCAACGAGAGGAAACACTTGAACCGACAGGGTTTGATGTAATGTGGTTTAAAATATCTACGCAGAAAATCACCAAGTTTATCTGCTGCCTTTACCGTCCTCCAAGCGACACCCAATACAGAGCCCTTTTCTCATCACTAGCCAACACAATCGACTTCTTGCAAACCAACCATCCAAATACCGAAGTTGCTATCTTTGGAGACTTTAACGTCCATAATGTCAACTGGCTTAAATACTCAAATACCAACGATGAACAAGGCCGTGAGGCAGAATCATTCGCGATCAGTTCTGGCTTAACTCAACTCGTAGAAGAACCAACGCGGATACCAGACCGAGATGGTGATTTTGCTAGTCTGTTGGATCTTTTTTTGACATCAAACCCAGACTTATACACTATCTCCGTTCAGTCTCCGCTAGGATCTTCCGATCACAAACTTATTTCAACACTAAGCGAGCTACCAATTTGTTCTGAGCAGCCTCCTAAACCTCGCAAGATTTGGCATTACAGATCAGCCAGGTGGGAAGACCTGAAGAACCATTTTCACACTTTTCCTTGGCTGAACGTGTGCTTTTCTTCTGAAGATCCATCCGTTTGTGCTCAAGAGGTCTCCGATGTCATTCTAACTGGCATGGAAGCCTTTATTCCTTATTCCAATAAGCGCCATTCTAACGGCAAGCCCTGGTTTAGCAAAAACTGCGAGCGCGCAGTCAGATCTAAAAATCTAGCTTACCGACAGTGGCGTAAAAATCCAACGGCTGAGAATCGCACCACCCTTGTTACCGCTCGAAACCAGTGTAAGCAAACGATAGATCAAAGCAAAGAGACGCATAACACGAGGATCAAAAACAAACTTCTTGCCAGTCCTAACGGATCTAGGTCCTTTTGGTCAGTCGCTAAGGCCGTCAGTCAAAATTTTACCAAATCAAATATTCCACCTCTAACACGTTCCGACGGCACAATAGCAACCACAGCCGGAGATAAAGCGAACTTACTGGCAGAACTATTTTCTTCTCATTCCAACGTAGACTTTCAGGGAAAAACACCACCGAACATTCCAGCAGTTCAATCGGAAATGACTGATATCGTATTCCGTCAGCGTCCTGTCAAACGAATTCTTAAAGGGCTCGATGTCAGGAAAGCTTCTGGTCCAGATGAAATTCCTATTATAGTGCTCAAGGAATGCGCTGATGAGCTAACACCAATATTTTGTAGACTTTTTAACCTATCCTACCAAAAAGAAATATTTCCATCTTGCTGGAAGAAGGCAAGAGTTCAGCCTATACCAAAGAAAGGCAAGAAAACCATGCCAAACAACTATCGACCTGTCGCATTGCTTTCAGTTATATCAAAAGTGATGGAGAAAGCTATTAACCAACAACTTCTAAAGTACCTAGAGGGCCTTAATATTATCAGCGACCATCAGTACGGCTTTCGTAAGTCCAGATCAACAGGAGACCTCCTAGCATATGTCACCCATCTTTGGAGCAACGCAGTCGAACATCATGGGGAGTCCCGGGCTATTGCACTAGACATTTCTAAAGCATTTGATCGTGTCTGGCACGAGGGGCTCCTAAGTAAACTGCGATCCTACGGTATGCCCGGTCGATTCTGTTCATGGCTTTCTAGCTTTCTTCAGGACCGTTCTCTGCAAGTGGCGATTGACGGGTTTCTCTCGGACACCTTTACCATCAATGCTGGTGTTCCTCAGGGGTCCATATTATCCCCAACCCTCTTCTTACTATACATTAACGACCTTCTAGCGAAGACAGAAAATCCAATTTATACCTTTGCTGACGACAGCACACTTATCTCATCGTTTACTTTGAATTCTCGAACATCGGCTGCTAACGCACATCTTCGCAGACAGCATGAAGTATCACGACTCAATAAAGACCTGGAAGAAATTTTGTCTTGGGGTGACAGTAACCAAGTCGAATTTAACGCTAAAAAACCCAGGCAGCAGTTTTCTCTAAGAAGGTTAACATTGCAGAACCAGATATAGTCATGGCAGGACACGCAATTCCACTGGCTTCGTCTATTAACTTACTGGGTGTCAATCTGGGAGGAGATATGTCTTGGCATAATCACGTGGTAACAATCGCCAGAACAGCTTCTCAGAAACTCGGTGTACTTTTCCGTACCAAAAAGCTGTATACACCACAACAACTTTTGACACTCTACAAAGCCCAGATTCGACCATCACTGGAATACTGCTCTCATGTCTGGAGTTCTGCACCGAAGCATACCCTTCGGTTGTCGGATTCCATCCAAAGGAGAGCCATTCGCCTGATCGGTGACCACGAGCTAACCAAGAACCTCGACAGCTTAGAACATCGAAGACAAGTTGGTGATTTGACCCTCTTTTACAAATATTTCCATGGCAAGTGTTCTACTGACATTGCCCGCTTGATTCCACCTAGAGCAATTCATAGCAGAAATACACGACAAACCACTTCCGCCCATCCCTATGTGGTTCAACTTAATACTCCTCGAACATCATTGTTTAAGAACTCTTTCTTCTGGAGGACATCCTCTTTGTGGAACGGCCTTTCTGAGGCCGTATTTCCCACCGAATATAACCTTCAACGATTCGAGAACAACGTGAATCGCTTTCTTCGCACACGCACCGCTCTCAGAGCGCCTTAAAGGATTTTTCCTGTAGTGCTTGTGCTTGACCATAAAAAAAAAAAATGTCAATATATAACGTCAAATGTCAATCTATTCACTTTTCACACTAAAATGTCAAAATATAAACTGTCAGTCTTATTAATAAACAAACTATTCACTATATTTCACAGTATACTGTGATTAAAGTGTCAATATAACGTCAAATGTCAATCTTGTGACTTTTCACAATCTGTCAATCTTGTCAATAAACTACTATTTTTGACAGTAAAGACTCGTTCTTATCATAGATAACCTAACTTTTTATTATTGGACCAAACAATATAGTCCGACCACTCATTTTATGGTAAAAAAGTCTCAAAAATCCAAAAAAGCTATCAAATCTTTCCTATCTTTATCCAAATTAATATATGAATTTTTTATCATTCGATTAAATTCTGACAATTTGTATCTGATTTACATATATTTTAATGTAACAAGTTATATGGAATTTATTATTAAGAGAAACGTAACAATAACAACAACAGAGCGAACAATAGGTGGAATTTATTATTAAGGGAAACGTAACAATAACAACAACAGATCAAACAATAGGTATCGAAAATCCAATATAGCTACCAAATCTTTCCTATCTTTATCCAAATTAATATATGAATTTTTTATCATTCGATTAAATTCTGACAATTTGTATCTGATTTACATATATTTTAATGTAACAAATTATATGGAATTTATTATAAAGAGAAACGTAACAATAACAACAACAGAGCGAACAATAGGTGGAATTTATTATTAGGGGAAACGTAACAATAACAACAACAGAGCAAACAATAGGTATCGAAAATCCAATATAGCTACCAAATCTTTCCTATCTTTATCCAAATTAATATATGAATTTTTTATCATTCGATTAAATTCTGACAATTTGTATCTGATTTACATATATTTTAATGTAACAAATTATATGGAATTTATTATTAAGAGAAACGTAACAATAACAACAGCAGAGCGAACAATAGGTGGAATTTATTATTAAGGGAAACGTAACAATAACAACAACAGAGCAAACAATAGGTATCGAAAATCCAATATAGCTACCAAATCTTTCCTATCTTTATCCAAATTAATATATGAATTTTTTATCATTCGATTAAATTCTGTCAATTTTTATCTGATTTACATATATTTTAATGTAACAAATTATATGGAATTTATTATTAAGAGAAACGTAACAATAACAACAACAGAGTGAACAATAGGTGGAATTTATTATTAAGGGAAACGTAACAATGACAACAACAGAGCAAACAATAGGTATCGAAAATCCAATATAGCTACCAAATCTTTCCTATCTTTATCCAAATTAATATATGAATTTTTTATCATTCGATTAAATTCTGTCAATTTGTATCTGATTTACATATATTTTAATGTAACAAATTATATGGAATTTATTATTAAGAGAAACGTAACAATAACAACAACAGAGTGAACAATAGGTGGAATTTATTATTAAGGGAAACGTAACAATGACAACAACAGAGCAAACAATAGGTATCGAAAATCCAATATAGCTACCAAATCTTTCCTATATTTATCCATATTAATATATGAATTTTTTATCATTCGATTAAATTCTGACAATTTGTATCTGATTGACATATATTTTAATGTAACAAATTATATGGAATTTATTATTAAGAGAAACGTAACAATAACAACAACAGAGCGAACAATAGGTGGAATTTATTATTAAGGGAAACGTAACAATAACAACAACAGAGCAAACAATAGGTATCGAAAAACCAATATAGCTATCAAATCTTTCCTATCTTTATCCAAATTAATATATGAATTTTTTATCATTCGATTAAATTCTGACAATTTGTATCTGATTTACATATATTTTAATGTAACAAATTATATGGAATTTATTATTAAGAGAAACGTAACAATAACAACAACAGAGCGAACAATAGGTGGAATTTATTATTAAGGGAAACGTAACAATAACAACAACAGAGCAAACAATAGGTATCGAAAATCCAATATAGCTATCAAATCTTTCCTATCTTTATCCAAATTAATATATGAATTTTTTATCATTCGATTAAATTCTGACAATTTGTATCTGATTTACATATATTTTAATGTAACAAATTATATGGAATTTATTTTTAAGAGAAACGTAACAATAACAACAACAGAGCGAACAATAGGTGGAATTTATTATTAAGGGAAACGTAACAATAACAACAACAGAGCAAACAATAGGTATCGAAAAACCAATATAGCTATCAAATCTTTCCTATCTTTATCCAAATTAATATATGAATTTTTTATCATTCGATTAAATTCTGACAATTTGTATCTGATTTACATATATTTTAATGTAACAAATTATATGGAATTTATTATTAAGAGAAACGTAACAATAACAACAACAGAGCGAACAATAGATGGAATTTATTATTAAGGGAAACGTAACAATAACAACAACAGACCAAACAATAGGTATCGAAAATCCAATATAGCTACCAAATCTTTCCTATATTTATCCATATTAATATATGATTTTTTATCATTCGATTAAATTCTGACAATTTGTATCTGATTGACATATATTTTAATGTAACAAATTATATGGAATTTATTATTAAGAGAAACGTAACAATAACAACAACAGAGCGAACAATAGGTGGAATTTATTATTAAGGGAAACGTAACAATAACAACAACAGAGCAAACAATAGGTATCGAAAATCCAATATAGCTATCAAATCTTTCCTATCTTTATCCAAATTAATATATGAATTTTTTATCATTCGATTAAATTCTGACAATTTGTATCTGATTTACATATATTTTAATGTAACAAATTATATGGAATTTATTATTAAGAGAAACGTAACAATAACAACAACAGAGCGAACAATAGGTGGAATTTATTATTAAGGGAAACGTAACAATAACAACAACAGAGCAAACAATAGGTATCGAAAATCCAATATAGCTATCAAATCTTTCCTATCTTTATCCAAATTAATATATGAATTTTTTATCATTCGATTAAATTCTGACAATTTGTATCTGATTTACATATATTTTAATGTAACAAATTATATGGAATTTATTATTAAGAGAAACGTAACAATAACAACAACAGAGCGAACAATAGATGGAATTTATTATTAAGGGAAACGTAACAATAACAACAACAGAGCAAACAATAGGTATCGAAAATCCAATATAGCTATCAAATCTTTCCTATCTTTATCCAAATTAATATATGAATTTTTTATCATTCGATTAAATTCTGACAATTTGTATCTGATTTACATATATTTTAATGTAACAAATTATATGGAATTTATTTTTAAGAGAAACGTAACAATAACAACAACAGAGCGAACAATAGGTGGAATTTATTATTAAGGGAAACGTAACAATAACAACAACAGAGCAAACAATAGGTATCGAAAAACCAATATAGCTATCAAATCTTTCCTATCTTTATCCAAATTAATATATGAATTTTTTATCATTCGATTAAATTCTGACAATTTGTATCTGATTGACATATATTTTAATATAACAAATTATATGGAATTTATTATTAAGAGAAACGTAACAATAACAACAACAGAGCGAACAATAGGTGGAATTTATTATTAAGGGAAACGTAACAATAACAACAACAGAGCAAACAATGGGTATCGAAAATCCAATATAGCTACCAAATCTTTCCTATCTTTATCCAAATTAATATATGAATTTATTATCATTCGATTAAATTCTGACAATTTGTATCTGATTTACATATATTTTAATGTAACAAATTATATGGAATTTATTATTAAGAGAAACGTAACAATAACAACAACAGAGCGAACAATAGATGGAATTTATTATTAAGGGAAACGTAACAATAACAACAACAGAGCAAACAATAGGTATCGAAAATCCAATATAGCTACCAAATCTTTCCTATATTTATCCATATTAATATATGAATTTTTTATCATTCGATTAAATTCTGACAATTTGTATCTGATTTACATATATTCTAATGTAACAAATTATTTTCCTTTGATACATAAATCAGTTTAATACTGGAGACTAAAATACGAAATTCATTATATCTGCATAACTGTAATTTACAACTGTTCGCAGTTCGTTCCGAGTTTGTAATAGGATGTAAAATATTTACGTTATGGTTGCAAGTTTTGGAAGGACAGAATTCTATTTACTCGACATACGTTAAAATCTAGTGTAAATGTTGTTTAAATCCTTAGTTATTTATAGCTCAAATTCCATTAAAATAAATAATAAAATAAACGTAATTGGTAAACAGGATACAGGAGTGATTTTTATCACTATATACAAGGTTTGTTCAGAAAGAAACAAACATTTTTTTCCTAATTTACTGTTACGAGCCAGTCCGGATCTGTCGCCTAAAGGTGTGAGGTGTTGTTTGATTTCTCAGAAGCTCCGTCGACTCAAGTTCACTGCGGAAGATCCAGATAATTCAAATAGCTCTGGAATGTTCTATTTTGTTCGATTCTAAAAATGTAACGTTAGCAAGGTTCTAGAAGGAATTAATCTGGTATATAAGGACCGCTCGTTTTTTTTTCTTAACATACCTCGTATTTAGTCGAATAAAAAAAAGCTTTTAAATATTTCCATTTTATTGCTTTGCTAGCTATTGTGGTTGAACTTTATTAATGAATAGAATAAACGATTAAGTCGGAACAAAGATCATTTTTCAAAACAGTTATTCTCTGTTTTGTTTAACAATACCTTTTACAAGTTATAATACATTGAATAGAAACTCATTTACCTTTTTAAAACTCTATTTCGATGAAACACGAATCTGTAAAAAAAATAAAAATATTAGATAATGTAGGCATAATACATTTTTATTAATTCCAGTGGACTTATTATTAAGAGAAACGTAACAATAACAACAATAGATCGAACAATAGAAAAGGTACCAGGAAGGTAAATATTGAAACACTTATGGGGACTTTTACACAATTTATTTACAAAATTGTTAAGATACACTGAACTCTGCTGGATAACGTCTAACTACTTGACAATACAATGAACTCTTGTGAACATTTGAACTTGAACTCCCGTTAACTGCCCATGCATCACCTTATATACAACTTTATTTAATCTAGTTAGTGTGTTTAGATCTTTCTAGAATTTTCTAGAAACATTATTTAAAATGGTCAGTTGATTTTTAGAAACTTCTAAAAATCAACTGTCAATAACAATCTTTTAAATTAAGGTCCTTTCCTTTACGGTTATCCCGTTACACTGCCCCCTTAGATTCATTCCTCCTGGAATGTTATTTCCTACATCGGAATCCCGCACACTCCCTGAGCCAGCCAAACCATCTTCTTGGAGTTGCTGCGCATCTCCACTGTGGTTTCCCTGGTAAGGCGCCAAACGATGATGATGGACCACGACGGGTTTCCCTCTGGGAATTTTCACGATCCGATAAATGACATCGTTAATCTTCTTCTTGATGGTGTAAGGACCTTCCCAGTTCTTTTGTAATTTGGGACAAATACCTCGACGCCGTCGGAGGTTATAGAGCCAGACTAAATCTCCAACTTGGTAACTCTTTTCCATTGTCCGTGTGTCATAGTACCTCTTCATCCGATCACTAGATAATGGTAGTTTTCCACGCACCAGGTTGTGTATATTCTCCATTCGATTCTGAAGGTCGGCGACATATTGTTCACGGGCCATTTCTTCGCCAGGTTTACAACCAAACACCAAGTCATATGGTAGCCTCATTTCTCTACCGAACAGGACCTTCGCAGGCGTTTGGCCAGTTGATTCGTTGATGGCCGATCGAATTGCTATTAGAAATAGTGGAATATGTCGGTCCCAATCCCTCTGACAATCTGACACCACTTTTGACAGATAGTTGGTTATAGTCCGGTTCATTCGTTCCACCATTCCATCAGACTGAGGATGCATCGTTGTGGTTCTCGTTTTGCGTATGCCTTATCTTTGGCAAACTTCTTGAAACAGCTTGCTCTCAAAATTTCTCCCTTGGTCTTAGTGTAATTCTAGTGGTACTCCAAATCGGCTTACGAATTCTTCAACTAATATATCTGCTAAAGTGGTGGCTTCCTGATTGGGAACTGCATAGGCTTCAACCCATCTAGTGAAGTAGTCCATTACAACAAAGATGTATTTGTTTCCTTCATCGGTCTGTGGAAGTGGCCCCAATACCTCTACTGCGATTCTTTCAAAAGGATTCCAACCAGGTATTGCTGCATTTCCGCCTTCGGTTTTCGGTGCGGACCGTTACTGGCAGCACATGTAGTGCATTTACGACACCAATCTTTAACATCATTAGTGCAATTTACCCAGTAAAATCTATCTCGGATCTTTTGCAGCGTTTTCGTGATACCCAGATGTTCTCCAGAACTATCATTATGCATCTGTTTTAAAATTTCTGGTACAGCATTTCTTGGGACCACTATTTGTTTCCTTGTTTCTGTGCCCTCGGAATTTTCTACAAGTCTTTTAACGAGCCTACCGTCCAAAATTAAAGAGTTCCATTGGGACCAGTAGGCTTTTAAAGCAGGAGAGGATGAGGATATCTCTCTCCACAGCGGACGACGGTCCATTCTTTTCCACTCCCGAATCTTTCTCAGAACGGGATCGTTTTCTTGTTGCTCCTCCAGCATAGAGCTCTCGTCTTCTGGCACAACCTTAACTAAGGCAAGTTGTTCCTCGTTCTGCTCCATACGGGTACAATGGGGGCAAGTATTTCTTATGTGGCCTAGTTTTCCGCAGTTCCAGCACCTCACTGGGCGCCTTCTTTTTGAAGAACACTTCATTAACCTCTCCACTACCGCTTCGACTTCGCTGACGGCATAAACGGCATGGTCGAAATTACCAGTGTCTTCCATTAGTCGAGCAGTTGCATGTGAGGCCTCCGTCGCCGTATCGAACTCCAGGGCAATGGTCAAGGCGTTTACAAGAGATCTCGGCCTCGCTAATTGTACAGCCCGTTGCAATTCGGCCTCTCGAAGACCATCGGTAAAGGTTTGGATCGCCAGGCACTCCAGAAAATCTTCCGCTGCATTTGGATACGCAAACCGTACCATTTTTTCCACTTTAGCTTTGAACTCCTGGATAGTTTCTCCATTTTTCTGCTTCCTGCTTTTCAACTGCACTAGGTATACCGGTTCTAGATGACTTTGACCATAACGCATCTCTAGACGATTCACCAATAGCTCAAAATTGTCAACCTCATCCGGTGTCAATATATGCAGGACGTCTAAAGCCTCGCCTCGCAGAGCCATGGTTAGGAACAATGCCTTCTCCTGGGGTGACTATCCATTCGCTCTGGCCACTGCGTCAAATTGTTTTAGGTAATTTGACCAGGAAGTCATCCCGTCGAAGGTCGGGGGTTTTATCGTCATTCGTACCTTGGCCGCCTCTTCGTTTCCTCGTCGTTCGACGTCTATGTGACCGGTTTCCCTCCTTTCTGCATTTCCGTCGCCGTGGTGGATGATTTGGTTTCGGCGACAAGCTTCCAGTTCTTGCTGAAGCTTCCTTATTTCGGACTGCATTTGCTGGTTGACGTCTCGCAGGTTGGCTACTTGTTAATTCAAGTTGGCCACTTACTGATTTTGCTCGTCTCGCAAGCTGGACACTTGCTGATTTTGTTCGTCTCGCAAGCTGGACACTTGCTGATTTTGTTCGTCACGAAGAGTGTACATTTCGGAGCGCAAATGCGATATTTGCTGGGAGAAGGAACTGGATAACTCTTCTGGTAGGGTAGCCATCCGTTGTGATAGCTGGGACATATCTTCGCGCTGGCTCTTCATCTGACTGGAAAGCTCCTCTTGCTGGCTCTTCATCTGACTGGATAGCTCCTCTTGTTGGCTCGTCATTCGTTGCGACAGCTGGGACATATCTTCGCGCTGGCTCTTCATCTGACTGGATAGCTTCTCTTGCTGGCTCGTCATTCGTCCTGATAGCTCCTCTTGCAGCCGGGAAAGTTGTTGAGTTTGTTCTTCTTGCAGCCGGGAAAGTTGTTGAGTTAGTTCAGAATTTGCTTTTTGAACTGGGTCTTCGAACTCCACAGTGTCAGGGTCCAAATTATTATTTACGTAGTATTCACGGAGCCTTCTCAACAATACGGATTTGCTCCCAGTAGTTTCCAACTCTACTTCTTCAAGCTCTCTTCTGAGCTCAGCCACCAATAGTTCATTTATTTTTTTTCCAGGCATTCTTGTATCTTCACCCCACACCTGACACCAATTTGAAACACTTATGGGGACTTTTACACAATTTATTTACAAAATTGTTAAGATACACTGAACTCTGCTGGATAACATCTAACTACTTGACAATACAATGAACTCTTGTGAACATTTGAACTTGAACTCCCGTTAACTGCCCATGCATCCCCTTATATACAACTTTATTTAATCTAGTTAGTGTATTTAGATCTTTCTAGAATTTTCTAGAAACATTATTTAAAATGGTCAGTTGACTTTTAGAAACTTCTAAAAATCAACTGTCAATAACAATCTTTTAAATTAAGGTCCCTTCCTTTACGGTTATCCCGTTACAATATTATAATAGTTAACATAAAATTAAACACTATTTGAAGCTTAAATTTAAACAATAGGTGTTCCCAACTACGTCTTGTAACGATTACAGATTCCAGAATAATAACGAATTGTATTATCGAATAAACGATTGTGTAGACATCATACATTTTTAATAATTCCAAATTTATTATTAAGAGAAACTTAACAATAACAACAACAGAGAAAATGATAATGATGCACCATAAGTTAAAAACATTACAATATTAAAAACCGACAATCTAAATAAAATAAGCACAGATTAATAAACAGATACGAAACTGGCGATTCGTGCTCGTTGACCTTGAACGTAGCGATAGTCTGATTGGTCAGGATTCAAATGCAAAATGACAGATTTTACTACGAATTTACTACTATGTTACTTATGTGTATAAAAAGTAACTGATATATTACCAATAATCATAATGTCTATAACAGCTCATTAATATAATTTTTAAAAATACCGCACTTTTATTTTTTTTTTTTTAAATTAACTAATGAAGAACAAACAAATGTTTATAGAGAACAATAAAGAAAAAACGACGAACAAACGATACAATAAAAAAAATGATTTTTAATAATAAAAGTGTGAGGTGTCAAGGGACACACGGATGGAACGAAGTTCCTTTCGATTAATTAGTGAAGGAATTAGTAATTTGTAAACACAACAGAGTGTTTATACATACATAAGCATTTATTATTGTCTGTATAAAATCTCTACTTACCTAACAGTTCGTTTCTTTAAACAAAAGTGTCCATTTATACAATACCAGAGCTTTAGATAACACATCTTTTTAGAATTACTTTTTATAATTTAAAACAGGAATTAACAATTCAATACAAAATTTTAAAATTAAAATATTTGACAGTAACTGACAGTTAAGGTAATTTGACGTAGGTACCTAAATAGTCAAGTTACGAACTATTTTTAAAATGTTTATGAATTTATTAATTTATAAAAACAGGATGAAATAAAATGTAATACTATTATAGTTAATTATTATTTTTTCTACAGTATTTTCTTTTAATTTAAAATAGTGTCTTTTTAATTGTAATATATCTATCTATGAGAGAGGGAGAGAGAGTTATTTATTTTTTGGTCTGTGAGAGAGAGAAACATGCGTGTGTCGTGTCATAGTGTCGTGACAACTTATGGTATGAATTTTTTTTGGCTACCTCCTAGCGTCAGTCGTAACTGTTCGTAACGCGCGAAAGGGAACTTCGTTCCAAAAAGTTTCAACTAAGTTATTAATAAAGCGTTATCGGTGCTTGTTCATGCATTTTTAAATTGGACTATTATTTTAAAATTTTGGTTATAAACACAAACTATCATTTTTATTTAGAATTCATATTCTCTGTGTGTGTGTAAAAATAATTTTTAAATTTTATGTTTGATTAACCACAGATAGGGCACGTCCCTATTTACAAAAAAAGTATAAGTGTTCTCTTGTGTGTCTGCATATACATATTTTTCGATTTTTTTATAATATCGTATTATAAATTTCAATTTAATGTTACTATGTCGTAATACAGAGTTAATTTATTTTTAATTACTAATTTTAAGATAAGTGCGGGTAAGGAAAAGTTCTTATTAAATTTTTAAATTTTAGAAAGTATAGGTACATAAAATAATATATTAAATGATAATAAAGAGAAACTAGAAACAGCAGGACTCGAATCTGCACCCAACGCCTCTACGCGGCAACGCTGTAACAACAAATCTATGAATCTTGTCACGGGTCAAATTCGCTCTAGTATAACTAAATTCTTACCTTATAAATCCGTCATTATTAAAGGTTTACTCGAGTCTGGAACCAGTTGATTTAGATCGATTATAGATAATCGCCAGCTATTATTTATTATTCTGGCCATAAATTATTCCTGATATCGCTGGAATTATTTTTAGAAGTATATTTATTAAAATTCAGTTTATGAATCCTTGGGGTTATGTTTTTATTTTCACCCGGCCGAGGTACTATTTCTCTTCTTTTGTCGATAACTCGACGTATAGTGTTCTACAGTCAGTGTTCCGTTATATTTCTATCTTGCTTAATAAAATTGAAAATGAACGAGGAATTAGGTAATGTTGAGATTTTTATTGATATCTTGATAAATAATAAGATTAGTCGTATCTAACGACGTTTGTTCGTAAATTGGTAGCTGAAGAGCCTACGGTTATTGTCCCTATAGTAGTAGAGGCCACCTCTTATTTCGACGTGTGTCAAATTCCGTGAACGTTGATATGTAAGAATCCGTTCTTTCGATTACCAGCCTTTGTCTTGAAAACGTGGCAGTGAGAAGAGTTTATGGGTTTAAGTTGAAATCTCTGTTCATCGGAGTCAATTAATCTTGGATTTACAAAATTAAGCCCTGTTTTCCTATCGAATAGTATTGGAGTGAGATTTCCAGTGGTTTTGTTGGATTTGTAGGGAAAGCGCTTTAGCGGATTTTAGGAAATCTTCTGTGGTGAGTAACACGTTATTTATTCATGTGGTTGTTCGATTCTTATGGTTCTTTTGTTCCCTATGAGTGTAGGTAGCCCATAGAGCAGACAGTAGGGAAATTTGGTAATTTAAAACCGTTCGGACAGTAAATTGTGGTAGAATTCCCGATTAGTGCAATTAGCAACGAGAATATTGTTCCACCCGTTTACCAGCCAGGGGTGTCACGAGTTTAAAGAAATAAAACAACCCTATCTTAATAGGTGAGTTACTATATTATATTTTTTTTATATAAGATTAATAACGCCATATAGTCGCAATTTTAGTTTTAATATCTTGATTTTACATGTATATTTCTTTGTGTATTGTATGTAGGTTTATTTATGTAAAACTAGACTCCTTTTTGCTTATTCTTTTACTATCATAAATTAATTTTATGTTAAATTTTGATTTAATTTATTGTTATAGTTTTGTCGTGACTGGCAAGTCAAATTTAAGTTTGTTGAGTACATTTAAATCATTATCTTTGATCATTAATTGTAAATTCAGAGAAGTCAGCTTCTAAATATTGTATTATTCAATTAAATTCATTTTTATTCTTTCATTGTTGTGCAAAAATAAGCTAATGTGTTCAAATTGTATTAAAGTCAGTAAAGTCAATTAATTCGAGGAGTCATTTAAATTTGTTTGAGCTATTATTAATTCCAAATTACGATTTTAGGGTCCTAGTTATAGGCTGAAATCCTAGATACAGGTATAAATCCTAGTTAAGGGTTTAAGTCCTAGTTTTTGGTTGAGTTTTGATTGCGGACCTGATACTTAGTCGAGCTTAAGTTAGTTGTGATTGGTGCAAGCCTATTGGTTCTGGGAACAGGCTTGAATTTGGTACCGGCCTAAGTATTGGAGAAGCCTAGGACGACGAGGAATTGTATCTAGATTATCAGATAAGCTAATTAGATTTAAGGCGCAACTATAGTTTTAGTTAAGATCAATTTTTCTTGTTTATATTTTTTTTTTATATTGCGTGTGATCACACATTTTGGGATAAAATTCTATTTTATTATTATTCATATATTCTTTTTTTTTATATAAATATCAATAGCGTTGTCAAGCACGAGGCTTGACAGTTTTGTAATTCTTAATATTTTTATTAAAGAAGGGTCTAATTGAGATTTTGTTTTATTTAACTCACTTTATCGTCGCTTTCTTTTATTGTGTAATTCAATTAGAGCTGTTTAATATTCAAAATTTATTTAATTATCTCCAGTGGGTGAAGTAGTGTCTGGAACATCAGGGGTTTCCGATTTTAACCGTACAAATCGGTGGCGCACTCACTTTATTTTGGTACTTACCCTCTACGGCTGAGCTGGGCACAATTTGCCAGTAGAGAAACCACTACCGATCTCAGCTGGAGTTGGATTTAAATTGGAATAAATTGATTAACCTTTTTATTAACTTTTCAAAATTTGATTTTGTTTTTAATTTCATTAAAATACGTGGCAATCTCTAGCCATCAATTCGCTTTTTGGTCGTTAAATTCAACTCATGTCACATTTGACACTTATTCGCTTTCTCCTAAAGCACACATAGCATGACGTAAATGAGGGAGAGATTTTATAAAATCGACAAATGAAATATCAAACTCTTAAGTCACTTTTTTTTGTGAACTGTCTTATATTTTATTCGGTTAGAAGACCGGATTTAGGGGTAAGTGGTTTGGTGGTTACAACGATTTAAAGGATTACGCTTTCAATAGCTTCCCCCACTCTCATTAACGTGGGTACACTAATGAACTTTAGATCAAATTGATCTTTGTAATTTGTTACCAAAATTATACATTAACTTTCGATTACGCCTTCTCGTGGTTAATTGGGGAACTTTTCTATGTCTAGTTAATCGTTATTACATTTCGATTTATAGGTCATATTACAATAATTATATAAAAGAAAAACAGAAAAAAAACTTCCCTCTCGCGTGATCGATCCCATTACGATAACCCAACAGAACTGTCACAATTAGACGCTTATCCAATTCAGCTACCATCAACTTATATGAAAACTTTCAAAATGATAATATCTATACACAACTTAAATCATATTTAATTTAATAACAATTCAATATAATTTTAAGAGAAGGACAAAGAGACAAAGAATACGGCGAAAACAAGAAAACGCTATTGAACTCAATCCTTAAGCTTTCTACCAAAATCATTGTAAACAGAATCATGGAAAAGGTGCCAATATTCCACAGGAAAATATTCAAGAAAACCCTAAGGTTTTTCCATTTAATATTAAGAGAAACGTAACAATAACAACAACAGAGCGAACAATAGAAGAGGTACCATGTAGGTAAATATAATAGTTAACATAAAATTAAACACTATTTGAAGCTCAAATTTAAAAAATAGATGTTCCCAACTACATTTTGTAACGATTACAGATTCCAGAATAATAATAATGAATTGTATTGTAGAATAACAGATTGTGTAGACATTATACATTTTTATTAATTCCAATGGAATTTATTATTAAGAGAAACGTAGCAATAACAACAACAGAGCAAAAAATAGGAAAGGTACATAGGATATGAAAAACAATCAATGATTTTTCTTAAAAAAGGTCATTTGCTGACAATGGCTAACTTCTTACCGCATCGGCACACTTCGCCAGATTTTTCAGGTATGATTTTGATGCGGCAACGTTGCCCACCGAAGTTGGTACCCAGTTACATAGTAGAGTTGCGAACGCAATGTAATATTCAAGAGAAGGGGTATGCTGAATGCACCCTTCTTGATGCACCCCCTTTATGAATATAGGAATGCAGGTTTGGAATTAAAAAAATTGAAATGTTTTAAGATTTGAAAATTTTTTGTCCTATATTTCAGTCCAATCGGGGACATCCTGTATAAATGTTTATTATATAGCAATATCTATCATTTAGAAATATTAATTAATAGTTTTGTGTTTAATTAATAGTTTATAATATTATCACAAATATTATTATAAAACGAGTAACGTCATAGGTAGCACCCCTTCTCACTTTTTCTACGCAGCCTCGCTCCACCCTTATGTGCGACGTTGCCGTACTTATCAGGAGTTCTCCTTCTATGTACTTCTTCGTCACACAAAATCTGGCGAAGTGTGCCGGATTCCTTCTTACGAACATTGTCAAAATTAGGTTAATTCTTAAATTCCTTGTCTGTGCATGTTTTAACTTCTATTGAGACTTACTATTGTTTGTTTATATTTTATTTTACGTTTTAAAATCATTTATTAACACTTATTTAAAAGAAGATATGCACAGCGCAAGGTTAACAAGGTTATTGAATATTAAATTGAATTTGAAATTTTCATTACTTTATATACAGATCTGTTTAATTTAAACAATTACTTATTATTGTTAACATTTACTTTGTAAATATATATTAATATAATTGCATAGTGATAACCTTTCTTATTAATCTATTACGATGAGAATTCGATTCCACACTAAATGTTACATCGCTCGAAAAAGAGTTTTATTATAAAAATTATTACATTCGAATGCTCCCCCTTCAATATACTCCCCTTCCTTAGCCACACGTCTTTCCAGACGTTTTTGATTTTAACTGTCAAATGTCAACTACCAAATACAAACTGTTGAATGTCAAATGTCATATTTCAAATCCTAGCTCTCAACTGTAAACTGTCAAATATTGATTCTCAACTCTCAAATGTCAAATTACAGTAATGACAAATGAAAACTGCCATATATAAGCTGCTAAATGTTAAATATTAAAAAGGTCAACTTTCAGAATTGTCAAAATCCAGAAATTTCAAATGTCAGAATTATGAAATGACAAATGCCACACGTCAACTGTGAAATGTTATATGTCAGACAAATTAAATGTCAGAAATGTCAAATATTAGATATTTTGATTGTCAAAACTGTTAAATGTCAAAATATCTCAAATTTTAAAAATGTCAAATACTAAATGACAATTGCAACATGTCAATTTAAAAATGTTATATCATAAATATCAAATATTAGATATGTCAACTGTCAGAAATGTCAAATAACCAATGCCACAAATGAACTTTTAAATATTACATAACAGATTGATTAAATGTCAGAAATGTCAAATATTAGATATGTCAAGTTCTAAATGTCAGAAATATCAAATGATAACTGGCACATTTTAACTGTCAAATTTTGAAAATAACACATAAAACACTTGTGTCAAATGTCAGTAATGTCAAATGACAATTGACAACTGCCAAATATCAACTGTCAAATGTTATATGTCAAATGATTAAAATGACTACTTACTTTTGAATATACGAGGGAATTAAAAAATCTTTACTTACCCAATACGTTTTAGTAGATTTATATCTACTATTCAGCTGGTTCGCAAGTCACGACTTCGGGAAAATTTCACTACAGTTTTTCGTTTTGGGCCCCCCTGACCTCAAAAACACCTTCCGTTCAAAAGTTTATAAATATATATATATATATATATATATATATATATATGTATATATATATGTATAGTTCCGATATAACGAAATCTGTGGACACGATAGCGGTCGCATTTCTTAACGGATCGAAATGAAATTTGGTACAAAAATCAATCGTCCAAAAATCTCGGTCGAGTTCGTTAATGGGCCAAATCGGTAAGGCCGTTTGGGCGTGACATTAAATCAAAATGGAAAAAACTTCGTAACTTTTTTACTTCACCCTGTACAAAAAAATGTTACAGGACTTTTTTGTTTGTCTTAAAGAGACCTACAACTTTTATCTAAAACGTATACTTTTAATATATTCAGTTAATATAAATCTACTGATGCGCCTGGCTTACCAAGGGCCATTTTTTTTTATTGATCAAAGCAGATTTAATCTTCGGAAACGAAAAGAAGTCACACGGTACCAAGTCTGGAGAGTATAGCGCGTGTTCGATCACTAGAGTGCGTTTATTGGCCAAATACTAATGTGTTCATACATATCTACATACAAAATTTCTTTTTTATAAACTTAAACTCAAAATTTTAACTAGCAAAACAACTTTTGCTATTTAGTTAAAATTTTAGTGATAGAAATTAATATTATTAGCATAATAAATGCTTTAGAGTAGTTTTAAAATAACATATATAACTTTATATTTTTAATAGCAAAGGTCAGTCACGTAACCACTCTTATATAAAGAAAGAATAGAAAGGGATTTATGACAACAAATTCCCGATTAAAATACCTTGACGATCTTTAAAAGTCAAGAAAAAAAAATTAAAAGCATTACTAAATACGATTATTACGTATCATTATCATACGATACGGAATTTCTACACGTAAATCCGCAAGGTGATAGATATTTTTGAATAGGATTCAGCGTAATTTAATATAGGATTGCTTCATTTGTAAACATTTCTATACGTTAAGTCAAGGTAGTAATTATCAATTTTTAAGTCAATTTAGTATGTGTTTACAATTTTTGATTATTTGTATATAAATAATTGCTTATATATACAGAGTGATCTTTGAAATTGATACTCTTAAAAAAGCATAAGTAATCCATGATTTGTCAGCAAAATTAGTTTATCTGTCTACATAAAAAAAGATGTTCCCACTAACTGACGCACAGCCGTAACCGCTGATGGTAGGAACGTGAAATTTCGACAGATATTTATTTTCATAATGTAGAAACCCACTAAGAAAGGATTTTAAATTTTTTTAACCCTGAATCAGAAAGATTGTGAAAAATCGTAAAATTCTATAAATTCTTTATTTGTAAACCTAGAAAAAGTTATAACCTATTGCCACGTATTTTTAATGTAAATAAAAATAAAATAAGATCAAATTTAGATAAATTAATCAAAAGGTTAATCAACTTCTTCCAATTGAAGTTCTACTCCAGCTGAGTTCGGTAGTGGTTTCTCTACTGGCAAATTGGTGCCCAGCTCAGCCGTAGAGGGTAAGTAAACAAATAATAGTGAGTCGCGCCACCGATTTAGACGGTCAAAATCGGAAACCCCTGTTGTTCCAGGCACTACCTCACCCACTGAAGATAATTAAATAAATTTTGAATATTAAACAGTACCAATTGAATTGCACAATAAAAAAAATATAACGATAAAGTGAGCTAAATAAAACAAAATATCAACTAGACCCTTCTTTAATAAAAATTAAAGGTAAAGAATTTACACTAATGTCAAACTCGCTCTTGACTATGTTATCAAAACAAATATATAAAAAAAATCTAAGAGAGTAATCTTAATAAAATTATCTGCTAACTGTGATCACACGTAAAAGAAGAAAAATAAATTTTAACTAAAACTATAGTCGCGACTTAAATCTAGTTTGGCTTATCTGTTAACTAAATTCGAATCCTTGGCTTCTCCAATACTTAGGCCGGTACCAAAAATCAAGCCTGTTCCAAAACCAATAGGCTTGCACCAAACACAATAACTTAAGCTCGTACTAAGTATCAGGTCTGCAACCAAAATTAAATCCTGTATCTAGAACTGTATCTAGGACTGAAGCCTGTATCTAGGATTTACACCTGTATCTAGGACCCTAAAATCGTAATTTGGAATTAACAATAGCTCAAACAAATTTTAATGACTCCTTGAATTAATTGATTTAATAACGTTAAACTACTTTACTGGCTTTAATACAACTTGAACGCATCAACTTATTTTTGTACAACAATGAAAGAATAAAAATGAATTTAAATAAATTACACAAGATTTAAAAGCTGATAACTCTGAATTTTTACAAATACTAATCAAAACTAATGATTTAAATGCGCTTAACAAACTTAAATTTGACTTGCTAGTCACAACAAAATTATAACAATAAACTAGATTAAGATTTAACATAAAATCGATTAATAATAGCACAAAAGAACTAAAAGGAGTCTAGTTTCTCAAAAATAATACCTACATACAATACACAAAGAAATATACATGTAAAATCAAGATATTAAAACTAAAATTGCGACTATATGGCGTTATTAAACTTATAAAAATATAATATCGTAACTCACCTATTAAGATAGGGTTTCTTTCATTTAACTCGTGACACCTAGCTGGTAAACGGATAAAACAATATCCTCGTTGCTAACTGCAATAATGGGGTATTCTGACCACGATTTGCTGCCTGAACGGTTTTGAATTACCAATTTTTCCACTGTCTGCTCTGTGGGCTACCTACACTTCATAGGGAACGAAAGGAAAGAGAAAAAAAACCATAAGGATCGAACAACCATATGAATAAAGAAACGTGCTACTCACCAATGAAGATTTTACTAAATATCCCTCCACGAGGATTTTTTTCCAACGAATCTACCAAAATAACAGGAAACTAACTCCAACCAATTCGAAAGGAAAAATTAAGGTTTAGTTTCGTTAATCCAAAATTAATTGACTCCCATGCACAGAGATTACAAACTTAACCCAAAAAATCTTCTTACTACCACGTTTTCAAGTCAGAAGCTGATAATCGAAAGGAAGAATTTCCACATATCTCTGTTCGCGAAATTTGACACACTTCAAAATAAAAGGTGGCCTCTACTACTATAGGGACAATAACCGTAGGATCTTCAGCTACCAATTTACGAACAAACAGTGGTCGTTTAATACAACTAATCTTATTACTCATCAAGATAACAGCAAAAATCTCAACATTACTTAATTTCCTCGTTCATTTTCAATCTTATTATGCAAATAACAATACCACGAAACAGCTGGCTGTGGAACACAATACTACGAGTTATCGACAGAAAGAGAATTGTCAACCGTTTACATACGTCAGTGAATGATTTATAAACAATGCCACTACATTTGAATTTAATAAATATACTTCAAGACAATATTAGCAATAATTTATGGCAGAATATATTTATAAGTTGATGATTATCTATAACCGAACCAGATCAACCGGTTCCTGACTCAAGTAAACCTTTAATAATGGGAAATTATAAGGTAAGAAAACACTTATGTTTACAAATTAAAATATTTATCGCTTGCGAGAATTTAGCCCGTGACACTATGAAACGGAAGGTAATTTTCCCCACCAATCTAAAAATGCAACTAATTTTTTTATAGCTTTTGTTGTTTTCGATATACGAGGGAATAACAAATTAAAAAAAAAGTTTTTGTAATTCCCTCGTATATCGAAAACAACAAAAGCTATAAAAAAATTAGTTGAATTTTTAGATTCGGTAGAAAATTTCCTTTCTCTTGATAAGATACAAATTTTGTCAGTTGACATTGACGTGTGACATTTAAGAGGTAACATTTGAATGTTGACATTTGAAATTTTACTGTCGATATTTAATAGTTCGCATTTGATAGTTGACACTGGACAATTGATATTTGACATTTGACAGATGACGTTTGAAAATTTGACAGATTTTAGTTGACGATTGATAAATAACATTTTCAAAAAAGATTTTTTAATTCCCTCGTATATTGAAAACTACAAAATAAAAAAAAGAGACATTTGACAGTTGATATTTGGCAGTTATCACTTGTAATTTGACATTACTGACATTTGTCACAAGTGTTTTATATGATACTTCCAAAATTTGACATTTCTAACGTTTAATATAGCTGATGAAAAATAAAATTTGACATTTAAAATGTGCCAGTTGTCAATTGAGATTTCTGACATTTAGGACTTGACATATCTAATATTTGACATTTCTGACATTTATTCAATCTGTTATGTAATATTTGACAGTTGACATTTCTGACAATTGACATATCTAATATTTGAAATTTATGATATAACATTTAAAAATTGACATGTGGCAATTGTCATTTAGATCTAAAAATATTAACAAATTTCGATTTAATTTGATACCAAAGAAAAAAAAATACAAATTCGAAATTTTGACAGGTGCCATTTCCATCATTTGACATGTCTCACATATAACATTTGACAGTTAATATTTTGCAGCTGTTACTTATCATTTGACATTTAACAATTATTGACATTCACATGTGACATTTTACAGTTAAAAGTTGGCATTTAAAATTTGACAGTTGAAATTTCACTGTCAATATTTAATAGTTCGCATTTGATAGATGACATTGGACAATTGATAGTTGACGTTTGACAGATGTTAGTTGACGGTTGATTAATAACATTTCACAATTGAAAGATGACATTTGCTAGTTAAAAGATAATTTGACATATCTAATATTTGACATTTCTGACCTTTAATCAATCTGATATGTAATATTTAACAGTTGACTTGTGGCCTTTGTTATTTGACATTTCTGATAGTCGACATATGTAATATTTGAAATTTATGATATAAACATTTTAAAATTGACATGTGACAATTATCATTTAGTATTTTAAATTTCTGAAATTTGACAAATTTGACAGTCTTGACACTCAAAATATCTAATCTTTGACATTTTTAAAATATAATTTGTCTGATATATAACATTTGACATGAGGCATTTGTCATTTAACATTTCTGATATTTAACAATTTTAAACTGCTGACATATATAGTATTTGACATTTCTAGAATAAAGTTGACATGAGGCAATTGTCATTTGACCACCTCTGACATTTGAAATTTCTGAATTTTGACAATTCTGACATTTAACAAATCAAAATTGACCTTTTTAATTTTTAACATTTATGACATATAATATTTGGCAGTTTTCATTTGTTATTACTCTAATTTGACATTTAAGAGTTGACAGTTGAGATTTGAGAATCAATATTTGACAGTTTACAGTTGAGAGCTAGGATTTGAAATATGACATTTTGACGTTTGACATTCAACAGTTTGAATTTGATAGTTGACATTTGACAGTTAAGGTAGTTCCTCCGCGACAGTCCAGTCAAAAAGTTTCGGAATCGCACTATTGTTAAACACGTTTGTTTGTACTATGACTGTACGTTAAATTTGTTAACGTGAGTGTACTTCTATCCCTTAAACGTATACACATATACTGTGAAATATAATTCTGTTTGGAAATGTGGCAACGTCGCGTTATTTTTATTCTTATTTCTCCTAACCGCTGAAACTTACTTATAGTTTATACTTTATACGTAAAGTAAACTTGCTATTTTTATTGCAATAAATAAATAAATACTTACGGGTGATCGTATTCGTCATAAAGTATTGCAATAATTAAAAATTTACTATCGTGAAAGTTTCGTTTTTAAATGTTTATTAATACCTATAATATTGTTGAATATATTTTGTATCTATTGTTATAAATAATAATAAATTACAAGATTGCTCTATAAGATTTATTCTCTCATTTTAATAATTATTAATAATTGTTATGATTTATTAAAAAAAAGTTGTGATATCCTTAAAAATATTAAATTCGTTTAAATTTCGCGCTATTTCTTTCTGCTCCACTGCTTACTTTCGTAAGACAAATAGAATTTTACTAAATATAGAAATAAAAATAAACTTTATTAAAATGTGTTTTATTAATAAAATATAATGAAAAATAATACAAATTACATATTTAATTCATGTAAGAGCTCTACACACCTTTGATTTTACATTTAAATTATTTATTTTACTCATCTTTTGCTTATTTCTAGAGTTCTCTGAATCTTCTCTGACAACTTCTAAAAATATTCACTCATGTTTATTTCTTTAGAACTTAACAATAAATAAAGTCACTCAAACACCATTATAACTACACAATCGGCAACAAAAAGTTAGGAAAAGACAATTTAAACACGAAGTAACATGGATTTAAATACAAAACCAAAGTAAACACAACCTTTATTTGCCTCTCAGCGGCCATATTGGTAATAGAAACGTCAAAGTCGCAAAGTCATGTGACAACGTTGCCACATCGTTTTCATTTCATTAGTCTTTATATCCACTCCTTAGAAAATTATTGCTGAAACGAGTTGTTTATTTCAATTTTTTATCGAAACTACGAGGTAAATAATTTTTATTTATTTTTTTATATCATCTAAATATAGTATTTTACCAAATATCAGTTTTTCATCGAGATGGTGAAAGTCATTCAATCATAAATTAAAATAAATTGATGTTTCCCACGCATCCCCCATGTTACATGTACAATTAATGTCATTTTTAATTGCAAATATCTGATGAGGTAAATCGTCTTCAAATTTTAACAGTATGTGTATTATACATTTACGAGCTTATATTCTGAGTTTTGCGAAATTCTTGAAACATTCCATTCATAACCGTACTACCTTAAAATCAAAAACGTCTGGAAAGATGTGTAAGGGAGTATCTTGAATTAAAATAATGTAAAATAATTTTTATAATAAAACCCTTCTAACCAGTCTCGTTATTTAATAGCCAAACCTCTTATATCAAAACAGTCCAAGCTAATTTATTTAATTGACTAATTAATTAAAAATGGTGAATATGTAAGAAAGTTAAATTAGTAAATTAATTAAAATTCAAATTTCACATATAATATCGATAAGAAAATTATATAAACTTCTACAAATAAATTTGAATACCTTGTATAAAGATATCGAATCTCTAATTTTAAGTTTCATTTAATTAACTTTGTTTGGCTTTAACATGTTTCTCGATAGAAGTTTAAAATTAATTTGTTGAAATTCTAAACATCAGTTCTAATTAAGAAAACATTACGTGTTCAAAAAAGGCCCCAAACTTTTAGAAAAGATCTTAAAAGGGTTCGCGCTTTAATGTTAAAACAAAATTTGTTCTGTGAGATTCAATAAATTCTGTCTATGTGTGGAAATAGGTGAGTAATGATAAAATCCTATTCCATCACTGTTTTTTAAAGTAAATAATTGTTATCGAGGAAGTAAATTGATCTGATAGTCACGTAACGTTACGTGGGTGATGATACTATTTGTGAAATATTATCTGTGAACAAGGTTTGTTTAAATTAGATAAAAATGTAGAGGTTAGTTGAAAAGTTTTGAAAGCGACACCTAGAGGTATAAATATGACATTTAAATGACAGTTGACGTTAAAAAAGATCAAAAATGACACTTAATTGACAGTTTGACACAAAATTTAACATTTAAATGACAAAAATTAAAAATGACATTTAATTGACAGATTAACACTAGTTTGACATTTAAATGACAGTTCATGTAAACAAACTTTAAAAATGACAGTTCAACAATAAATTTGACATTTAAATGACAGTTGACGCAAACAAACTTCAATAATGACATTTTATTGACAGATTAAGAGCAAAATTGATCTTTCAATGAGAATTGACGTAAAAAAAACTTTAAAAATGACAGTATATATTTTTCACTCGTGTGAAAAATGTCACTTTCCGCATTCGTTATGCAATATATTATTGCAAGTTTAAACCGTTAAAATAGTGAAGTTTATAACACGCATATTAACTAAATAGGTTAATATATTCTTCGGTTGATATAATTTTATAGTATTCAGTAATTGCAGTGACAAATGTCAGTATTACTTTAGCTTATTAATTTTAATACATTGGCTGTAAACAGTCTATTTTTAGCAATTTACGCAACAATCACTTTCTAAGCGCATAAGAGGTGCCTCGACCAGATCAATTATTACTATACAGGGTGTGCCAAATCTAACATTGAAATATCATCTACTTTTTTTTTTCGATATTTTAACCGTTTAAGTATAAGACAGGACACAAAAAAACTAAATTCGAATTTGATGTTTCAATTGTTAATTTGACCGAATCGCGCTCTTTCACTAACGTCATTTAAGGAGGAAGTGTCAAATGTGACATGAGCTGAATTTAACAAGCAAAACAGCATTCATAGCTTAGAGGTTAGAGCGTTGCCGCGTAAGGGCAAAGATTGCGGATTCGAATGCTGCTGGATGCGACATTTTTTCTATTTCTCCTTAATGTCGTTTAATATATTCTTGTTTGTATCTATATATATATATATATATATATATATATATATATATATATATATATATATACGAATAATGGTATAGTGACTGGTTCAATATAATGTGAAGTCAATCGTGGAGTTGCAGTCAACGTTTGGCCAAGGTAAGTAAAGAAAACTCTTTGATTTCAGTCAAGCTTTCGAATTTATTTAATTCTTCTTCAGGACATTAATCGTGAGGTTATATATATATATATATATATATATATATATATATATATATATATATACAAAAGGGGAAAATTATTATTGTCTGCGGTTACCATTCCTACTCGTGGCCTTATTGATCCTTTTTGCGTACATGCCTAATAATTTTCCCCTTTTGTTTATATTAATACGCATTTTCTTGGCACTTTGTTTATATATATATATATAAATGAATGTTTGTCTGTATGTACTCAATGAACTCAAAAACTACTGGACCGACTATTATGAAAATTGGTATGTATATGTATTTTTCCACGGAGAAGGTTTGTATGATATGCTCATTGATGCCACTCGCCACCAGGTGGCGCTGCAGAGTAACAACTTCTGCCCTGTTCAACCGATTGTCATGAAAATTGGCATGTATATGTATTTTTCCACGGAAAAGGTTTGTATGATATATTGCTCATTGATGCCACTCGCCACCAGGTGGCGCTGCAGAGTAGCAACTTCTGCCCTGTTCAACCGATTGTCATGAATTTTTTTTTTTTTTTTAAAGAGGGCCAGGCTTAGAGGTAGTCCATGGGATTGCATCGCAGCTAGTACAGCTTATTGTGCACCCTCATTCACAGGTCCTCATTCTTCGTCAAATCCCAGGTTCTTAATGCACCAAGGGATTCTTTTGACTATGGCTGCCCGTTCTTCCCTTTGATCTCCAGTCGGTAGGCCAAGGGATCTCACACGCAGACCTTGCAGGGCTGGGCACATGAATATCACGTGGAAGGCTGTTTCCTCCTCCTCACCGTATTTTCTACATAGGAGGTTTTCAACTTGAATTCCCATCTTATGTAGGTGTCCGCGAAATACCCACTGGCCGCTGATGAAGCCAACCACTTTCCGCAGGGTCTTCCTCCTCAGCCCAAGGGCATCTGCCGCTATAGCACCAGTAGGTGTCTGCAGCATACTCTTTGACTGTATTTTACCTTCTGTTCTTTCCCAGCTCTTTCGATGTTCTATGCCCATCCACTGGCGAACAGCTCTTCGTGCTGTGTTGTAAGCAATACCACACGTCGGCTCTGGGCCAATGAGCGGGCTTTCAGCTCCTTTGTTTGCCCACTTGTCTGCTCCCTCATTGCCAGCGATACCTTTGTGCCCCGGAACCCAAGTAAGGATAACCTTGTTGTACTCTCCCAGGGTTTTCATGGCCTGATCACAGTCCCATACTGCTTTAGAGGTAAAGTCAAAACTGTCAAGTGCCATTAGCGCTGCTCTACTATCCGAGTTTATGTATATGGTGTGGTCTGTCATACCACGCTCCAAACACACTCTTGCACACTCTGATAGGGCAACAACTTCAGCCTGGAAAACAGTAGCCAGCTTACCCAGGCTTACGCAAAACTGCGCCTTGGGTCTGACTCCATATATTCCCGCCCCAGTGCCTGTTGGCTTCTTCGAGCCATCCGTATACCAAGTGATTCCCCTTTTCATATATTCAGGTTCACCTTTCTCCCAGGCAGCCCTGTCAATAATATTGACATTGTATGGCTTTTCTAGATCTGTGATCTTCACCATCCTGTCTGGTAGCATTTCCAAGGTGTCCATCTGTACAGTGTCCACAATCCTTGTATGCCCACTGGCGGCGTTATACTTCCAGTTGCCACTGCAACCCATTCTGTAGGCTGCCATCCTTGCATCCCCTTTCACAATAATGTCGAGAGGTGGGAGGTTTAGCACTACTTCCAGGGTTGCAGTTGGAGTACCTCTCATGGCTCCTGTGATGCCAAGACACGCTACTCGCTGAATCTTTTGTAGTCTCTTTACAGGGTAGTTTGCATCACCTTGGTCCACCAGACTATCGAGCCATACACCATCATCGGTCTTGCAACCCTAGTGTATAGCCAGTTAGTCATTTGTGGGCTCAGACCCCATGTCTTCCCAACGGCCCGTCTCATCATCATAAGTGTGGTCTGAGAGCGTTGCGTTATATGTGCCAAATGGCTGTTCCAGGTGAGCTTATCGTCTAGTCTTATTCCTAGGTACTTGAACTCTCTCTTAACCTGGATCTGGTTACCGAAGAGAGTTGGTACCCTAGCGATATCAACATTTCTCTTCCTTGTAAATGGTACCATTACAGTCTTCATTGGATTGACCCTCGGACCCTCCTGGTTACACCACCTTTCCACTATGAACAATGCCCTCTGCATGAGTTCTAGGCATGTGTTCATAAATTTTCCTCTTATTAGGACAACAATGTCGTCAGCATATCCTTGAGCGTACATTCCCTGTGCATTGAGCTCAGAAAGGAGGTCATCAACCACTAGATTCCACAGATTCGGTGACAGGACGCCACCCTGTGGACACCCTCTTTGTGCCTTGACCTCCTTTACCGTTCCACACAGAGATGTTTGCGCTCTCCTACTTTCGAGCATGTTGCCTATCCACCTCACCACAGTGTTTTCCACATTCCTTGATACCAGCTTTGACACAATAGAGCGAGTACTAGTGTTGTCGAAAGCTTCTTCTATATCAAGAAAAGCAACCACCGCTATTTCCCTATTTGAGATAGCATCTTCAATCTTGCAAATCAGCGCATGTAAGGCTGTTTCGCATGACTTTCCTTTCTGATAGGCATGTTGGTTCGGATGCAAAGGACGGCTTAAAAGGACCCTGTCCTTTATATGTCTATCCACTAATTTCTCCATGGTCTTCAGGAGAAACGATGTAAGGCTAATGGGTCTAAAAGCCTTAGACACAGCATATGTGTCCCTTCCAGGCTTCGGTATGAATACCACCCTAGAGGTCCTCCATGCTGTTGGTATTACTCCACTGGCTAAGCTGGTCCTGAACAGACGCACCAAGGTGAGTATCAACTGGTCCCCACCTTCCTGCAGGAACACAGGATAGATGCCATGACCTTTACAGTCCGACAAGTATAGCGTGACAAGGCGGCGCTTCCAGTGCGCAGTGAGACAAAAAATGGATGGAATTTACCTGAACATAAACGCTTGATAAGATTTCACCAGATTTTAATATTTTTAAAATGTTGTCAATATGTTGATGATCACAATAATATTGGCTATTTTTAATTCTGATAGTTAAAGATTTGAATGATTTTTGTGAGTGACTAGTAGAAGGAAAACAAAAAGAAAGACTTGATTAAAAAACAACCCTTCATACCCCCACTTTCAAATTTGTTACGGCGCATCTTCACCTTATTTCACGAGATGCTTGTCGAGGCTGTACTTGAAGCAAGAATTTTTCAACGATTCCCCTTCTGTTTAAACCCATTTCAGTATGATAGAACCTAATGAGGTTAAAACGGTGTTTAAACGAAGAAAAATTTTGGTAATTAACGCATTTTAAGGTCAAAAATCTCTTATTGCTATCAACTCCTTATTTTAATTACGATAATTACTAACCCCTAATTAACCTATACTATTTAATGCATTTAATCACGCAAGAAATTCTGTTTCTATTAAGTAATGGTTATTAAATTAACATAAATAAATAAAAAAAATTGAATAAATAATGTGGAGCTAGTTATTTACGAAATATTAATGATGACATTCTTAAATTTATTTACCTATAAAAAAATATTATCAGAACCTTGTCGATTTGTTAATTTTTATTCATTTATCTTGTATGCAGCTCAAGGATTTGTTAATTTATTGTTAATTGTAGATGAAGAAATCAAAAAACAATGTAGCACACATTTATGGTTATTATAAATTATTGCAAAATTATTAAAACATCCAAATTTAGATTTTTTATAAATAAATAATAATTTTGTTAGATATAATAAAATTAAAATAAATAAATAAAATTTAGATTAGATATTGCCCATATAAATGACAGTTGACGTAAACAAACTTCAAAAATGACAGATTACCAAAGATTTTTGTCCGATAAGATAAGTTTACGAAAGAAATTTCAAATATCACTCCATTCCAAAAGCTATTAGTCTAACATCATTCTTATTAAAAACGCTAGAGAGGCTGAATGAAAGGTAGAGTGCGTTTACATTTAGTGTACCTTCATTATAAAAGTCATTTTAAAAAGGGCAGTAAAAATTAATAACCTCTTGTATAAACAGCTATTGTTATGCTAAGTGTCCACTTGAGACAAAATCTCGAGATATGTCTCAGGATGATGTCCATTTGAGATCAATTGGGTCTCGAGACAGGCATCGGAGACTCGCTGGTGACTTTTAGTCTCGAGACCAAAACAATTCCGTGTCGACTTGAGACTCGCTGGTGACATTTAGTCTCGAGACCAAGACAATTCCGTGTCGACTTGAGAGTCAACACTATGGAGGGTAGAGGTAAGGAGAACGATCTTAAATGGGAAATGATTAAAAATGTGTCCACTTTTTAGAGGAACATAACACTTCTCAAACTTGCCACTACAATGGCGCTTAAGTAGATGTAGGGTACAGAATGAATGTAGCAGTTTTTGACAAATTGATTGAAATGTCGTATGATTTCGTAATATAAGTCACAAATTATATAAGTGCTATAAAAAAACGTGGTCAGCGAATTCAGTTTAGTGTATTTTAAATTCGTTTTATACTTTATGATTATCTTATGTATCTTATGATTATTTTAAAAATGCTGTCATAATAAAGCGGAAATGTGTCTTTCCTTGTTTATTTATCTATCCTACTCTAAGAAATTATGGCGCTTTTTTTAAAATTTACCCTACTACGATCGTAGCGCCACCCTTATTTACCACATTTTGACGGACACATTCAATACACGGAGACAGTTCTCCTTACCTCTACCCTCCATAGTCAACACACACAGTCTACACTGTGCAGTGTCCAAGTGTCGAATTCTTCAAAATGGATTCATGTCAGGCACTAGCTTTTATAATCGCGTATAAGATTGTACAAAAACGAAAAACAAAAATGAAAAAAAAAAGGAGTGTTGGGTGAGAAATTGGGTGGATCGTCGAATGTACTTGGAAACTGGTTCAGCTCTAGTAAATGAGTTGCGTTTGGAGGATGCAAAGCAGTTCAAAATTTTTTTTCGAATGTCTGCTGTGCAGTTTGAATTGCTTTTAGATTTTCACGATTCCTGTACAACTTATGGTTAACATTCCACAAGAATTCTTTTTCTTCGTACAGAGAAATTAATTGAAAAATTTCTTCATCGACCCAATTTCGCGTACTCATTATAATAATTATTTATGAAAAAATAGAACAAAAAGTTAAAATAACGTAATAACGTATAGTAGTAATAACGAAGATAATTTTTAATAATTTTTAGTAACGTTTTTAATTTTTTTAAAAGATCACAAGACTAGTCTCAGCTCTTCCGGCACATACAGAAGACTGGAGACTAGATCTCAAGTACAGGAATTTGCATGTCCACTTGTGACAAGCTCAGTCTCGGAGACTTGTCACAACTTGTCTCTGAGACTTCTCTCAGCATCGAGTGAGTGCAGTCTCAAGTGGACACGTACCTTTAAGGAATTGTCCTAAAGAGATTATCTACCCAAAAGTTCAGGGTCGGCTTAACTCTTCCCCAAATTTCCAGATTCAGATCCAGAGATAGGTTCAGTGTTTTATTGGCTCAACTATACCTATTTTCATAAAAATTATTCTTTAAACTGTCACTGAGTAATTTCAGTGCACACAATATTTTAAACTTAATTCATATTTTGGCAATAACAAATTATTGTTTACTTGCTTATATCTAATATTTTTATCGGTTAAATAGCACTTTAATAACATTCAAAATCCGTATAATTACGTTTATCAGTTATAATATACATTTACATACACATACATACATACAGACAGACAGCTGCTAATTACAATTAGATAGAAACAAATTTATTAACCTTATAAATTGCGAAATAGGTCAACAATTAACATTAAAAATTCCAATCGGTTATAATGATGATTTGTTAATAATAGAAAACTGTGCATAATAAAGTTTGAGTCTTTCTAGACAAATTATTATTATATTTTTATACTCTTTGAAGTGATATATATATTTTTTTAAATAATTAATGACCACGTTGGCTTTTCTACGTTTTTGCCGATTTTAAATGTTAATTATATGCATTTTTGTGACCTATTTGCATCATATCACGTACTGTAAAAATGTGATTCAATGAATTTATCGATTAATGTTTCCTTAAAATTTAAATTTTGTTTTCAATATATTGTTATACGAGGTCTATCCCAAAAGTATCCGAAAGGCATTTTTATCTTCGCGCCAAAGTGTTCTAACGACCCCTATCGGACGGATCTTCAACATTAAAGCTTATCATACTTTGTAGCGTAAAAATACCCTAGGCTAGCTCCAGGGATCGTAGCTTCCTTCTGGCTTTCTTTTTTAACTCTCCCCAAACAAATAAATAAGGGCGCCAAGTACAGACATACAAATAAAAAAGAGAATCAGTGTTAAATTGTTTATTCAAACCTTTAAGTTATTAGAAATAAAAATAGTGAATAACTAATTTCTTATCTTTTGCTTTTTATCTTCGGAATCGACGTGGTGGACGGAATTTCTGTCGTAGTTCGCAGTGTTCGCACCGGTTAAAGATGTCGGTGGCAAGATGGCTTCTCTTTAAATACTGGAAGTATTTCGAGGAAAGACTTTGGTGGCGGAAAAAACAATCTGTCTATGGTGGCAGGACGATATATTCGGGTAGAAAAAGCCTCACTCAGGATAAATCTTCTATTTATAACAGCCCTCACTTTGGACCCTTCACAAATTGGCAATGGCCCGAAGGGAGAAGGTAGTGAGAAGAAACTGATTGCTTTAAAAGCACAAAATGAAAAGAATTACAATAGCAACACTTCTCATGTTCGAACTAAATATTCCCCTTCTCAAAACAGATAAAGTCTACGCGTCGACTCCAATAACCCGAAAATTATAAAAATTAATAGTCCATAGGCCAGGCCACAAATAACGTTGTAAACGTTACAACTTATAGTGCTATAGAGATAATACTTTAATCACATTAAGTGACCATTCAAGATTAGCTTTCTACACACTTAAGATAACAGCTAAGCTATTGTTATTGTTATCTATGTGTACCCTCGGATCTCGCACTTCAGAAAGAACCGGTGCAGGGGTCTGTGGTCCACGCAACCTTAGGCAGCACTTCAGCTTGGGAACGGAGTCAACCGTGTACCAAGGCTGAGGTATACACCTTGCTAAAGGCTGCCGACCACGCCCGAGGCCGTGGCTGGAGAGGGGAGAGGATAATTTTCTCCTCAGACAGCCAGGCTGCACTATTGGCCTTAAAACAATTCCGGGTTAGTTCCAAGCTGATATGGGAGTGCATACAAAACCTCAATGAACTGGCTAGACAAAACAGTGTCTTCTTGGAGTGGATTCCCGGGCATAAAGGTTTTGAAGGTAATGAAACCGCGGACCTTTTTGCCAAGAAGGGAGTGGATACACGATTCACTGGTCCAGAACCTGTATTGGGACTGCCTGGAGCTTGGGTATGGACCAAAGTCAGGAACTGGGCTTGGGAAGAGTCGACCAAACACTGGAGTAATACTGTAGGGCTGAGGCACTCGAAGCTGATGCTCAAAGGCTACTCCAAAAAACTGACGTCTGGCATACTGAATCTTGGCAGGAGCCAGATAAGAGTACTAGTGGGCCTGCTCACTGGGCATGGAACATTCAGACTACACCTTTGGAGGATGGGGATTCTGACACAGGAACCCACCTCGTGCCAACTGTGCGCTATGGACGATGAGACGGCAACTCACATTCTATTCGGTGACACGAATCCTGAATCCTATCACCACCTTGAGGAGCTAGTCACAGGGCTCAAATCTCTTATAAAGGGAACTGCCCTGTGGCAACAGTAACTCAAGGAATTTCGGACACCTGGTTTCTAGCCTACCTGAAGATCATCCTGATGTTGATTTTTAGCTGAACAAACTAGAGTCCTGCACGCATCTGGTGCGTGTAAGGACTCTTGGTGCCGAACCTGGTCACAATATTTCCATAGGAAGCAGTGCTCAAACATGGGGCTCCACAGGAGAAACCATGCCAGGTTTATTTAGATTAGATAGGTACCCTGCTTAAGCTAAAAGTGAACTATCAATGAATTTAGACAAATATAAAAATTCACCTTTTGCTTTATAAATAACTCAGTTATAAGAGTACTTACACTGCACTATTGCTTCACGGTAGGTGTAGGTATATTGAACATAGGAAAATTCAATTTCCAAAGAAATAAACAATACTTTCTTTTCTGGTAATTATTTAAAGATAAACAAAACAGATTTGAACCGGAGTGCTTCTAGAATAACATGATACTCAGTAACCAGCTTACTTTGCAAAAAATTCGACCATTTTCGAGTCTCATTCAGCAGGTAGTTGAAGGTGGCAATTGTAAAACCATTTCAAAGAAATTACCAACCTTTCTTGTAATAAACGGCACCGGAACAGCTTCACTCGTAAGTTTTACAAAAAATATAAAAAGAAGTACCGCGCAATTCTAGGGTGTGTCATTAAATAGACTTTTACGAACGCACGTGATTAAGAAAAGGGGTATGATTGGTTGGACAATCTTTCTAGATTCTTCTAGAATATGATATGAACATCGTTTGTAAGTAATACGCTCATTTCATAACGTAGAGCATCCTAACTGATTTTAGGAGCTATTGGAAAGTTTTTAACGACAGGGTCGGCTTATATATCACTTTGTCAATTATTGTTAAATTCCTTTAAAATATACCTATAATGATGTCTTCAGACATCTCATTTGTTTCTCTTGCCATTGTAATAAAAGATGTGTTTACAGACAGACAGACAGACAAAACGATTTCTAAATTTTCACCATTTGATGTTGGGTAAAAATAAATATGTAGTTACTTAGTCAATTCATTGTTTTCAGTGTTTCAACTGTATAAAATATAATAAAATTACCTGATTAGTTCTATATAATAAACAGACATAAGAAACAAATATTTCCGTATTACATAGACCACAAAAGTCCTTTTGTGTTGAAACAACATTATCATTTGCTAACTAACAAACTTTCTAAATATTCCAGTTTACCCAGTTGTTATATAAACGCAAGAATCAAATAAAAATAAGTATTAAATCTGTCTAGTTGAGCTTTGAAATTAATCCGAAAGTATTTAAAAAAAAAATTGTTAAAACATAACAGAATGTTTATTTATCGCAAACAAACAAGCGCAATTAAATTCAATAAATAAACTGTTTCGATGATGTTAATATTTGGATTGATAAAGTTATTTCCGTTTATAGCTAAATATAAATAATTTCTTTTTCAACAGTAATAAACAGACATACATTGTTTTTGAAATGAGAAAAACAAGAAAACAAGAACTGAGATTAAGGAGAAATGTACAAAATCATTTTTGAAGTTTGTTTACGTCAACTGTCATTTAAATGTCAAATTTATTGTCAAACTGTCAATTAAATGTCATTTTTAAAGTTTGTTTAAATCCACTATCATTTAAATGTCAAATTTAGTGGTAATCTGTTAACCAATTGTCATTTTTGAAGTCAACTGTCATTTAAATGTCAGTTTTAAAGTTTGTTTAAGTCAATTATCATTTAAATGTCAAATTTAGTGGTAATCTGTTAACCAATTGTCATTTTTGAAGTTTTTTTACGTCAACTGTCATTTAAATGTCATTTTTAAATTTTGTTTAAGTCAATTATCATTTAAATGTCAAATTTAATGGTAATCTGTTAACCAATTGTCATTTATGAAGTTTGTTTATGCCAACTATCATTTAAATGTCAATTTCATTGTTAAACTGTCAATTAAATGTCATTTTTGAAGTTTGTTTAAGTCAACTATCATTTAAATGTCAAATTTAGTCGTAATCTGTTAACCAATTGTCATTTTTGAAGTTTGTTTATGCCAACTATCATTTAAATGTCAATTTCATTGTTGAACTGTCAATTAAATGTCATTTTTAAAGTTTGTTTAAGTCAATTATCATTTAAATGTAAAATTTAATGGTAATCTGTTAATCAATTGTCATTTTTGAAGTTTGTTTACGCCAACTATCATTTTAATGTCAAATTCATTGTTGAACTGTCAATTAAATGTCATTTTTGAAGTTTTTTTAAGTCAACTATCATTTAAATGTCAAAGTTAGTGGTAATCTGTTAATCAATTGTCATTTTTGAAGTTTGTTTACGTCAACTGTCATTTAAATGTCAAATTTATTGTTAAACTGTCAATTAAATGTCATTTTTAAAGTTTGTTTAAGTCAACTATCATTTAAATGTCAAATTTAGTGGTAATCTGTTAACCAATTGTGTCATTTTTGAAGTTTATTTACGTCAACTGTCAATTAAATGTCAAATTTAGTGGTAATCTGTTAACCAATTGTCATTTCTGAAGTTTTTTTACGCCAACTATCAGTTAAATGTCAAATTTATTGTCGAACTGTCAATTAAATGTCATTTTTGAAGTTTCTTTACGTCAACTGTCATTTAAATGTCAAATTTAGTGGTAATCTGTTAACCAATTGTGTCATTTTTGAAGTTTGTTTACGTCAACTGTCATTTAAATGTCAAATTTATTGTTAAACTGTCAATTAAATGTCATTTTTAAAGTTAGTTTAAGTCAACTATCATTTAAATGTCAAATTTAGTGGTAATCTGTTAACCAATTGTGTCATTTTTGAAGTTTGTTTACGTCAACTGTCATTTAAATGTCAAATTTATTGTTAAACTGTCAATTAAATGTCATTTTTAAAGTTAGTTTAAGTCAACTATCATTTAAATGTCAAATTTAGTGGTAATCTGTTAACCAATTGTCAGTTTTGAAGTTTGTTTACGCCAACTATCATTTAAATGTCAAATTCATTGTTGAACTGTCAATTGAATGTCATTTTTGAAGTTCGTCTACGTTAAACGACATGTAAATGTCAAATTTATTGTTTAAATGTCAATTTAATGTCATTTTTGAAGTTTCTTTACGTCAACTGTCATTTAAATGTCAAATTTATTGTTGAACTGTCAATTAAATGTCATTTTTGAAGTTTCTTTACGTCAACTGTCATTTAAATGTCAAATTTAGTGGTAATCTGTTAACCAATTGTGTCATTTTTGAAGTTTGTTTACGTCAACTGTCATTTAAATGTCAAATTTATTGTTAAACTGTCAATTAAATGTCATTTTTAAAGTTTGTTTAAGTCAACTATCATTTAAATGTCAAATTTAGTGGTAATCTGTTAAACAATTGTCAGTTTTGATGTTTGTTTAAGCCAACTATCATTTAAATGTCAAATTCATTGTTGAACTGTCAATTAAATGTCATTTTTGAAGTTTGTTTAAGTCAACTATCATTTAAATGTCAAATTTAGTGGTAATCTGTTAACCGATTGTATTTTTGAAATTTGTTTACGTCAACTGTCATTTAAATGTCAAATTTATTGTCAAACTGTCAATTAAATGTCATTTTTAAAATTTGTTTAAGTCAATTATAATTTAAATGTCAAATTTAATGGTAATCTGTTAACCAATTGTTATTTTTGAAGTTTGTTTACGCCAACTATCATTTAAATGTCAATTTCATTGTTGAACTGTCAATTAAATGTCATTTTTGGAGTTTGTTTAAGTCAACTATCATTTAAATGTCAAATTTAGTGATAATCTGTTAACCAATTGTCATTTTTGAAGTTTGTTTACGTCAACTGTCATTTAAATGTAAAATTTATTGTTAAACTGTCAATTAAATGTCATTTTTAAAGTTTGTTTAGGTCAATTATCATTTAAATGTCAAATTTAATGGTAATCTGTTAACCAATTGTCATTTTTGACGTTTGTTTATGCGAACTATCATTTAAATAAATAGTTTACTTAGAATCGGTTGACCACGATGGCAGGCGGTTCGTCCAACGATCCTCCTGACAAGTGTAAATTTTGTGCTAAATTTACTTCATCAAATGATATTAAATGTTTGGGTCGTACCTGTGATGTTGTTGTGCACGTGAAATGTTTTGATGCGATATCAAGAATTGTATTTATCGATAAAAACTCGTTCTATTGTCGTAATTGTTCTAACAATAAAGGAAATTGTTCTATTCCGGTAGATGATAAGTTTTCAAGTGAAAAAATTGTGTTGGAGAAAGAAATTGAATGTTTGTCCCGCGAAAAGGAAGTGTTAAATAAGTACGTGTTAGAATTAGAGTACGTAAATAAAATTCTTAAATCAAAAACGTCGGTAAGTGATGTTTCTCAAGTACAACCTTCTAATTCTACCAGCTCTTTTTTGCAATATAGTGATAAGCCGACAAAAAGTTACTCGAGTGTCTTGAAAATAAACAATACGGCCTGCGATTCTGTTTTGCTTGTAAGGTCAACGAACCGTAATATTGATAATGTACAGGTGGATAATGATATTAAATCGAAAATTAATCTTTCTTCTACTAAAGCTACTGTTGATAGTACAAAGTTGGTAAAAAATGGAGTTTTGATTAACTGCAGCAATGCAATGTCTTTGGAAAAATTAAAAGATTGCCTTACACAACAATTAGGTAATAAGTATTCCATTACTGAACCAAAAAAGTTGAATCCGAGAATAATGGTTCGTGGCGTTAATGCTGCTTTTCTGGAAAAAACAAGTTTTCTACAAGACCTTCTTACTTTAAATGATCTAGACGGAAATGAAAGTGATATAAAAGTGGTAACAAAACTTAAGTACAAGGAGGTTTTCAACGTCGTGTTGGAGGTAGCACCAGCTTTATACAAAGTGATAATAGAAAGAGGATTTTTGTATACAGACTGGCTAAAATGCTATGTTAGTGAACACTTCAATATTGTAAAATGTTTCAAATGCTGCAAAGCTGGTCACCAGAAAAAAGATTGCCGCAGTAATTTAGTATGTCCGAAATGTTCAGAATCTCATGAAAAAAGAGACTGTACTAGTCTAACTCTGTGTTGTAATAATTGTAAAACGTTAAACTTAAGATACAAACTTAACTTTGATATTGATCATGTTACAAACAGTTCAGGTTGTGGTTATTTAATAAACAAAATTGAGCAACTTAAAACTAGAATTCAATACGTCTAACAAAAAGCTAAAATTAGCTCATTTTAATATACGTTCTCTGTTTCCTAAATTCGACGTTTTCCTAGATCTAGTAAATGATCACAGCTTCGACATTGTTTGTTTGTCCGAAACTTGGTTGACTCCGGATATCCCAGATCAGAGTGTGTACATTCCAGGGTTTAAAATAATTCGTAAGGACCGTGGTTCAAGAGGTGGTGGAATCGCTTTTTATGTACGTGATTCAATAAATTTAAAGTCAGAACTTGCTGACCTTCCTTCTTCATTAGGTATTGAACAAATGTGGATTTCTGTAAAAATACATCAAACAACTTTGTTAGTCGGTGTTATATATAGAACTGAGGCCTGCAGGATGCTGAATTTCATACAGTATTGTGATGATACCCTGTCGCATATAGTACCTAAATTTAATAATATTATTTTAACTGGTGATATAAATGTTGATCAGCTTGTAGATAATCAAATAAATTATTGTTTTCAGTCCTATAATTTTGTTCAATTAGTAGCCGAACCTACGCGAATAACTAACAGTTCGGAAACATTACTCGACGTTATATTTACAAATAAAAGTGAACTCCGGTGTTTTAGATCATGATCTATCTGACCATAGAGCAGTATACTGTGAATTTGATTTAGATATTAATCACAAAACAAACTTTTTAAAAATATACAGAAATTACAAAAACTTTTCGATATCTTCTTTTAATGCAGATCTGAAAAAAATGTCTTGGGATAATATACTGTATGAAAATTCTATAGAAAATAAAATTCGAATTTTCCATGATATGCTGGTTTCGATGTTTGACAAACATGCTCCCTACGTTGAATCAAGAATTACAAAGCCACCTGCTCCGTGGCTAACACCTACAATACGGATGATGATGAAAACTCGCAATGCTGCTTTAGCCAAATATAAGAAAACTAAAAACGTTTTAGATTATAGCTACTATAAAGATCTTCGAAACTCAGTCACAAATGCAGTCCGTCTAGAGAAGAGTGCTTATTTAAACTATTGCTCTGCTTCTTCGAACAAAAAAGATCTTTGGAAAACTATGAGGTTATTCAGAATTGTTAATAAACCAGTTGTTGAGATCCCTCAGCAACTTAAAGATCCTATCTCGATAAATAATTATTTTACTTCTGTTTTTAGCCCTATAAATTGTTGTCCTGAGACAACCCAGTGGTACCAATCAAATATTTTCAACCCTGATATTATCTTCTCTTTTAAAATGGCAACTATTGATGAAATTAAATCACTAGCATTAGGGTTAAAATCAAACGCGGTTGGATGTGATAATATTTCTGCAAAGATGCTACAACTCTCCCTCTCAGTTACTGCTCCTTATATTACGCACATTATTAATTGTTGCTTGGAGGTAGGTTATTTTCCAGACATCTGGAAATACGCCTTGGTAAAACCATTACCCAAATCAAATAAACCGGAATCACATAATGATCTTCGTCCAATAAGCATTCTTCCGGCACTGTCAAAAATTTTAGAAAAGGTTATCTATAGGCAGATGTACGATTATATTTTTAGAAATAACATAGTTACGCATATACAATCAGGCTTTAGGAAAGAGTTTAGTACAACGACCCTGCTTCTTGACTTAACAGATAATATACTTCGATCATTGGATGATGGAAAAGCTACCTCAGTTATCCTGTTGGACTTTTCTAAAGCCTTCGACACTATTGATCACGCTCTTCTCTGTGCTAAATTGAAATATTTTGGATTTGATAATATCTCATTACAGTTTTTCAAATATTATTTGACAAATCGTTATCAAAAGGTCATAATCGATAAAAACTCATCTGATTTTAAATCTGTGACTTCAGGGGTACCTCAAGGTTCGGTCCTTGGTCCCCTTCTTTTCTCAATATATATTTCTGACTTGTATAAATCTTTAGATTATTTGAAATTACACTCATTTGCAGACGATACACAACTGTATTTTTCTTTTCAGCCAAACTCTGTGAATCAAGCGTCATACAAAATAAATCAGGATTTGGATGCTATTTGTACTTATTCCAGTAAACACAATCTTAAACTAAATGCTAAAAAATGTAACTCTTTATTATTCTGTTCAAAAAATTACAAAGCCACTGTTCAGGATAACTTAAAACTAATTATAAATAATGAACCTCTAAAAAATGTCAATAGTTGCAGAAACTTAGGAGTCGTATATGACTGTACGCTACGATTTCAAGAGCATGTCACCCTTTTAGTAAAAAAGTGCTATTTAGTTATGCGTCAATTATATAGAAGTAAAGGTATTTTAAACATGAAACTGCGTAAACTACTTTGTGAAACCTTGGTAATGTCAATTCTTAATTATGGGCTTTTGGTATTTTATCCTTGCCTAGATCAAATTACGAAATTAAGGTTGCAAAAAATTCAAAATAATTGTTGCAGATTTGTCTTTGGCATTAGAAAATATGATCATGTATCAAATAAAATTAAAGAACTTCATTGGTTAAACATTGATAATTTATACAAATATCAGCTCGCCTCTATGATATATCGAATTATTTCGTCGTCGAATCCTATTTATTTAAGGAATAAGCTAATATTTCGTGGTGATGCTCACAATCTGGATCTGAGATATCCTTATAGTCTTATGCTTCCAAGGTATAGACTAGCTATTTTCCAACGTTCGTTCACTTACAATGCGGTTTTGGTGTTTAATAGTTTATTAAATAATAATTTAAGAGGTAAATCTCTTGATTTCTTGAAACGGCATTATAAGGAATTTTTACTTCAATCGCAGTAATGTTAATATTGTGTTTATTATTGTTATTATTTTTTGTTTTCCTTTCTTTTCGTTTATTGTAATTCAACATCATAAATTATTGTGTTTTTCTTTTTCTTTATCTCTAATTTAATTTTGTAAACTTGAGGTTAAGTGGAGTAGCTCTAGCTAGACTTCGCCTCATATAATTTATGTTTGTAAATTTTACAGACTGAATAAAGGCAGTTTATTATTATTATTATTATTAAATGTCAATTTCATTGTTGAACTGTCAATTAAATGTCATTTTTAAAGTTTGTTTAGGTCAATTATCATTTAAATGTCAAATTTAATGGTAATCTGTTAACCAATTGTCATTTTTGAAGTTTGTTTATGCCAACTATCATTTAAATGTCAATTTCATTGTTGAACTGTCAATTAAATGTCATTTTTAAAGTTTGTTTAAGTCAACTATCATTTAAATGTCAAATTTAGTGGTAATCTGTTAACCAATTGTGTCATTTTTGAAGTTTGTTTACGTCAACTGTCATTTAAATGTCAAATTTATTGTTAAACTGTCAATTAAATGTCATTTTTAAAGTTAGTGTAAGTCAACTATCATTTAAATGTCAAATTTAGTGGTAATCTCTTAACCAATTGTCAGTTTTGAAGTTTGTTTACGCCAACTATCATTTAAATGTCAAATTCATTGTTGAACTGTCAATTTAATGTCATTTTTGAAGTTCGTTTACGTTAAACGACATGTAAATGACAAATTTATTGTTTAAATGTCAATTTAATGTCATTTTTAAAGTTTGTTTAAGTCAACTATCATTTAAATGTCAAATTTATTGTTGAACTGTCAATTAAATGTCATTTTTGAAGTTTCTTTACGTCAACTGTCATTTAAATGTCCAATTTAGTGGTAATCTGTTAACCAATTGTGTCATTTTTGAAGTTTGTTTACGTCAACTGTCATTTAAATGTCAAATTTATTGTTAAACTGTCAATTAAATGTCATTTTTAAAGTTAGTTTAAGTCAACTATCATTTAAATGTCAAATTTAGTGGTAATCTGTTAACCAATTGTGTCATTTTTGAAGTTTGTTTACGTCAACTGACATTTAAATGTCAAATTCATTGTTGAACTGTCAATTGAATGTCATTTTTGAAGTTCGTTTACGTTTAAGTTAAATATGAAATTTAGTGGTAATCTGTTAATTGAAGTTTGTTTATGTCAACTGTCATTTAAATTGCAACTCATTTTTCTTTTGTTTTTGTAATTAATTGTCGATTTTCAGCTAATAGATAATGATATCTATCATAGTATTACATTTTTTCAATTATTAAGATTGATTTCCAACATAAACAGATGTGTCATATATAGATAATAATTTTTTTACGATAAATGTGCTTTAGTAACGCCCTGGGAAATTTTCTTTTCCTGTGGATTTCCATACCATATAAACAAGATTGTGTTACGTAATTTCGTTCAGGAATAGAAAATACGCAATAAACAAAAACAAAACCAAGCAAGTTTAGAATATATAAATATTTGATGAACAATTGTGATTGAATTGAAAAGTGTTCCGAGAGAGATTTGTGTGGTCTTGTTGTTATAAATAAATTGCTACCAAGGCCATTGTTAATATGAACAAAAAAGAAAACTATAATAAAATATAAATATAGATATTATTTCTGTGTGGTAGTTATGACTTACAAATGAAATTACGAGAGTGGCCTGAAAAGTTTTGACATTTGACATCTTTGACATTTCATTTAGAATTTGACATTACATTCTTTTTTGACATTTCAGATTTCTTACATTTGAGACATTTATCATTTGACCCTCTTGATATTGACATGACAGTTATTGTTTTTGACATTTTGATTTTAACATGATATTTTATTCCGATATTTTACTTCTTTGACATTTACCTACTTAAGACATTTAGCATTTCACATTTTTGATTTTGACATAACATGTTTGACATTTAGCAGTTGACATTTTTTTGTATTCGACTTATTTGTTTTATATTTGAGACATGTAGCATTTGACATCTTTGACATTTAAAATTTCTTACATTAATGACATTTAGCATTTGACCTGATTGACAGTTTATAGTTTGACATTTTAATGTGAAAAGTTACAATTGACGTTATATTCACATGTTTAATGACAGTTTACTGTCAAAAATAGTAAATAGTTTGTTTATAAGCAAGATTGATAGTTTATATTTTGTCATTTTAGTGTGAAAAGTGACAAGATTGACATTTGACGTTATATTGACAGTTTACTGTCAAAAATTGTAAAAAGTTTGTTATTGACAAGATTGACAGTTTATATTTTGACATTTGTGTGAAAAGTGACAAGATTGACATTTGACGTTATATTGACAGTTTACTGTCAAAAGTGGTAAAAAGTTTGTTTATTGACAAGATTGAGTTTATGTTTTAACATTTTAATGTGTAAAGTGACAAGATTGACGTTATATTGACAGTTTACTGTAAAAAAATAGTAAATAAATTGTATTAAAACATACACAATCTTTTATTCGTTCAAGTTTGTTTCTTTAAGATTTATTTTTCACTTTTACTTGTGGCTTTATATAGTCGAGGAGTTCAGTGGCTGCCAAAGGTCAAAATATCACTGAACCCACACGAATATCGGCACTCACTTTTTTTTATTCAGAAATAATGGAAATAAAATATAATTTCAGTTCATTCTCAATAGAAATCGATTGGATTTTATAAATAGTCTATATCTTGTTTCAGTTGTGACATTTTGAAGGGTTCAACTTTTGCAAAAAAGTTTTTTAATTGACAAGATTGACAGTTTATATTTTGACAATTTAGTGTGAAAAGTAACAAGAAAAACGCCGGTACTGATTTGTAAAATCAAAAACTAAAGTTAAAGATCAAATTTTCAGAAATCTTTTCTCGTAGTAGCAAACGGGTTTTGCTGCATCTTAACTTAAAAAACGCGGGTAGCTTCTTCGCGCTTAAAGACGAGAATTCTATAAAAAAAGGCTTAAAATAACCTCTAGATGAATAACGACACTAGAAATGTTAAATTAAGACCGTTGGAAAACAGAAAGAGGTTGTTCTGTATCTTAAAATGGGAATGAATATACAGGGTGGAATAAAAATATTATACAATATTAAAAATTAATGTTGTAGATAGTGTTACGTTCAAGGGGTTCAAATACAATCACTGCTGAACGAAAATGTCTAATTTATTTACACACACTACAAACTAAACGAATTATAACTAAATAACTAAACTAACTATAACACACTAATTTATGTACAACAATTAACTTCGATTTATATTCACTTATTTGCACTTCGCAGCTCGTAGATCGCTCAAATATTTAGACTGTCGCTGTAAACTTTAAACTTCCTCGTGGTTCGCAGCTCTCAGCTTATATACCTGTTCACCGCTTCCAGAACATCCTTCGGTAACACTTTCTAGAAAGTCTTGTCGGCGCGCGTATGATCGAAGGAAGTCTCTCGATTATTCCGTTTCGAGAATTAGTTGTTTACCTACAGTGCTGTCAGGGCGACAGGGGCGTACTAAGGGCGTCTCGCTCGTTACAATAGCAGTAATAAATGCAACAAATACAAATTATCAAAATTTATTAAATGGAGATAAACAATCTTAAATAAATATCTACTTAACGTAAGGATATTGGGATTTATGGATGTGGGCACATACTACTAAAATGTGATAAAAAATGTAGATGAAGTTATTTATTTAAAAATAAACGAATGGCCTCAAAACAAGGCCTTTTGTCTGATTTTGTGAATAACAATAGCCGTTATTACTCAAACTGTTTTACACAAATTATATTTACTATAACAGATGACCTCTCTTACTTCCTTATTTGGTTATAATAAAAGACAAGATACACATATACATCTTATCATTTATCTTTTCGTTTCTTATTTTTACGATGTTTATGTTTGTCAAAGCAAACAATTATTAAACCCTTTAATTGTCCACTGCAGACAGATTTTTTTCGGTAAAATTCAAATTTATTACTGAACTGTCAATTAAATATCATTTTTGAAGTTTGTTTACGCCAACTGTCATTTTAGTGTCAAATTTAGTGATAATCTGTCGTGCAAATAACTTTTTTGACGTTTGTTTACGTCAACTGTCATTTAAATGTCAATTTTTGTCATTTTTGAAGTTTGTTTACGTCAACTGTCATTTAAATATCACATTTGGTGTTAATCTGTCATTAAATCTCAATCAACCTTTTCAACTTATAAAAATAGAAAACATTTTTTTTTTATTTATTTTTCTAAATAAGTAGACTTTTGACTTAGTCACTTTTCGTTGTAAACCCTCGATATAATCATTATCAGTTATAAATTTCCGTTCGATTAAATGATATTTGATAATTTATCAAAAACAATGCACTTATCCCACAAACTTAATAGAATCTAGTTCCGAAAAATTAAAGAAATTAAAAGTTACACAATTTTGGTGAAATTTAGATATAAACTGCAAGATACGTTGCTCATGAATAATTAATTTGTAAACTTTATATAATTATTTATGTTATTTATGTAAAGTTGTTTTATAAAACATTTTTACTAAATTAGAAAGTTAAATATTGCAAAAAAACTCAGATGAGTCTCATTCAATTCAATTCAATCAAATTCAATCTTGTCACTTTTCACACTAAAATGTCAAAATAAACTAACAATCTTGTAAATAAACAAACTATTCACTATTCTGACAGTAAACTGTCATTAAAATATCAATATAGCCTCAAATGTCAATATTGTCATTTTTCAGACTAAATTTCAAAATATAAACTGTTAATCTTGTTAACGAATAAACTATACACTCTTTTTGACTGTAAACTGTCAATATAACGTCAAATATCAGTCTTTTCACACCAAACTGTCAATCTTGTGAATAAACAAACTATTCACTATTTGTAACATGGAGACTAGACAAGGAGTACGAACTCCATGTATGCAAATCATATACTTATAAATAAGTATTGAGATTTTAACCTTATTTTTCCCGCGCTGTCATTCTGTCGAAAAACATATGTTTTTGACGCCAAGTGTGATTGCATTGTAATTAACCTAGAAGTTTATAGTGTTTGAGCAAGCTTTTTTATTTTTTTCGTGCGGATTATCTGTTATATATTTTTTTGAAGTGATCCAATGATGTTTCTGTCACTGTCCTCAATTTTTGACTATTTATCTGCTTCTCCAAACAGCAGATGCATCGTAGAAGGTGAAGCTGTTCTGGCAGCGAACCATGTTATTGTGTGTGGAGTGAAAGAAAAAGTGGACAAAAAGTGGATGATCAGATCATATTGTTTGCAAACTAGTGCAGTGAAAAGTGATCCCCATGAAATCAATGGAATATTTTCAGTTATTTCAGATTGCAAGGTTGAAATACAGACATTTACTTGCAGCTGTAAGGCAGGAACTTCAGAATCTTGCAAACATGTAGCAGCAACACTACTGTTTTGCTCAAGGTGGTATTATTACTGATTTATTTGATGGCTTATCGTGCCCATTGTAATTTATAAGGTTTCTGCAACCTTTTTTTACTTTAGGTTTCCTTTTTCTGTGCTTGTGTTTTTGTTTCAGAAAACCATTAGAAGAGTTAGAAGAGTTGTCTTCTACAGACACTGAATGTTTATGGAAAGTTCAGAAAACCAGAGCAACAGATAAATATTTGCCACAGCCACTGAACAAATCTCAATGTTTCAGGCCATCAAATATGTTGGCTAGAAAAAGATCATTTTCAAAGGAAGAAGTTGAAGAAATGTTTCAGTTGGCCTCATCAGCACTCCCAAATTCATCCTTTGCATTGCATAGGTAAACTTTTATTTGTATACTATTAATAAACAATTGAACTATATTATTTAAATCTGATTGTTACAGACAAGGGCGAAGAAAGAATGTCAAGAAAACCAAAGTAATCAAAGAAATGCCTTCACATATACCAGTGATTTTTAACAATTCCAAAGATTCCCCATTTATAGACAATTTAAATATAACTATTCCATCCCTATTAGATTGTTGTTTGATGGTGTTGGAATCGTTTAAGAATGAAGATGTTTTAGAAGGTATGTGCTGTCAGCAAGGAACGTTGGAATGGAAAAGAAGGCGCAAGAATAAAATAACAGGTATTGAATGATGCTTACAAGATTGTATCTGTTTATAAACAACTTTTATTCACTATTCATCATGTTTATCTAGCTGCTACTATTTACTATGAAGTTCTCTTGATTCACTCCCAGTAATTATGTTAATTTTCCAGGATCTACTTGTTATTCAATCTATACCTTTAAAAAGCAGGATTGGACAAAAATGTTGGGTAACTTTTTCAACCCCAAATCATTAGTTACCAAAGAAATGAGATATGGATCTGAACATGAATCTTTTGGACTTGAAGCATTCCAAAACATGAATCCTAATCTTAAAATTGAAAAAATAGGAATTATTATATGCGAAAAATATCCTTGGTTAGCTTATTCTCCTGATGGAATAGCATTTGAGGATGGAAAGCCAAGCAGACTTATAGAAATCAAGTGCCCATATTTGGGTAATGTCAATAATGATTTAAGACTTTCCTTACTCATTACTTTTTTTTTTAGGAAAAATCAAGTCAGCTACTGAGGTGATACCAACACTAAGGTATCTGAATTCAGACTGCACTCTGAAACAGAACCATCCTTATTATGGTCAAATTCAGTTTGGGATGGCTTTGCTGAATATACGAATATGTGAATTCATAGTTTATTTTCCAAAAGAAAATAACTACTTACAGATTTCTGTTCCATTTGATGAGGGATTTGCAAAACAACTAATTGAAAGAGTTTCAAAGAAATATTTTGAGAAAATGATTCATACTGTTTGTGGTTAGTTGTTTTGCAAAAACCCCATCATTTTAAAGAATAAAACATTTAATATCTTTGAATTCATTTATTTATATCTCTGAAATATTTAATGATATATAAACTATTGGTTAGCAACAACAATTTTTTTAGAATTATTTCAAGATCCATCAAGTCAGGAAAATGGTTATTTTCTTTTAAGGAATTTTTCACACTTGTATGAGAAAACAATATTTTTCAAAAATAATCTGACATTTCCTACACAATAAAAATATGGAATCTCTGTGTATTATTTAATTTATAAATATTTGCAACAATTTTTCTTTATAGCATAATCCTTAGTGCAAAAACAAATCATCTCTCAAAATAGGACTACCCAAATTAACAACACCACAAATAATTGTGAATATATTATCAACAATTGGTACCAAATGCAAAGGAAAAGTATTTCTGAAAATTCTGAAAACCTTTATCCTCGCATTCACTCTTTCAATATGCACTCTTGCTGAGGCAATACTTCTGTTCATAGAGGCCTCACCTCTATCAAACTGTTTTTTCTTTCGAAGAAAAGGTGGTCTTATAATTTTTATTCCAAACTCTTCACATGAACTTTCAATTAGGAATCCTTTATCAACCATAACTTCATCCACATAGGGAATTAATTGTTCTACTATTTGAGACTGTTCGAAAATAATTTTATCTGAAGCTCTGCCCCCATAGGATGGACTGGCATAGGCTATTAAGCCAGCAGGAGTTACTGCTGTCATGAATTTGAGGGTATGATTTTTTTTATAATGGGAGTACAATTTAATTTTGCAACATAGTTTCTTTGGTACTTGCACTTTTATTTCAGTGCAATCTAAAACAATTCTCACATTCTGAAATTTGCTAAAACATATTGGCATATTCTTCAAAACATCTTCCTTAGGTGGCAGATAAACAAAATTGGCTAAAATACCCGAAAGCACTTCAATAGTATCCTGAAAAATTCTTTTACATGTTGGCACACTAACACTCCCAAACAAGACTCCCAAAGCAGAGTATGTCAAATCAAGTTTGAATTTTAAAAACACTAAAAGAACTCTTTCTTTCACTGATAATCTTTGACACCTTGAGTCTTTTTTACATGATGTAAATAAATTAACCAATAAAAATAATAAACTGAATGATGGAATTCCTGTTAGAATGTTCAAAGCTTTCTCAGTTTGGATAAAATCAGAAATTGAAGACCAGTTTGTGTTCACTTGAATCTCCTTATTGCATAATTCATTGAAATCTTCTGTTTGAGTGGCAACATCAACAAATACCTTCATGGTATGTGAAGTTTCTTTGGAAGTGCCTTCAACAAATAGTAACTCCTGTTGTTGAAGCTCCAGTAGTGCTTTAGCTCCATCAAAGTCACTAAATGAGTTTGATATCATGTCATCTTTGGAGGTGGAAGGAAGTTGATTAATCTAAAATTTTAAATGACCAATAGTTAATAAGTATAGCTATTTAGTTTCGACTTCAATAAAAATAACCAACAAGGGAACTTGCCTGTCTTTTTTCAATAAGTTTTTCATATCTTCTCTTTTTCTCTTCTATTTTCAGACTTTTTGATTTTGTTATAACACTGGACACAGGTAAGTTTTTACTTGGTACAGCAGTCTTTTTCAGGTATCGTTTCTGATAGCCCCCTGAAAGATTGATAAATAATTGTTTTAACCACATATAATATAAAAAACAAAATACTTACAATCACTAGGAGTTATGAAATCTTCCTCGACAAAATGTTTAGAACAAACTCTCATGTTTTTGGTAACTTTCTTTCCTATTTTCAATTTGATCTCCCACAGTTTCTTTCTAACAACCATAGTCATCATTCCGGATTCTCCAATATTCTCGACTCTCTGACCCTCATTTGGAAAATGATGAAAGGTCAAATCGGGGTTTTTTTTATACACAGAGTTACACCCAGGTACACAACAATTTGCTCTGCTGGTCATTTTCACTTTTAACAGACTATTTATCACTATCAAACAACTATAATCCTCAAACAAATGCACACTTAGTTGTAAATCATATGTAAATAAACACAAAACAATAAGCAATCACACTTGCTGGTCACGTGACATTGATGCGGGTTTATTCCGCTAGATAGCGTATCGCTTAGCATTAAAAGTCAATAGGTATGATGCAAATAGGGCTACGGGCTACCAAAATAAGAGGGCGCTGGTGTTCCATTTGTACCAAAATGGCGACCAATGAGGACGTAGTTTGAAATAAAATAAATAATTTTTAATTATTTCATTATTAATTTATTTACATGATGAAAAAAATAGTTTGATATTTCAGATATAAATAATAAAAACCAATTTAATACTTCACGATTATTTATTTGTCTATATTTATACCGGTGCAAAAGGTAAACTAGCGACGCTAGTGATGAAAAAAGTAAACCTAATATGTACGCTACCGTGGACCGATTTTGGCAATTTCCCTGGTCGAGTGCGTACTTCTTGTCTAGTCTCCATGATTTGTAACATTAAACTGTTATTATAACGTCAAATATCAATCTTGTCACTGTGGGTTTATACAGCGAATAAGAGAAAATAAGGAATAAGATAAGAAAATAGAACATACGTAATTCAATGAGAGCGTTTATACATGTACTGAAATAAAATAAGAAATAAGGAATTAAATAAGAATAGACTTATTTTTCATTCTTATCTCATTTTAGTTCGGAAATTGAAGTACGCATGTGCAGACTGCAGATAGAAATTACAGAATTGTTTCATTCCTAACCTTCAATATTTTTTCGCGAAGAAAGAAAAATAATAATTTACTAAACAAATATAAAAGAGTTGCCGGTGAAATGTGAAACGACCATACATGAAAATTGAAAATTAGTTTAAAAGTTTTGGCGCACAAAGTACAATAAACATGAAGTTGTCAGTAGACATGAACGTCATGGTCATAAAAAGCCGTGATTTCATTGGTTGATTCTTATTTCTTAATTGACTGTATAAACGGATCAATTTTTGTCTTATTCCTTATGCTATTTCTTATTTTATCTTATTTGCTGTATAAACCCACTGTCACTTTTCACACTAAACTGTCAATCTTGTCAATAAACAAACTATTCACTATTTTTGACAGTTAACTGTCATTAAACTGTTAATTTAAAGTCAAATATCAATCTTGTCACTTATCAAACTAAAATGTCAAAATATGAACTGACAATCTTTTCAGTAATAAAATTATCCACTATTTTTGATGCGAATGGAGAATATATTGAAGGTTTTAAAAATATTTTATATTCTTATGTATATAAATACTATTTTGTCGCTTATGCAAATTAGTATTATAAAAATCACAATAGTATAAATTAGCACATCAATAACTAGACTTTCACAAGTTTAATTTGGTTTCATTGCTGTCAAGGATCTATACTAGCTTTATTTGGAATTTTACAAAAACTTGTTTCTAACTGAGAAGAAAAGATTTAGTAGATTAGCCTAGAAAGAAAAGTTCAATATTGTTTGTCGAACATATTTTCTTTGCAAAATTCAGATATCACGAAATATTAGGTATACTATAATTACTATATATTATAATTAACTGTTATAAGCTCTATTTTATTTGGTACATATGACGTAAATGACATAAATTGACATAACTTATTTATTTGTTAACCGATTTAAATGAAAAAGACACTAAATGTTAAGTAAAACACATCATAATGTATTCCTGAAAACTGCATCCAAATCGGTTAAGCAGTTTCTTAGATTAGCGTTAACAAACATACAGACAAACAGACGACGTAATTCTTTAAATTGACATAACTTTTTTATTTATAAACCGATTAACATGAAACAAACACTAAATATTAAGTGAAGCTTACCTCAACACATTAGTAAAAACCTCATCTAAATCAGATTTGCCGTTTATGAGATAAGCGAGCACAAACACACAGACAATAGATAGAAGATAACTTTTTTATTTACAAACCGATTCACATGAAACAAACACTATATGTTAAGTGAAGATTACCACAACACATTAGTGAAAACCAAATTTGAATCGGTTAAGCCGTTTATGAGATTAGTACTCACAAACATACTACAATAGATGGAAGATAGTTTGACATGATTCTTTAAATGGATATAACTTTTTTATTTATGAACCGATTGACATGAAATAAACACTAAATGTTAATAATACACAGAAAACACGTTTCTACAATCTTATTATATGTATAGGTTATCTGTTTAAAACTTTAATTCATAAGCTGTAAAATATGGAACCGGCTGTAGAAATAAATATAAATACTCAGTACAAAATACACTATAAATATAGATAAGTTAGCAAAATAATTATGTTTACCAACAATTTCTTGAAATCGAAAAACCTTTCAACTGATAAATATTTTTTTTAATACCAAACCACAACAGAACAAAAAACTGAAATAGGCTACCAGTTTAGAGAATGATTGTCTTTTAACATCTGGGTTAATAAAATAATTCTCACAAAAATACTTTAAAAGCTATTTCAATCTCACAAAGGAAATGCAATCCTACCGGCTGTTAGTTTTAAATACAATTCTTGTGATTTCACCGTATCAAAATGTGTTTACTGTTTAATATTCTTAGTAACATAATGATTCATTTATTGTAAGGATTAAAATTCTATGAAAGATATTATGAACTGGTAAAGGATTTGAAAGCACTTTCTGTAGATACGTGGTGGAACATATTAAAAGAATCTAAACCATAGAAGTTGATGGATAGATACAAGACTAATAAAAATAGTTAAATCACGAATCTGGGTGATTAAAATAAAATGGAAAGTGTTATGCTACGTGAATACAAGGACGAAAATTATATTTATTTGTTAAAATATTACACAACCACTATAACTATATCCAATACTCGTACAATTACAATAAAAAGTGTAATATTACTCGATTAAGCTAAAGTAATTAAACGAGTAATCATAAAAAACGCTATTTTCTTGTTAAATGTTGTATGTTGAATATTCTCTAAACAATAAATCATTCCTAAACAATTAACCGAAATTCAAATGTTACTTATACGATATAAAAGTAAATTACACAAAAAAATACCACTTACCTTAAACTGTTATAATCGTTGTGTGAAAAGACTTAACATATGTACACAAATATTAAGAATTAAAATTGCACAAACACTGCAAAAGTTTATTTGGAATCCAATTGAAATAATTGCAATATAAATAAGTTTAAACAATAATGAACACAGTAGAACACTTATTTAGTTTATGTTCTCGATATTTTGACGTTTAGAAAACCATATTTTTGTTGTACTATCTACACTTCAGCACACAAAACACTGAAAGTTATTTGTGAACTGTGATAAATGAATGAAATTGACATTTACAAAAGTGACATTTAACGCTGACACTTTCTCTATTACCAATCTAAGAAAATTAAATAAATAATAAATTTATTTTTTTATTACTTAAATTTTGATTATAAAAATAAAATAGTAAATAACTAATGATAATAATAATAATAATTAAATTACTTTTCCTTAAATATATATATAGTTGATTCAAATAGAAGTGTCATCAAGTAGTCTCTGGAAAATTCAAATTTGTAGTGGCAGTACCCACGTTTAGTGAAATTTGAATCGCAATATTAGCCAGCTTGTGATCAGATTGCTACATATGCTCAATATAACTATAATATAAACATTTTGACACATCGCGATGACATATAATTCCCTAACTAAAGTTCTGTTTCCATTGAATCTAGTAATAAAGTCTAAGATGATCTCACACGTACCCAGCCCACTTGATGACACTTCTATTTGAATCAACTATATATATAATTCATTCACTTCTTATTTCAATCTCAGTAGACTATGCATTTTATTTCTTGGATTGGCACATCAATTTGTTGGGTTGGTACCTACTGTCGAAATATTGACAGCACATTGTCAAAGGTAAAATTGTTGAAGATTCAATAACGAAATATTTGATGCTTTCTTAGATTCAATATACAATGCCAAAAAAAATAAGTACAGAAATTCACAACAGCATCGTTAGATGTTATGGTATGTTTAGGAAACAAGCTAACAGCTGTGAGAGTGTTTCCAGGTTTTTCAAGTAAGTACGATTTTATGTGTATTTCTTTTAAATCAATGCTAGTCGCTAACATAAACTTATATATTTTGCATTAGATTAATTGAGAGAGGTTTTTGTAATGAATTTATAAATATGTATCACTTTTTTAAATAAAATTTATACTATTAACAGAACACATAACCTTTTTTGACAGATATCATTATAAATTATATACAATGTTGTCAGATTTCAAATTTCGAAATTATACATTTTTGTAAGTATAATTTAATTCAAAATTTTGTTAAATATTTTTAAATCTCTTAACTACCGTTGTGTAACTGAGGTATATTTTTTGAATCTAATTAATATGACAAACATTCTAAATGCTTAATTTTTTTAGATCAGTGTATCGAAAATACGGAAGATTATTAAAGAAGGATTGAAAAATAATGAGAAAGTCGCAGATAAAGGCTGTAAAACTGATACATTTGAGAAGTTTATTTTAAAAAAAGACTTACAGCGACAGATTTGGATGTACCATGCTAAAACTGAACATTTTACTTTAGACAAACTTTTGACTGATGCTAAACAAAATTTTGATTTTATGTGAACAACGACACGTTAAAATTAGAAAGATCGCTTTCATTCGGAAATATAAACAACTAAAAAGTCTTGCTGAGAGAGTTAGATTCGTGTACCCAGATGAAACATGGATCTATCAAAATGGTAGTTCAGTGCGTCAGTGGGTGCACGATTCTGACCTAAAAAGTAATCCAGCTCGTGTAAAATCCGAAGGAAAGCGATTTACTATTTTACACGCAGGGACTGATACTGGATTTTTGGAAGGATGTGACTTGTTACTAGACTCTTCGAATACAGATCTTGACTATCACAAAAGTATGAATGGTGACCTTTTTAAAAACTGGGTTGTTAATCAACTCATTCCTGCTCTATCTGTATTTCAAGAAAAATGTGTGGTGGTCATGGACAACGCGCCATACCATTCAGTTCAAATTAACAAACCACCCTCTTTTTCAGCGAAAAAAGCAATGATGCAGGAATGGTTGATTAACAATAACATTAGGTTTGACACAAAAATGACAAAGAAACAACTGTACTCTATAATCTTACCTTATAAAACTGACGAAAAGACATATGTAGTGGATGAAATTTTAAAACAACGAGGACATGAAGTACTTCGACTACCACCATACCATTGTCACTACAATCCAATAGAACTAGCATGGGGGTTTACTAAGACATATTATAACAAACATATTACATCTACTTATCTTGACCAGGAAAGAGTTAAAAAAACTTGGACAGAAGCATTGACTAAATGTACACCAGACATGTGGCAAAATTTTTGTAGACATACAGACGAACTTATTTTGGCAGATTGGACTACTTACATGGGAAACTGCTTACATGACAATATTCCTCCTTTAATTATTTCATTGGAGGAATCAGATTCTGACGATTCCGATTTTGGATTTGATAGTGACTCTGATTCTTCCAGTGAAATAATGGAAGAGGATTGATCATACAAATACACCGACAACATTTACATGTTACATCTAAATCTGCATCTGTATTTGTTTTTATTTGCTTTTATGTAATTTATTAAAATATTTTTTTCATTGTATCGGTTTGAAATGTCTAACAAATCTTAATTTTTCTGAAAAATTTCTGTTATAAAGAACATTATTAAAACATCAGCATATTTAAGTCAAATGCGACACCACCTGGGGCGGACCAGGAAAATCAAATTTTTACTGTAGTATAGTTTCCTCAATTAACCCATTGGATGTAAAATTTTATTATCCTACAGCCACTAATACAATAATGTTACACTACGATGCCATTTGGATGTAAAATAGAAGACTTTAAAAAAGATGGATACCTATAGACTTTGAGTACTGTGTTTTTATGTTAAACTCAAAACTTATGAAATAATTTTTTTTACCACTGCTTGAATAATTTAAAAGTTTTATTATACATTTGTAAAAAGGATCTTTTACTATTGCTTGAGTAATTTAAAAGTTGTATTAAACGTTTTTATTAATATATGTATATGTGCTACATTTTGAATTTTACTTATATTATTTATTTGTAATAAAATGTAAATATAAAAGTATATTTTTCTACAAGCATGCGTAACACAACACTTTCCCGCACGCATTTCAATTCAGAAAATATCTCTTTCCCGCACGGAGTGCGGGAAATACTTTTTCCCGCACGGCGTGCGGGAAAGAATTTTTCCCGCACGCATTTTTTTTTATTAATTAGAGATGTTTGCCGATAACCTTTTTGACAAATTATTGTATTATTATCTTTATCTTGTTGGACTACATACAAATAGTAAAAAAAATTAAGATTTTACATGAAAATAGAGGTTTTTAAAATGTTTGTTTTAAAAATTTTTTTAAAAAATCATAATTTATTAAATCACCCCTGTTAACCTTACTCAAAGCAACAACAAACTCACCTGTTTAAGTAGGGTTGCTATAGCTACATTCGTGTATTTATTGACACTATGAAAGATTTAATTGTCACAATCGCATCTTTTCAAATATCTAAATAATTTTCGAGGTGATTTTGCTTGTAGAAAAAATATTGATCCTAACTCTTGCGGAAATTAACTTTCCCGCACTTAACTGCTTGCCCGAACTCCGCTTCGCGTCGTTCGGGCATCGGCAGTTCGCGTGCGGGAAAGTATAACTTTCCGCACTTGTTAGGATAATAACTATTTTCTACAAGCATGCGTAAAACAACACTTTTCCGCACGCATTTTAATTCAGAAAATATCTCTTTCTCTTTTTTTATTAAATGAATATGTCCTTCAATAACCTTTTGGAAAATTATTGTATTATTACTTTTATGTTGTTGTACCTACTACATACAAATAGTAAAAAAAAGATTATTTTGCATAAAAATAGAGATTTTTAAAATGTTTGTTCTTAAAAAAATCATAATTTATTAAAACACCTCTGTAAACGTTACTCAAAGCAACAACAAACTTTAATTGTCACAAATTAAAATTTTGTTACATTGTTAGGAGTTGAAAATAAAATTTAAAAAATGAATAAAGTATCTTTTTTATTCTTGTAGAAAAAATATTGATCCTAACTCTTGCGGGAAAGTATAACTTTCCGCACTTGATAGGATAATAACTATTTTCGTTCTAGATCAATAATATAATATGATAATTGACTATAAACAGGGATCTGTTCTGTGCAAAGGAATGTGTTATTTTGAATATCAGTCAAAATTCATGTGAATTTAAATAGACCATTCTTGGATATTAATAGTACCTACTTGCAGCGAAAACTGACGTATCTACTTTAGTACCTATTCAATTTAATATTAAATACATTGACTTATTTTCGGCAAGTTTTAAATTTGGTTTGCAGATTTAATTACTTAAGATATTTGTAATGAATACACATATTTTTATTTAAGACGTGACAACATCGTATTTACAATTAATAAGACCACAGAACAATATGAACAGACGTGTATTATACTGGGCGAATTTCATGTAACTAACAGAGCCTACTGAGATGGAAATAAAAAGTGAATGGCTTATATATTTGAATTTATTACTAGCATTTTTTTTGTTATGTATATAGTGTTGCATAGATGGTTCTTACTTGCTTAATCGAACTGATTTTAAATGTCAAATACACGGTCTATAAAGACAAATGTATTATTATCTCTGGTTTAAGAGTTAGGAAATAGTTATTTACGTAACGAGTTATGAAAAGTCCAATTTTGTTTACCGAGTGTGATGTTGCAGCAAGAGCGTAGCGAGTGCTGCAAATGAACACGAGTTAAACAAAATGGCGTTTTATAACGAGTTCCGTACAAGATTTTTTATAATTTTGACGAAATTCCATAATTAAAAAAAAATCATAATTATCTAATAATAATTAAAAACAATACATCTAGTTCTCGTGTTTATTTTGCATTGACACCTTTCTAATGACAATTCTATTTAATACAGATATAATTAAAAGGTAAGTTTCTGATTTAAATATTAAGTATACTTATTTAATTTTTTGTTTAAAAATGTCTGCTTTTAAATATTTCTTTAATAAAGTTAGTATAAAATGGTTCTTAGTTGTTTACATTTGCTTTATATTTTTCGTAACTTGTTTTGAAATGAAGTTTTCAAAACTAGTTACGTAAAGTTTTACTTTTCAAAACTAGTTATGAAAAGTAATGACTTTCAAAACTGACAGCAGTTTTGAAAAAAGTTACTTTACTTGTCAAAATTATAAAAAACGAATTTACAGTAGTAATGAAAATGTGAAAATTTCTGTCGAACTGAAAACACAGAGGTATGTTCTTTAGATGTATGTCTATGTAGAGATAATAAATTGACAATATTCATTCGATTTTAAATCGAATTTTATTATTATTCGTTACGATTTTTATTCAGAAAACTTAAATTTGATAGTAAACAATATTATTTTAGCCATAACAAAGGGTAAGCTTGTAAAATCATATTGTAACCGTCAATTCTATTAGGTCGGGTTTTGAGAGATTTTCATACAAAAAAATTAACTTTTGTTCGATTTTAAAGCGTTTTAATTGAATTATATCTAAACCGCAAACTGGATCTAAAAAAATATTAAAAAATGTTTCAAAAGAGAAAATTAAAAAGAGATACAAATTCGAAATTCTGACAGTTAACATTTCTATTATTTGACATGTAACATTTGACAGTTGATATTCGTCATTTGACACATTTCAAAAATTTAATATTTTTACCCACGACTCATAAGTAAATTGCGTATTTTTTAACCTATAACTCTGTCAGTAAATTTCAAATTATTGAGGAGTTGTGTTATAGTTTCATTTACTAAACTAGTGGAGTAAGTAAATAGAAATCTGTATTATTATGTTGGTTACCTACAGTTTTCATTAAACTAACATTTGACATTTCTCAGACAGAACTGTCTGCGAAATCTAATATTTTTGACAACTTATGCCAAAATTTAAATTTCATATTTGTTATTTTTGGAACGAAGTTCCCTTTCGCGCGTTACGAACAGTTACGACTGACGCTAGGAGCTAGCCAAAAAAAATTCATACCAAAAGTTGTCAAGACACTATGACACGACACACGCATGTTTCTCTCTCTCACAGACCAAAAAATAAATAACTCTCTCTCCCCCTCTCTCATAGATAGATATATTACAATTAAAAAAACACTATTTTAAATTAAAAGAAAATGTACATTAAAAAGAAAATACTGTAGAAAAAAAAATAATTAATATTTTATTTCATCCTGTTTTTATAAATTAATAAATTCATAAACATTTTAAAAATAGTTCGTAACTTGACTATAGTTGTACCTACGTCAAATTACCTTAACTGTCAGTTACTGTCAAATATTTTAATTTTAAAATTTTGTATTGAATTGTTAATTCCTGTTTTAAATTATAAAAAGTGTGAGGTGTCAAGGGACACCCGGATGGAACGAAGTTCCTTTCGATTAATTAGTGAAGGAATTAGTAATTTGTAAACATAACAGAGTGTTTATACATACATAAGCATTTATTATTGTCTGTATAAAATCTCTACTTACCTAACAGTTCGTTTCTTGTAACAAAAGTGTCCATTTATACAATACCAGAGCTTTAAATAACACATCTTTTTAAAATTACTTTTTATAATTTAAAACAGGAATTAACAATTCAATACAAAAAATTTAAAATTAAAATATTTGACAGTGACTGACAGTTAAGGTAATTTGACGTAGTCAAGTTACGAACTATTTTTAAAATGTTTATGAATTTATTAATTTATAAAAACAGGATGAAATAAAATATAGTACTATTATAGGTAATTATGTTTTTTTCTACAGTATTTTCTTTTTAATGTACATTTTCTTTTAATTTAAAATAGTGTCTTTTTAATTGTAATATATCTATGAGAGAGAGGAAGAGAGAGTTATTTATTTTTTGGTCTGTGAGAGAGAGAAACATGCATGTGTAGGTGCATTGTGTCAGTGCATAGTGTCGTGACAACTTTTGGTATGAATTTTTTTGGGCTAGCTCCCGTCAGTCGTAACTGTTCGTAACGCGCGAAAGGGAACTTCGTTCCAAAAAGTAATTCTAAAAATATGTGTTATCTAAAGCTCTGGTATTGTATAAATGGACACTTTTGTTAAAAGAAACGAACTGTTAGGTAAGTAGAGATTTTATACAGACAATAATAAATGCTTATGTATGTGTAAACACTCTGTTGTGTTTACAAATTACTAATTCCTTCACTAATTAATCGAAAGGAACTTCGTTCCATCCGGGTGTCCCTTGACACCTCACACTTTTTTTTAGTTTTATACAAAACCATTTGGTAAGTCGTGGGTAAAGCATAGTACTTTACTCGAGAAACAAATTGCATATTTAGCTCGTTTCTTTAGCCCCTTCGCTCGCAAGCTCGCTCATGGGCCAAACACACTCGCTGTAATATGCAATTTACTCCACTCGTAAAGTAATATACTATTATAACGTTTAATATTTCTTTGACTTACCTTTGTTAGTTGTAGATCTGAAATTGGGAGGATAGACAAGGCGGCTGGGAATAAGCTAGAGTATTTTCAATAATAAATTATTCAAATTTATAATTAAAACATATTTTATTAAGGAAGAACAACATATATAAATTTCTGTACATAATTTACCATTATATACAAAACAATAAAAGAATACATACAAATTCTTTGGTGAAATTATACAATAAAATAAAACAAATATCAACAGAATAGATACAACTATAAAAAAAAAATAATAAATAATTTTGAGATAGTAGTTTAAAGCTCAATTCACACAAAACCAACGTCTCTGTTAAACATCCATTTTATGTGAATTGGGCCTAAGAGAGAAAAAATAGAGATAGAAACAATACTTACATATACATATTATTAAAAAAATTGCTTACGTATTACAAACATTATAATATTTTTAAATAACAATCACATATAATAAAATACAAACATTTTCAAACACATACTTCCCTTAGTTATCAAAAGCCTCAATTTCAGATCAATAAAAAAAATACAAAGGATAGTGGAAATATATATATATAAAAAAACGAGATTACAATCAGTTGTAATAACTTAAAATCAGTTGTAATTAGTCATGGACAATTGCAATCAGTTCAAATCAGTTGCGATCACTTAACTCGATACGTTCAAAAGATGGAATTCAGGACGCGTGATCAGTGACTTGCCGGTATAATCGTAGGATGCCACGCCTTCTAAACTGAAATAACGAAGGACAGTTTACACCGTACTCATACCAGAAGTAATATAAACTGTAAGCATCGAGGGTGGGTACTTTTTTGTTGAGTGGTGTAAATCGGACTTGTGACGTTGGTTGGGGAGAGTAATATTCAAAGAGTGCATGCCGTTCACGTGATCATTCTATCTTTTGAACGGCTCGACTATGGTGATTATGCTCCAAAGTATGATTTATCCGATGATAGTGATCTTGTCGCGTATTCCATTATAGGGAAAGTTGTGATTTAAAAATTTGAAAAAGTTTGTATTTTAATGTTAGCAAAACAGTGCACAATAGTGTAATTTTTGTACCATTTGCCATAGAAATTAAGTACATCAGTGCTTATATAATGTGAGGTCAGAATTATAATGAAAATTTTGTTTTTATAGTTTAGATAGTTTTATTCTAAACGGAATTTAGTAAAGTTCCTACTATTCAGATGGCAGTGTTAATCAATTTTTAATCAGTAGGCACTCAATTACGATTTTGTTGCATAAAAAGGGTAATAGAATAAATTATAGGCCAATTACTCTACTTAATCACCTATACTCGTAATAGAAACAAAATTGAACATCTATCAATTTCGGGAATAAGCTGGGTTTTGCTATGGGTTCAGTACCAACGACCACCTTCACTAAAAACACTTATAGAAAAAGTATTAAATATAATCGACCTCTGGTACTGTTGTTCATTGACTTATAAAAGGCGTTTGATACTGTGGAGTTACCTGCAATCTTAAAGGTACTACAAAAATGTAGAATTGACTGTCAATACTGTGAAATTATTAAGGTTATATATGAAAATAGAACCGTAATTTTTCAATCTATAAGTACCACCAGAAAAATCGGTGAATCGGCGATACTATATCACCCAAACTGTTCATTATTATCTTGGAAACATAAGAGAATTAACATTAATGGAGAAAATCTTAATCATCTCCGCTTTACAGATGATATTGTCCTAAGATCAGACAATTTAGGAGAAGCCAATGATTGTGAATTGATCAGAAGACAACTTCAGAATCGACTGCTTAGGAAACATAAAAGATGTGTTTAAAGCTGATGATTGACACTAATAGATAAAGTAAGAAACGAAGAGATACGCGGAAGAACTACGGTAGACGATATTATAGAACGTATCTTTCTTAGTAACCAGTACCACAGGAGATGACCAGGGACTGTTGGATTCTTCGATGATTCCCTCCTATAACATGTCCTTCGTAATCGATATGGCTTCTTCTTGATTAGCGAAGGGCAGCCGTCTTGGTGCTTGTCGAATGGGGGCAGCATTACCAGTGTTGTTCCGGTGCTGGACGAGATTTGTACGACCCCTGATTTTCTCTTCTGCAAATAGATTGCCTTTCTTTTTGATGAAGTCCATGGCCTTCCTCCTCTCTTCTTCCGAGAGATTTCCCCACGATTGTTTAAAAGTGGCCACGAGCTCTTCGGAAACTTGGTGACTGCCACTGTCCAGAACCTGCTCTTCAATCCTTGTCACCTTAATCACAGGCTCACACACTTTAATGATCTGTCCCTTTTTGAGAGTGATTCGTCTGTTTCTCGCACTGGAACGACTTTGTTGGTGATGTCCACTAGACATTTGGCCACACATACATCCAGGAGTTTTTCGGATGGCTCTACCACAGCAATTTGTCATTTTGAATTCAAAATAACCACCAATAATGAAAATTTCGACAAAAATGACAAACAAATCGCAAAATCGACTCAGAATGTGTTAAATCGACAGAAAAGTGCTTGTTTTATGATGGAAATGGGTAGGACATCTTGTAAGACTTAGATGTACAAAGAAACTTATCGCATAGAGACCCAGAACCGATAAACGGAACAGTTTAGAACGAGGCATATGTTCAGCAATGGATCTAAAGATCATGATGATGATGAAGAGGCACTTTTTGTTTAAATTTTTAAATATCTAAACTTTAAAAACAAAATTCTCATAATAGGTGAAGGTTATTGGTATAAAGTCTGATTGTTTCTTGCAAGTATTTTCTTAACATTAAATAATTGTTACACTTATTATTAATAATTTATAATTATATTATCTTTTTTGATCAAATTGTGGAAATTTTGTTAATATGTATAAGCAAAGAAATTCGATCAAAAAAGACAATCTAAAGCATTTTTTTTTAATCTAATTTAATCAGTCGCAAGGATAATATCAAATCCCAATTTAAAAAAAGGTATCACTTAAAAATATGATATCTTAAAAACTCGATTAATCACATTTAATAAAAAAATCCAATATTTAAAAAATAACAAGCAAATTATGCAAACATTGAGCTTGTTATATGTCACTGTAAGATTATAAAGAACGTTAGTTTATAATTTATCTCGCGAGATTGTAAACTGACGAAAAATTGTAAACTGTACCAAACCATTTCATTTTTCAGATTGTGAATTATTTCGTATAGTTCACAATTTGACGGTTTGCAACGGACAAATTATGAACTAACGAAAAATGATGCGTTTTGGTACAGTTCACAATTTTTCGTCAGTTTACAATCTCGCGAGATAAATTATAAACTTACGGTGTTTATAATCTTACGGTGAGATATATATATATAATAAAAAAAAAACAAATATTAAATCATACCCTGTACACAATCGGGAGCTGAAGATATGACGTCATTACAGCCATTTTCAAATTCATAAATTATTTAAATATTAAATTGCAATTTTACTGCATTTTTTATACGTAAAATTCTACATTGTGAGTATTGCATGTATTCAAATTCCAATTTGTTTTTTATCTTCAATACTTATTTAGAATACGATTCGAGTGGCGGTTGGTTCATATGAGCACATCAGCATGTGAACACCCAACGTACAAAAACAGAATTCCAAATGATCAACATTTGTTTGGAACTTGATTTTTTTATTTATTTTTTCCTTTAATGGCTCTCCACAGTACGATGATTTCAAACTGTGTGATTTTCTAAAAAAATTGTAATCGTGTTCAGTCATTGAAGTCATATTGCCATACTTTTAGGTTTATAACTTTAAGGCTGTAATAATGTCATAATGAATTGAAGCATTCTCTAAATTTTCTCTTAAATTCAGTTAAAGCACACTAGAGGGCATTATAGAAGCATTCTGATTACTACTTCCTCTTCTACGTGGTATTGTTCCACTTATAGAAACAGTTGCAGCTTCAGGACATCCATATGAGAGTAAAAGATCAACAAGAGCTTTACAAGCAGCAGTAGAAACTTCTAAATCTAAACCACTAGATGGTGCTGATTGGGATTTTGCTAAAGCAATACTTGCAGCTGCCTTCGCGTATGCTAAACATGTCCTACCATCTTGATCTACACATTTCACATCAGCATTATGCTAAAAATTAAGAAAAAATAAGTTTTTATACTATAATTAAGATTTTTTTTTATTAAATAACTTACCCAAATTAAAAGTTGAGCTACAGCTAAATTACCCATTGCACATGCTAAATGTAAAGGAGTTCTTAGATCACGAGGACCAACAGTCGTATTTACTTCTTGTACATTTGCTCTAGCTAATACACTTATTATTCCTTTTATATTCGAAGCACACACAGAATCTAAAAGTTAATGTCTTATATAATTAAACAATTAATTTCTACTTAATTAAGTACTATGACGCCACCGTAAGGTGTCGCAATAAATCTTAATATATATAAATTACGTGTCACGTTGTTTGTCCGCGATGGACTCCTAAACTACTGAACCGATTTCAATGAAATTTAGTAGATATGTGTTGTTTGTTCTAACTTAAAAGATAGGATAGTTTTTATCTCGATTAATTAAGCGTATTTATCGATTTTTAATCAAACATAATGAAGGATGTTTGAAGTATTAACGGATTTTTAATTTTTGACATCTGTCATGCTCACAAAGGAAAAGAAGAAGAAGAATTGACAAATATTCAATAAAATCGCAATTTTTTATAAAAATATCGATTAATTTGTGTTTATAATCGATTAATTAAGCGTATTTATCGATTTTTTATCGAAAATATTGAAGGATGTTTGAAATATAAGCAGATTTATAATTTTTGACAGATTGATCTCTCATTTGTATAATTTTTGAAATCTGCGTATATTTCGAACCTCATTTGATATTTTTTGAAAAAAATTGCATTTTTGACAAATTTTAACAGTTTTCTATTCAAATTTAACCATATTTTTATCAAAAATAGATTTTTTTAAAAAATTAGCAACTTTTTCTATAACGTTCAAGGCCACTTTTGACAGAATAACTATTTTATGATATAATTCGCATAAAATCGAAATTTTTAAGAAAATATCGATTAATTTGTCATTATAATCGATTAATAAAGCTTATTTATCGATTTTTAACCGAAAATAATAAAGGATGTTTGAAATATTAACAGATTTTTAAATTTTGATATCTGTCATGCTCACTGAAAAAAAGAAGAAGAATTGTCAAATATTCAACAAAATTGCAATTTTGATAAAAATATCGATTAATTTGTGTTTAAAACCGATAAATTAAGCTTATTTATCGATTTTTAATCGAAAATAATGAAGGATGTTTGAAATATTAACGGATTTTTAATTTTTAACATTTGTCATGCTCACTAAGAAAAAGAAGAAGAATTGTCAGATATTTAATAAAATCGTAATTTTTTAAGAAAATATCGATTAATTTGTGTTTATAATCGATTAATTAAGCATATTTATCGATTTTTTATCGAAACTAATGAAGGATGTTTGAAATATTAACGGATTTTTAATTTTTGACATTTATCATGCTCACTAAGAAAAAGAAGAAGAATTGTCAGATATTCAATAAAATCGCAAGTTTTAATGAAAATATCGATTAATTTGTGTTCATAATCGATTAATTAAGCGTATTTATCGATTTTTTATCGAAAATAATGAAGGATGTTTGAAATATTAACAGATTTTTAATTTTTGACATTTAACATGCTCACTAAGAAAAAGAAGAAGAATTGTCAGATATTAAATAAAATCGTAATTTTTTAAGAAAATATCGATTAATTTGTGTTTATAATCGATTAATTAAGCATATTTATCGATTTTTTATCGAAAATAATGAAGGATGTTTGAAATATTAACGGATTTTTAATTTTTGACATTTGTCATGCTCACTAAGGACAAGAAGAAGAATTGTCAGATATTCAATAAAATCGCAAGTTTTAATGAAAATATCGATTAATTTGTGTTTATAATCGATTAATTAAGAATATTTATCGATTTTTTTATCGAAAATAATGAAGGATGTTTGAAATATTAACGGATTTTTAATTTTTGACATTTATCATGCTCACTAAGAAAAAGAAAAAGAATTGTCAGATATTCAATAAAATCGCAAGTTTTAATGAAAATATCGATTAATTTGTGTTCATAATCGATTAATTAAGCGTATTTATCGATTTTTTATCGAAAATAATGAAGGATGTTTGACATATTAACAGATTTTTAATTTTTGACATTTAACATGCTCACTAAGAAAAAGAAGAAGAATTGTCAGATATTAAATAAAATCGTAATTTTTTAAGAAAATATCGATTAATTTGTGTTTATAATCGATTAATTAAGCATATTTATCGATTTTTTATCGAAAATAATGAAGGATGTCTGAAATATTAACGGATTTTTATTTTTTGACAATTATCATGCTCACTAAGAAAAAGAAGAAGAATTGTCAGGTATTCAATAAAATCGTAATTTTTTAAGAAAATATCGATTATTTTTTGTTTATAATCGATTAATTAAGCTTATTTATCGATTTATATACAATTTTCCTCTTACAATCATATTTTTAGGTCGTGCAAGTATGCAATAGATGACACTGTTTATATTTAATTTTTTATCGATAAAAAAACAGGGAAATTAATGTAGAAAAAATGTAAAAATTGTAAAAAAGGAAATGAGAAAAAAATTATTAATTGTTAGGAGGTACGAAGTTCGCCGGGCCAGCTAGTATCACATAAATTTAAATAAGCAATTGTTACTTAAGTAACATAAGGCCACAGGAAGGTGGCGCAGATAACATCTATATACTTTTAGGTTTTCGAAATTTCGAAAAAGAATCTAAATTAGAATTAAATTTCTAATCAAACCCAATAAACCAAATTATAATATCTTTTTTCGGATTTCGAGATATCAAACTATAAATTTTGAAAAAATTACCTATAAGTTGTTGACCTAATGGCATTGTATTATTAGGAGGTGGTAAAAACTCTTTTAATTCATATTTCAATCGAATCCATCTTTCTCTTTCTTCACGACTACTTTGTGGATTTGGTTTGGTTCGATTCTGTATTTGACATTCCCAAACTGAATTTGCTAAAGAATTTCCAATAGCTAACATCACCGCTAAATTTCCAGGCCTAAAATTCCATTGATATACAAAACTATTAAATTAAAAAAAAAATACTTACGGCCATTCATCTAAATCCATTGAACGTACTCTTGATATGTGAGAACCCAAATTTCTATGTATTCCTGAACATTCGATACACATTAAAATACCAAGATTTAAACTCGCCCAATCTGGATCTAAAAGAGATAAAAGTTATATTTAAAGGAAAATGTTGTAAAATGGAGATGATGAATATTTACTTGGTGCATCACAATCCACACAAAAACCATTTCCTGGCACTCTAGCTTTAATTGATTGAATAGTTGAAGCTTCTGCCGGATTAGTTTTCGTTTTTGATGTTTCATTCAATTGAAGAGAATTGAGTATTTGTTGTTCAATTGCTGAAACCCATTCATCTCGTTCTTCTGAATTCGATGCGTCAAAATGCCATTGCTTGTTGTCAAGAGAAACAATATAGAATTCGTTTGCATCTGTATCTAAAATTTATATTTAAATTGAATTTGTTATTTTAAAACTTTACTAACACTTAATTTCAAGTACAATCGCTATCGTAAAAGTCAGTTTTTTGTGATCATAAAGTATTTAAACATGTGAATATAATTAATTTTTTCTCGATAATACGGAGAACTAGATAGCGATTCTACTTGATTGTAAATTATAAGGATGGAGTTTTGATTATGTTTTCATTATTAGGATTTTTGCCAAATCCAGAAGGGCCCTGTTAGAGGAATATCTAATAAATTAGAGAACGTGACAAACCGTCAGCCATTTTGTTGCCGTAATTATTGAGAATCGTAACGAAGACATCCCGGGATTGAGAATAGGAAGATTTATATAAGAGAAAGCCGTACCATCCCTGAATTATTTGAATGAATGAAATCCTGAAGGGAATACTCAAAACTCCTCCGGAATAGAAGTCATGGAAAACTAAAGATAAGACATTTAATTAATTATTTATTCAAAAATTTTAACTATAACTCTTGAAACTTGATTTAATAAATCATCTTAAAACTGATTTTAGCGTATTATTTGCTTGTCTGTACTTTGGCGCCCTGAATTTATGTTTGGAGAGAATTGATAAAACTCAGAAGGAAGTCACGAACCCAGGAGCTAGCCTAGGGTTAATTAGGGTTACAAAAAAAACGGCTTTCATCTTGAATTTTGCTAATATGACCTCCAATTCGTAAATTGAATTTAAAAAAATACCATTTGACTTTCAAAAGTTCTTATCTAGACGAACAATTTGATTCTTATTTTCCAGAATCGATTTTAAGGACACCGATGATCCATTTGATATATGGTATAACGTAACTAAAGAAGTTTGACTTACCATCATATTCTGAATTTTTAATTCCACTACTTTTTACTCTCCTATGTCTTTTCTTAACATGAGGAGTTTCAGACTTTGTAATCTCACCATTTAAGAAAGAATTGCTACTGGATAACACCATTCCTTCATCACCACTAGCTTGTTGTCCATATCTACAACTTTGATCTTTAACACTATCATACGCTCCTAAAAGAACTCTTTCTGTTGGTCTCTTATCTTTACCTACAAAAAAATATTCTTAATGTTGTAATGTAAATCAAAACTTAATTTGTTGATTTATACCAGCAAGAGATAATCCTCCCATTCCTTCATTAATAACATTATGATGTCCTCCTCCAGCAACAGTAATAATTGATTTAGATCCTCTTGGTTTTTGTCCAGGAACTTTAACAGTAACATATTGTAAAGAAATTTCTTTACCATGAACATCATCCATATAATCATGAAGACTTGGATGGTAAGTTAAACGACCATCATCACATAAAGTTACGTATTTCTTTTTCCATTCTTTATTTAACGGTTTACTACTTCTTTTATATAAATAACCTAAAAAGTATATAAATATATAGAGTGTGTAGAATAACGATGTCAGCGAAGCTTTTGATTGTGTTATTTAAAAACTTACTCGAAAGTAAAATAAATTAGAAACAAAAATTGTACCTTGTTTAAGAGGTATAGCTCTTCCACTACCAAAATCTCCATTTTTCAGTTTATCATCTCCTTTTTTACTTGGAGTGAATAGATTAGATCTTCGACGACTTTTTCTAGATGTTGTTGGTGTGGAATTCGGTGTAGGTAAATCTTTATTATCTTTTGAACTAGTGTGAGAATTTTGAAGATTATCCAAAGAATGAGGAGCAGCAAATTTCGTTACGTTATTATTTTCGGTTGTATGAACTATAACTCCCTACAAATAATAATAAACTTAGTAGAATTGATATTTTACGTCAATTTTGACATCTGTCATTGTTTTTTAGGTTTATTTTGACATCAGCGTTACATATGTCATTTTTGACATATTGCTTTTGGTTTATACATATGTCAATTTTTTGACATTCTTCATGTTTTGTCGATTTTGTAATTTTGACAAATTAACGTTTTATTTGTCATTTTTGAGAATTGATTTCAATTTTGACATCTGTCACTGTTTTATACGTTCATTTTGACATGTGATATTGATTTATATACGTTAATTTTGACAAATCAACGTCTTATATGTAATTTTTGACATTTTACGTCAATTTTGACATCTGTCGTTGTTTTATAGGTTCATTTTGACATCAGCATTTCATATGTCATTTTTGACATATTGCTTTTGTTTTATATATATTATGTCATTTTTGACATATGTCATTGTTTCCTATGTCGACTTTGTAACATGTGATATTGTTTTATATACGTCAATTTTGACAACTTATTTGTCATTTTTGACAACTGATATCAATTTGACATCTGTCATTTTTGAAATTCGCCATTTTATCGTTTGTCGATTATATGTCAATTTTGACAATCGTCATTTTATCGTTTGTCGATTATATGTCAATTTTGACATGTGATTTATATTCGTTAATTTTGACAAATCAACATTTTATGTCATTCTTGATATCTGACTTTAATTTTGACATGTGTCATTGTTTTATTCGTTCATTATGACATCAGCATTTCATATGTCATTTTTGACATTTTGTTTTATATATCATGTCATTTTTGACATTCATCATTGTTTCTTATGTCGATTTTTTAACCTTCCATGTGTCATAATCAACGTTTTATATGTCATTTTTTGACATTTGACGTTAATTTTGACATATGTTTTTAATCAGATATTTCTACAGCAATCTATTGAAGCGTGATGATGAAGATCAATTTTATGCAGTGCAAAAATAATAAAAAGTAATCACAATAAAATAAATAATACCTGTGAAGATGCATGACTGCCTATTGTAGATGTTGATGAATTCCATTTTTCATCTGATGATTTATAAACTAATTCTTTATTATCAGTTGATTCTCGATGAATAAAATGAGACGTATTTGATTTTAAAGTGTGAACTTGTCGTAAATCAATTGTTTGCGAATTGAGGGGATCCTGTAATAAATTATATTTTTTAAAAAAAATTTTTCATTCGCGTAATTGATTCATAAGAACATATTTTATATAAATAAACTTACACGAGTCTCACACATACATCCAAATAATGAAAACACCATACTATAAACACCAATCGATATCTTTACAACTAATGATAACAAGAAATCGAAAATTTTGAATACAAATAAAAAGTTTACTTTTTTACTATATAAAGAGAATAGGCTACAACACACATAGAAATATGGATTAACTAGAATGTAAATTAGTTAGATAAGATAACAGCTCATGCAAAACAATTATCTGTATCCATTTCAAGTTTATATTAAAATATTATATATTTAAATAAAACTAAGTTACTAAGTATTAGATAGAAGTGGGTAATAAGGCCTAGTAAACAGAGAATTTATATCAAATTTATACTATTTATCCGAATGAACAAATTTGAATAATAATAATATCAAATCTTCCTCGATATCGTCGACAATAACAAAAGAGAGACCTATACTGTACTGATGAGCTCTAACAAGAGCGAAACACGTGTCTACAGTTTGGTTTTGCCCTTGTATAGACTGATCAATATTTATATCTATGTCGCAGCATCCCCAAAGTTAGGAATTCTAACCAGGTACAAATCCAGGTTATATATCTTGAATACAATTACAGCATGGCACTAGATACGTTTGTATCAAATTTTTTTCATCATGTGTGACGATATTTTCCATTCTGTATATAGATGTGAATAAAAAAAATATGATTACCTTATGTGAAAGGGTTTGATTATGTCCTGGTGACATATGAGATTGGGATTGTCCAATTTGGGAATATCCGTTATTGCTTTGTAATAAATGCCTTTGAACTGACATTGAACTTGGATAATAATGATTGTTTGGCGTTGATGGCCTCGAATTGGTCGGTGTGAGACACAAACTTGATGCTGTTAGTCTTTGTTGAACTATTTTCTGACAGGCTACAAAAAAAAGTAGGTATATTTAAATTCGATGGAAATTACAAAATTGGGTTAATTCAGTTGGTCAAATGTCAAGAATTTCAAATGTCAAGTGTCAACAATGTCAAATGTGAAATATCAAATGTCAACAGTCAAGAATATCATATGTCAAAAATGATTAATGTCAAAAATGAAAAATGTGAGACATTTTAAATGTCAAAAAAGTCAAGTCAAAAATGTCAACTGTTTAAAATTTTAGCTGTATAAAATGTCAACTATCAAAAAGTCAAATATTGCGACCGAAAACTGAACATCTTGAAAGATGCGAGAATCAAAAATGTCAAATATATCAAATGTCAATAATCTCAAAGGTCAAGATTGTCAAATGTCAAACGTCAAAAACTTACCATCTTGAAAAACACGTTCAACATTAAGTCCATAAGTAGCACAAGTTTCGTAATATGTACACCTCTTCAGATCACTTGCTAATTTTTTAGCACGAGAGTCGTCTATTAAACGTGGATTATTTTCACTAATAGCATCTGTAATAAAATTATAATAAATAATTTATTTAGAACGAGAAAATCATCCATATCTCAAGTGTCAAAGTCTCGTACCACAAAAATATTTTATTTAAGGGCTACTAGTCGTCAGTACAAGGTATATGTTGTCATCAACATATACCTTGTACTGACGAGGCCCAATAGGTCGAAACCGGTCTACAAGCTATGTTGTCGTCAACATATACCTTGTACTGACGAGGCCCAATAGGCCGAAACCGGTCAACAAGTTATGTTGTCCCTCTAACTGCGGAATAGTTGGCTTCAATTCCACATTATCGAATTTTACTTCTTTTTTGTGCATACTTTTGAGGGCCTGTTGATGGAAAAATTCCCGAAACTGTAGTAGCCCTTAAATAAAATATTTTTGTGGTACGAGACTTTGAGCTTTTCTTTGGTATTAAAATAATTAAATTAACGTCATTGGCGCCCTTTTTTTGATTTTTCCAACAAAAAATTTATTATTTATTAAAATAGATTTTTGTTACCTTGTGTGCCAACTAAAATTAATGGTATTTCTGCTGTATTTCTGTAATGTGACATTTTGGTGTAATAATTAAAAATTGCGTTGAAAGAAGATTCGTTTTCAAGACTGAAAACAAAAATAACTGCGTCCACCCATGCAGTAAACTGAAAAAAAAATTAAATATTAAATTATGGTAAGAGTAATAGTTTTCAGTGTATTGTAGAAGTTTTTTCATTGGAGAGTTTCTTAATAATGTCAAATGCCAAAAATGTCAAAATGTCAAATGTCAAATGTTTTAAATTTCAAAAATGTCAAATGTTAAAAATGACAAATTCTAAAATTCAGAATATTCTTAATATATATAAATTACATGTCACGTTGTTTGTCCGCGATGGACTCCTAAACTACTGAACCGATTTCAATGAAATTTTGTAGATATGTGTTGTTTGTTCTAACTTAAAAGATAGGATAGTTTTTATCTCGATTAATTAAGCGTATTTATCGATTTTTAATCAAAAATAATGAAGGATGTTTGAAGTATTAACGGATTTTTAATTTTTGACATCTGTCATGCTCACTAAGGAAAAGAAGAAGAAGAATTAACAAATATTCAATAAAATCGCAATTTTTTATAAAAATATCGATTAATTTGTGTTTATAATCGATTAATTAAGCGTATTTATCGATTTTTTATCGAAAGTATTGAAGGATGTTTGAAATATAAGCAGATTTATAATTTTTGACAGATTGATCTCTCATTTGTATAATTTTTGAAATCTGCGTATATTTCGAACATCATTTGATATTTTTTGAAAAAAATTGCATTTTTGACAAATTTTAACAGTTTTCTATTCAAATTTAATCATATTTTTATCAAAAATAGATTTTTTTAAAAAATTAGCAACTTTTTCTATAACGTTCAAGGCCACTTTTGACAGAATATCTATTTTATGATATAATTCGCATAAAATCGAAATTTTTAAGAAAATATCGATTAATTTGTCATTATAATCGATTAATAGAGCTTATTTATCGATTTTTAACCGAAAATAATAAAGGATGTTTGAAATATTAACGGATTTTTAATTTTTGACATTTGTCATGCTCACTAAGAAAAAGAAGAAGAATTGTCAGATATTTAATAAAATCGTAATTTTTTAAGAAAATATCGATTAATTTGTGTTTATAATCGATTAATTAAGCGTATTTATCGATTTTTTTATCGAAAATAATGAAGGATGTTTGAAATATTAACGGATTTTTAATTTTTGACATTTGTCATGCTCACTAAGAAAAAGAAGAAGAATTGTCAGATATTTAGTAAAATCGTAATTTTTTAAGAAAATATCGATTAATTTGTGTTTATAATCGATTAATTAAGCATATTTGTCGATTTTTTATCGAAAATAATGAAGGATGTTTGAAATATTAACGGATTTTTAAGTTTTTACATTTGTCATGCTCACTAAGGACAAGAAGAAGAATTGTCAGATATTCCATAAAATCGCAAGTTTTAATGAAAATATCGATTAATTTGTGTTTATAATCGATTAATTAAGCGTATTTATCGATTTTTTATCGAAAATAATAAAGGATGTTTGAAATATTAACAGATTTTTAAATTTTGACATTTGTCATACTCACTAAGAAAAAGAAGAATTGTCAGATATTCAATAAAATCGCAATCTTTTAAGGAAAATAACGATTAATTTGTATTTATAATCGATTAATTTAGCTTATTTATCGATTTTTAATCGGAAATAATAAAGGATATTTGAAATATAAGCGGATTTTTAATTTTTGACAGATCGAACTCTCATTTGTATGATTTGTGAAATCTGCGTATATTTCGAACATCCTTTAATATTTTTTAATAGAAATTTGATTTTTGACAAATTTTAACAGTTTTCTATTCAAATTTAAAAGGATGTTTGAAATATTAACGGATTTTTAATTTTTGACATTTATCATGCTCACTAAGAAAAAGAAGAAGAATTGTCAGATATTCAATAAAATCGTAATAGAGAATTATGGCACACTTCAAATACTGACCGGTATTATTACTGCTAAGCCGTATTTAATTACGGACTGACTTTATTTTGTAAGTGTAAAACAGTATTCCGGCACGTATCGTTTGGGATTTATTTACGTCAAGCCTTATTTTTGTTTTCATTTCGGACACCTAACCTCTGAAACTCGTTCTAGTCGTTTTTCTGAGTGAAATTATGGAAGATCAATTGGAAGCCGCAATTTTGGGGAAAGCAAATGATGATGAGATAGAATATCTTATATTAGATAACATTCTAATTAATAGGGACCATTTGCAAAATGTGAATAATCGAGGAAATCATTTTTCGGCTGCGGGATCTCTAAACGGATTCTCCGATAGAACTTCTCTCAACAGCGTTAAATCGTCATTATACGTAAAACGTAGCCTTTTGGACTTATTTAATTGGGCCATATTCACTTTCACCGTCTATCACAAAATTTAGCCAAACCAAATCTTTTTTCAAATTTAAAACGTTCAAAACACAACAGTCAAAATTAGAGGTTATAAAAATATGAAACGTAAAACAAAATTTTGTCCTATGATATAAAGGCATGGTTGTACCAGGAATAATCTAGCCACAAATAGTGGCAGGCAGTAACTTTAATAATTCCAGGCGTTATTTTTGTTTCACTGCGCATGCTTAGATGTCAAATACGGCCAGGATTTATTAGTGCCTGGCGTTATGAATTTGCCATAATTCTCTAATTTTTAAGAAAATATTGATTAATTTGTGTTTATAATCGATTAATTAAGCGTATTTATCGATTTTTTATCGAAAATAATGAAGGATGTTTGAAATATTAACGGATTTTTATTTTTTGACATTTATCATGCTCACTAAGAAAAAGAAGAAGAATTGTCAGATATTCAATAAAATCGTATTTTTTTAAGAAAATATCGATTAATTTTTGTTTATAATCGATTAATTAAGCTTATTTATCGATTTTTATACAATTTTCCTCTTACAATCATATTTTTAGGTTGTGTAAGTATGCAATAGATGACACTGTTTATATTTAATTTTTTATCGATAAAAAAACAGGGAAATTAATGTAGAAAAAATGTAAAAATTGTAAAAAAAGAAATGAGAAAAAAATTATTTATTGTTAAGCGGTACGAAGTTCGCCAGGCCAGCTAGTATATGTATATATTATAACATATATAACTTGCTCAGAATAATTTTATAAGTTATAATAATAATAAATTTTACCTTTTTTATTTTAAACTTGAAATGAGATTGTAATTATGGTAAATGCAAATTAATATCTATGATTTTAAATATAATGAGTTTCTTTATATACACCTGACAATACTCATATCTCAGGGCAGAATTCAATGATTAAAAAAAAATTAAATAAATTAATTTTAATACTTTTATGTGCAGAATATAAATTTTTAACACTTATGAACCAAACTACGTTATAATAATGAATTTCTAAAAGGAAGAATTTCTTAACCTTAGGTACTTTATATCTCGAAAGGCAGATATTGAAATGCACTATCAAAGCTATACGTAGTGAATTAAATGAAAATGAATCTAATTACAACTTGAAAAATGAAAATTATCTTACAAACTAGTGAAAAGGTGTTCAGTTAAATAGTGGAAAAGTGTTCATTTATAGTATAAAAAGAAATAACAAATTTTTATTTCTAAATGAGAATAAGGTACCGTGATTACTGAAGATCTTCCTTTATGCTTTGACTGCATCCATTCAGGACCAATTTTGAAGATTTCAAAAGAAAAATTTCTTTGTATCTCTGGATAATCTGCTATCTAATAAACAGATAAGTCGATCTATTACTTCGTATCTGGTTATATGCTGAATTACTCTTCTTAAACTCAATAAACGTACTTCTTTGCCAATATACTGCTATGCTTCCGCTTTTCAAGACTTTATATATACTTAAAAATCAAATTTTCTTCTTACCATTTACTTTCCATTACTTCTTCTTAACTTTGACAATAATCTTAATTTGATTCAACCTTTATTTGTTGAATATTTTACAAAAAAAATTTTAACAGGAGAAAATTTATTACGTGTCACTTCTTTAACAGCAAAAAACAAGAGAGCGTTCAATTAATAAACAAACTAACAATTGAATTCTTCTAACAAACTTCAACTATACATATTTCCTTTTTTTTACCTACTTGATTATATGTCCAATAAATTAAAATTTGAATACTTGATTCATTACTCTGATTTGTACAATTTCTGTTATGTCAAAATCCTATTAGATCATTATGAATTTACAATTTCTCATTTTCTTAACTATTGTCTAATATAAATTTAAATTTCAGAATTTTTCATTTCCTTAAAAGTTAATCCGATAACAAACAAATATTATGGCTTTGAAAATTGATATTGCATATTTTAAACGTAAGTATTTCTTTATTAAGTCCATGAATTAAATTATTTTAAATTAGAAATTATGTATCTTTAATATTTATGTTTTAACATTTATTTTTCTTGTTTTATTTAATCATAATTATTTAATTTAAATTATTTCAAATTAACAATATGTATCATTAAAATTTACATATTTTTTTATATATTTAATTTTCTTGTTTTACTTAAACGTGATTATTTTAATTTAAATTATGTCAACTAATTAGATTAATTAATAGACTTTGAAGTATAATCCAATATCCGTTGGGGCATATAGCCCAGGAGGTAGTTGTTTCTTCTTAGTTGAACGGTCATTGTCTTTGAAAATGTTTTTTCAAATACTTGTAAAGCGTTGGAATGATATTATATTATTTTTTGCCATTTATTGACAAACGGGCTTTATTAAATATGACAATGATACAGGTTTCTGTTATAATACGTTTATAGTATCAAGACGAAAGTCTTGTTGTCAAGTCGAATTTTAGTTTGCAGTTAGAGGTAAGGATGTCACTACTATCGTGTCCTTTAAACTTTCTTTATTGAAAGATATATAAGGATTATGATTTTAGTTCAATCTTTAGTCAGTGATTATGCTTTAAGCTCGCTGACGGATAACATATACCTTGTACTGACGAGGTGCAAATACACCGAAACCGGTCTATAAGTTATGTTGTCCCTTCTAACTGCAAACTAGAATGGTTGGTTTAAGTTATCATGTAGATATTCCAACCCTGTTTGACTTTGAAGTATAATCCAATATCCGTTGGGGCATATAGCCCAGGAGGTAGTTGTTTCTTCTTAGTTGAACGGTCATTGTCTTTGAAAATGTTTTTTCAAATACTTGTAAAGCGTTGGAATGATATTATATTATTTTTTGCCATCTATTGACAAACGCGCTTTATTAAATATGACAATGATACAGTTTTCTGTAATAATACGTTTATAGTATCAAGACGAAAGTCTTGTTGTCAAGTCGAATTTTAGTTTGCAGTTAGAGGTAAGGATGTCACTACTATCGTGTCCTTTAAACTTTCTTTATTGAAAGATATATAAGGATTATGATTTTAGTTCAATCTTTAGTCAGTGATTATGCTTTAAGCTCGCTGACGGATAACATATACCTTGTACTGACGAGGTGCAAATACACCGAAACCGGTCTATAAGTTATGTTGTCCCTTCTAACTGCAAACTAGAATGGTTGGTTTAAGTTATCTTGTAGATATTACAACCCTGTTTGACTTTGAAGTATAATCCAATATCCGTTGGGGCATATAGCCCAGGAGGTAGTTGTTTCTTCTTAGTTGAACGGTCATTGTCTTTGAAAATGTTTTTTCAAATACTTGTAAAGCGTTGGAATGATATTATATTATTTTTTGCCATCTATTGACAAACGCGCTTTATTAAATATGACAATGATACAGTTTTCTGTAATAATACGTTTATAGTATCAAGACGAAAGTCTTGTTGTCAAGTCGAATTTTAGTTTGCAGTTAGAGGTAAGGATGTCACTACTATCGTGTCCTTTAAACTTTCTTTATTGAAAGATATATAAGGATTATGATTTTAGTTCAATCTTTAGTCAGTGATTATGCTTTAAGCTCGCTGACGGATAACATATACCTTGTACTGACGAGGTGCAAATACACCGAAACCGGTCTATAAGTTATGTTGTCCCTTCTAACTGCAAACTAGAATGGTTGGTTTAAGTTATCTTGTAGATATTCCAACCCTGTTTGACTTTGAAGTATAATCCAATATCCGTTGGGGCATATAGCCCAGGAGGTAGTTGTTTCTTCTTAGTTGAACGGTCATTGTCTTTGAAAATGTTTTTTCAAATACTTGTAAAGCGTTGGAATGATATTATATTATTTTTTGCCATCTATTGACAAACGCGCTTTATTAAATATGACAATGATACAGTTTTCTGTAATAATACGTTTATAGTATCAAGACGAAAGTCTTGTTGTCAAGTCGAATTTTAGTTTGCAGTTAGAGGTAAGGATGTCACTACTATCGTGTCCTTTAAACTTTCTTTATTGAAAGATATATAAGGATTATGATTTTAGTTCAATCTTTAGTCAGTGATTATGCTTTAAGCTCGCTGACGGATAACATATACCTTGTACTGACGAGGTGCAAATACACCGAAACCGGTCTATAAGTTATGTTGTCCCTTCTAACTGCAAACTAGAATGGTTGGTTTAAGTTATCTTGTAGATATTCCAACCCCGTTTGACTTTGAAGTATAATCCAATATCCGTTGGGGCATATAGCCCAGGAGGTAGTTGTTTCTTCTTAGTTGAACGGTCATTGTCTTTGAAAATGTTTTTTCAAATACTTGTAAAGCGTTGGAATGATATTATATTATTTTTTGCCATCTATTCTCGTTGCTAATTGCACCAATCGGGAATTCTACCACAATTTGCTGTCTGAACGGTTTTAAATTACCAAATTTCCCTACTGTCTGCTCTATGGGCTACCACAGAAGATATCCTAAAATCCGCTAAAGCGCTTTCCCTACAAATCCAACAAAACCACTGGAAATCTCACTCCAATACTATTCGTTAGGAAAACAGGGCTTAATTTTGTAAATCCAAGATTAATTGACTCCGATGAACAGAGATTACAACTTAAACCCATAAAATCTTCTCACTGCCACGTTTTCAAGACAAAGGCTGGTAATAGAAAGAACGGATTCTTACATATCAACGTTCACGGAATTTGACACACGTCGAAATAAGAGGTGGCCTCTACTACTATAGGGACAATAACCGTAGGATCTTCAGCTACCAATTTACGAACAAACAGTGGTCGTTAGATACGACTAATCTTATTATTTATCAAGATATCATCGAAAATCTCAACATTACTTAATTTCCTCGTTTGTTTTAAATCTTATTACACAAGTAACTATTCCACGAAACCGCTGGCTGTAGGACCGCAATATCATAGTTATCGACAAAAAGAAAAAGAAAGTATTACAGTCAGATGAAAGTGCAAGATGACAGTAATTAAAAAGAAATAAACAGCTACATGAAATTTACTTCCAAAACAATATTAGCAACATTAGGAATAATTTATGGCCAGAATATATTTATAAGTTGACGACTATCTATTACCGAACCAGATCAACCGGTTCCCGACCCAAGTAAACCTTTAATAATGGGAAATTTCAAGGTAGGAAGACACTTATGTTTACAAATTATATATTTATCACTTGCGAGAATTTAGCCCGTGACAATGTATATATACAAGACTCACTCCTTAATTAGATTACTAATCGCCAATAAATTACAAGAAAAGTAATATTTTTTAGTTAATTGTAGAAGTTTTTTCATTGCCTTAAAACACGAATAAAACAACAATAAAACCTAGCTAGATCGATTTATCGCCTCCGAAACCCTTCGAAAATTAAATTTCTGAAAAGATGTTTCCGGGATTTAGATTCTAAATATATTTATACAAGAACTATTACATATAAGCTAATTTTACTTATTTTATTAAAAATACTTACATAAAATTCATTGTTAAATAACTTTGATCATTAGTTTAAGAAAAAAAGTGTTCACTAAGAACTAAAAGTTGTTACTGAAGTGACGACTGACTACAAAATAAAGCTCGCGACAAAAAGCTCCAATCGGAGAATCAGAAAACAGTGGCGTATAAAAAAAGTTTAAATCGAGTCTATCTATCGCGTTAGCAACAAACCACGGAAAATAATATGTTAATTGTCAGTTTAGATTTATGTCAAATGTCAAAAATGCAAATGCCAAATGACTGAAATGTCAAATATCAAATATGGCAAATATCATGAATGACAAATGTCAAAAATGACAAATGTCAATGTCAAAAGACAAAAATGTCATTAGAGAGCAAAAATGTGTTAAAACTGACGAAATATCAAAAATGACAAAATGTCAAAAATGATAAAAAATGTCAAACACTAACTAACAATGCAAAATGGCTGATATTGTCAACATATATGTGTACCAACATAAGAATTTTTTTTTTTTTCGAAAATCGTATGTACCTAGCCCCTGAAATTAAAAATTCTCATTTCTTTCTGAACAAACCTCGTACTCGCTTTCGGCTCGTGTAACAAACTTTTCCACTAGTGTGGAATATGGCACTGCTACTCTTTATAGAATAAGCCATTTTTCATTTTATTTATTAATATATTGTTTATAAACAAACAATTATATTCCATGACAAGTTAATCGTTTCAATTCAACGATTTTAATCGAATTATATAAGCTCTCAATAAATTAACTTAATTAGCAAATTAATTAACTAATTTATGATCAATTGTAAAGATGTCAAACAATTTATTAAGAAATAATTGACCTTTGCCATATTACTACACAACGTTATAAAACAATACAAATTTAATTTCATTTTTTTGAAGTAAAACTTCTTTAGGCGCGACTAGAGGGTAACTCAGATTTTTTCTGACGAAAGTAACGGTGTGACGTCAGCTAAAGAAGAAACTTAAAAACAAATTTGCATTGACATTTTAGTGGAATTGAGGTTATGTTTTGTTTGGAAGTTTATAAATTTTATTATGGTAATCTTGGAATTAATTATGTATTCTTTAACTATTAAATACTATTCTGTTCGAGTAAAAATGGTGTTGTATTATAATCTTCTTTCGGTTTCAAATACATTAAAGGTATTTAGAGAGTAAAATCTATGTTTTACATTTTAGTTATCATAAACCTATTATTTCATATATAAAAAATAATGATAACTTTCAAATTCCTAGATGTCAAAGATAATAATAGTTTAATACTATTATGACGTTTTACAGAGTCTTTGAAAATCAAAGAACATATAGACCGTTTACTAAGGACCAACAACTACTTCCCTGGCTATTTGCCTCGACGGACATTGAATTACAGTTCAAAGTTAAACGGGGTTAGTATATCTGCAAGATAGAACTAACCATTTTAGTTTGCAATTCGAAAGGATATCACTTGTAGATCGGTTTCGGCGTATTGCGCCTCATCAGTACAAGGAAGATATCCGTCCAGAAGCTTTAAGAGCATCTAGACTGGAGATATGTCTGAAATCACACAAATACATTATCTTTAGTAAAGAAAATGTTAAAAATGCGATAATAGCGACATCTCCATAAACGTTTTACTGAAATGACAATTGATTAGCAGGAAACTGCAAATCAAGTAGTTAACCCTACAAAGCCGAGAGGTTTTTTGTCAAATAGAATTTTAGTTTGTGATTAGTTATGGAGATGTCGCTATTATCGCACTTTTAACATTTTCTTTACTAAAGATAATGTATTTGTGGGATTTCAGACATATCTCCAGTCTAGATGCTCTTAGAGCTTCTGGACGGATATCTTCCTTGTACTGATGAGGCGCAATACGTCGAAACCGGTCTACAAGTGATATCCTTTCAAATTGCAAACTAAAATGATTAGTTCTATCTTGCAGATATACTAACCCCGTTTAACTTTGAACTGTAATTCAATGTCCGTCGAGGCAAATAGCCAGGGAAGTAGTTATTGGTTCTTAGTAAACGGTTTATATGTTCTTTGATTTTCAAAGACTCTGTAAAACGTCATAATAGTATTAAACTATTATTATCTTTGACATCTATTTGATAAACGTTTTACTGAAATGACAATAGATTAGCAGGAAACTGCAAATCAAGTAGTTTCAAATTCCTATTTCTAATGAATAATATAAATATAACATTATATCATTTTATATAAAGTATATAGACAATAAATATAATTGAATTGTAATTTAATATTTATTTTGCGATGCGTACGTCAAATAAGTTTTACTTCAATCGCGCATAAAGGTTACACGCACACTCTTTTTTTAATGAAGACATTGTTATATAATTATAATGATTTGGATTTTAATTATTTTAATTAAAAATATAAGTGCACGCTAATGTAATCAGTGCACTTTTCTACTCCCTAACCCTACTCGAAAACTTTTATTGTAGCGTCAGTCCTTCTGGCGCCCCTTTTTCCCTTTTTGTTATTCCCACCATATGAATTCTGCCCTTTGCAATCGATATAATTATTTTCTATATGATATCGTCCACAAATAGGTAAACCCCGGATTACATAACGGGATTGCGCGCCAAAATCAAAGTGAGGTTAGGGTTACCAACTCATATTTCAATTCTTTTTATTAACACGCTTTTATTAACTTCACCTGTATGTGTGTATGTATGTTTGTTTGTAACTGTCCACTCCGTTATATAATTATATCTCGAAAATTTATCGTTTTTTTAAAAAAACACAAGAATACTTTTTTGTTTAGAATTAATTTTTACATCAACTGTCAAATTATGACAGCTGTCATATTGACAGTTTTCGAAATAAACACTATTTTGTGAATATCTCGAAAAGTTATCGTTTTTTTGAAAAAACACAAGAATACTTTTTTGTTTAGGATTAATTTTTACATCAACTGTCAAATTATGACAGCTGTCATATTGACAGTTTTTGAAATAAACACTATTTTGTGAATATCTCGAAAAGTTATCGTTTTTTTGAAAAAACACAAGACTACTTTTTCGTTTAGAATTAATTTTTACATCAACTGTCAAATTATGACAGCTGTCATATTGACAGTTTTCGAAATAAACGCTATTTTGTGAATATCTCGAAAAGTTATCGTTTTTTTCAAAAAAACACAAGAATACTTTTTTGTTTAGAATTAATTTTTACATCAACTGTCAAATTATGACAGCTGTCATATTGACAGTTTTCGAAATAAACGCTATTTTGTGAATATCTCGAAAATTTATCGTTTTTTTGAAAAAACACAAGACTACTTTTTCGTTTAGAATTAATTTTTACATCAACTGTCAAATTATGACAGCTGTCATATTGACAGTTTTCGAAATAAACGCTATTTTGTTAATATCTCGAAAAGTTATCGTTTTTTTGAAAAAACACAAGAATACTTTTTTGTTTAGAATTAATTTTTACATCAACTGTCAAATTATGATGACAGCTGTCATATTGACAGTTTTCGAAATAAACACTATTTTGTGAATATCTCGAAAAGTTATCGTTTTTTTGAAAAAACACAAGTATACTTTTTCGTTTGGAATTAAATTTTACATCAACTGTCAAATTATGACAGCTGTCATATTGACAGTTTTCGAAATAAACACTATTTTGTGAATATCTCGAAAAGTTATCGTTTTTTTGAAAAAACACAAGAATGCTGTTTCGTTTGGAATTAAATTTTACATCAACTGTCAAATTATGACAGCTGTCATATTGACAGTTTTCGAAATAAACGCTATTTTGTGAATATCTCGAAAAATTATCATTTTTTTGAAAAAACACAAGAATACTTTTTTGTTTAGAATTAATTTTTACATCAACTGTCCAATTATGATGACAGCTGTCATATTGACAGTTTTCGAAATAAACGCTATTTTGTGAATATCTCGAAAAGTTATCGTTTTCTTGAAAAAACACAAGAATACTTTTTTGTTTAGAATTAAATTTTACATCAACTGTCAAATTATGACAGCTGTCATATTGACAGTTTTCGAAATAAACACTATTTTGTGAATATCTCGAAAAGTTATCGTTTTTTTGAAAAAACACAAGAATACTTTTTCGTTTGGAATTAAATTTTACATCAACTGTCAAATTATGACAGCTGTCATATTGACAGTTTTCGAAATAAACACTATTTTGTGAATATCTCGAAAAGTTATCGTTTTTTTGAAAAAACACAAGAATACTTTTTCGTTTGGAATTAAATTTTACATCAACTGTCAAATTATGACAGCTGTCATATTGACAGTTTTCGAAATAATCACTATTTTGTGAATATCTCGAAAAGTTATCGTTTTTTTGAAAAAACACTAAAATACTTCTTCGTTTGGAATTAATTTTTACATCAACTGTCAAATTATGACAGCTGTCATATTGACAGTTTTCGAAATAAACACTGTTTTGTGAATATCTCGAAAAGTTATCGTTTTTTTGAAAAAACACAAGAATACTTTTTCGTTTGGAATTAAATTTTACATCAACTGTCAAATTATGACAGCTTTCATATTGACAGTTTTGGAAATAAACACTGTTTTGTGAATATCTCGAAAAGTTATCGTTTTTTTGAAAAAACACAGGACTACTTTTTCGTTTAGAATTAAATTTTACATCAACTGTCAAATTATGACAGCTGTCATATTGACAGTTTTCGAAATAAACACTATTTTGTGAATATCTCAAAAAGTTATCGTTTTTTTGAAAAAACACAAGAATACTTTTTCGTTTGGAATTAAATTTTACATCAACTGTTAAATTATGACAGCTGTCATATTGACAGTTTTCGAAATAAACACTATTTTGTGAATATCTCGAAAAGTTATTGTTTTTTTGAAAAAACACAAGAATACTTTTTCGTTTGGAATTAAATTTTACATCAACTGTCAAATTATGACAGCTGTCATATTGACAGTTTTCGAAATAAACACTGTTTTGTGAATATCTCGAAAAGTTATCGTTTTAACACGCTTTTTATTATTTATTAATTAACTTCACCTGTATGTATGTATGTATGTATGTATGTATGTATGTTTGTTTGTAACTCTCCACTCCGCGGCTGCTGCCTCGGGTGAGTCCCATATCGTTATTTTTAGTCACTACCTCCCCGTGCCGGGAGTGGGTAATAAACAATACGTTTAATTATAAACGATATGAATGAAATTGTCTTAGAATTAATCTAACAATTCTTTAGATTTCACAATAGTAATTTTTTTTTCCAAGTTCTGAAAACAATACGTTTAATTATAAACAATATGAATGAAATTGTCTTAGAATTAATCTAACAATTTTTTAGATTTCACAATAATATTTTTTTTTCCAAGTGATTGAAACAATATGTTTAATCATCAACAATATGAATACAATAAATATAATTTGAGAAATCAAAAAAACACGCTTTCAACGTATTTCCAACTAAATAAACGAATAATGATTGAGTGAGGGTCTTGTAATCGTCACAGCAAATTAACGAATCTATTGAAATAAAATAAATTGGACGAAAAAGTAAAAATAAATATAGTTTAAAAAACTAAAAAACGCGCTTTTATAAAGCATGTTTCTGAAAAACATCGAACTAAAAAGTTAAAAATAATTTTCAAAATAAAATTAAAACAAAAATAAATGAAAAATACTAGTATTATTGTGAAAAAAGCGTGGGCGCTTGACATTCGAAAAATATGGTATGCAGCGCCCACGCTTTTGTCACAATAATACTAGTATTTTTCATTTATTTTTGTTTTAATTTTATTTTGAAAATTATTTTTAACTTTTTAGTTCGATGTTTTTCAGAAACATGCTTTATAAAAGCGTGTTTTTTAGTTTTTTTAAACTATATTTATTATAACTTTTTTTATATGGTAGGAAATAAATTATTTATATCAAGTATAACAAAATTTTAATTACCTTTATTTTGCTCCAATCAAATATTGGATAATTTATAACATTTGTTAATCATTTTCCGAAAAAAAACTTTGTCAAAAATGTCAAATATTTTAAATATGTCAAGTGTCAGAAATGTCAATTGTCAAAACAGTCTAATGTACAAAATTGAATACGAGCAAGGAAGATCCAATCAAATATTGGATAATTGTGTAACATTTGTCGATCTTTTTGCGGAAAAAACCCTTTAGAGGTTACTTAGGATCAGTTTTGATGTACTTTTAAAGGTCTAATACCGTTAATGAACTTTGTTATGTTGAACAAAATAAAAAGGTCAACGGTCCGCGATGAAACGTGACAATTTTCAACATCCGCTAGATTATTCGGAAGTGCTGATTACAATTACTGAATTCAAACACGAAAACTTTATTACTTATATAAATGGACATTGTTTACTGTTTTTTATTATAATACTTCCGTTTTCAAATCGAACGAACACATATATATTAGTTTTGAAGGTAACCTTCGGGAAAGGGTAAGGTATAGGGAGGTTCAGCCTATGTGGTTTAGAAACTTTATTCTAATTTTGCGAATTTTTTTAACAAAAGTTATGATAAAATGGTGTCTCAAATATGTCAAATGTAAATAATGACAAATGTCAAATATAACAAATGTAAATGTCACAATATTAAATGTCAAAATTGTCAAATGGCAAAAAGTCAAATGTTAAAATATCAAATGATAAAAATGTAAAATATGACAAAATGGTAAATGTCAAATGCTACATGTCAAAAATTTCAAATGTCAAAACTCACCTGAAGTTCTGGTGGTCCTCCTTCATCTCTAATAAGTAAAAGGTAACTTTGATTGTCAACAACAATTTCTTTTTTAAATCGACCACCTTCAGGAGATTCTTCTTGCATATAAGAACCTGTTAAGTAACGATGTACTAAAGCTGACTTGCCTGAAGATAAAGAACCAACAATACCCAATCGTAAATCTGGTACTGTACGAGATAACGTCCATTCTTGTGAATTAACGAACGAATCTGTAACAAAAAAATGAACAAATCAAAAATATATAAAAATATTGTAAATACAGAAACAAAATCGCAAATTGAAAATGTCAAATGTAAAACGTCAAAAATGTCAACAGTTAAATGTCAAAGATGTAAAATGTCATTCGTAGCTTTCCGGATCCAGTGGCCTTAAAATTATATTGCTGTAAAGGCAGTCTACCTTCCAAGGCAAAGCTGTCGATTTCTTAAATTAGTATTCCAACCCAAAACGTGGTGGAAACGTTACTTTCGCACATCGGAGTGAAACCAAGTTAAATTTCAAAAATGTCAAACATGTCAAATGCCAAACATGTCAAATGTCAAACATCTCAAATACCAAACATGTTAAATGTCAAACATGTGGTATGGCAAACATATGTCAAAATGTCAAAAGTAAAAAATGTCAAATGGCATTCGCCGCTTTCTGGATCTAGTGGATGGAAGGCCTTAAAGTTACATTGCTATAAATGCAGTCTACATTTCAAGGCGAACCTGTCGATTTCTTAAATTAGTGGTGATCTGGTGGAAACGTTACTTTAAAACATCGGAGTGAAATCAAGTAAAATGTCAAACGTCAAAAATGTCAAATGTAAAAAATTTCAAATGTCATTCGCAGCTTTCCGGATCCAGTGGACGGGTGACCTTAAAGTTATATTGCTGTAAACGTAGTCTACCTTCCAAGGCGAACCTGTCAATTTCTTAAATTAGTAATCCAACTCAAAACTTGGTGATCTGGTGGAAACATTACTTTCGAACAACGGAGTGAAACCACGTAAAATGTCAAAGATCAAAAATGCCAAATGTCAAACATGTCAAATGTCAAATATGTTAAACATATCAAATGTCAAACATGTCAAAGTCAAACATGTCAAATGTCAAACATCTCAAATACCAAACATGTTAAATGTCAAACATGTGAAATGGCAAACATATGTCAAAATGTCAAAAGTAAAAAATGTCAAATACCATTCGCCGCTTTCGGGATCTAGTGGATGGAAGGCCTTAAAGTTATATTGCTATAAATGCAGTCTACATTCCAAGGCGAACCTGTCGATTTCTTAAATTAGTGGTGATCTGGTGGAAACGTTACTTTAGAACATCGGAGTGAAATCAAGTAAAATGTCAAACGTCAAAAATGTCAAATGTAAAAAATTTCAAATGTCATTCGCAGCTTTCCGGATCCAGTGGACGGGTGACCTTAAAGTTATATTGCTGTAAACGTAGTCTACCTTCCAAGGCGAACCTGTCAATTTCTTAAATTAGTAATCTAACTCAAAACGTGGTGATCTGGTGGAAACGTTACTTTCGAACAACGGAGTGAAACCACGTAAAATGTCAAAGATCAAAAATGCCAAATGTCAAACATGTCAAATGTCAAATATGTTAAACATATCAAATGTCAAACATGTCAAAGTCAAACATGTCAAATGTCAAACATCTCAAATACCAAACATGTTAAATGTCAAACATGTGAAATGGCAAACATATGTCAAAATGTTAAAAGTAAAAAATGTCAAATGCCATTCGCCGCTTTCTGGATCTAGTGGATGGAAGGCCTTAAAGTTACATTGCTATAAATGCAGTCTACATTCCAAGGCGAACCTGTCGATTTCTTAAATTAGTAGTGATCTGGTGGAAACGTTACTTTAGAACATCGGAGTGAAATCAAGTAAAATGTCAAACGTCAAAAATGTCAAATGTAAAAAATTTCAAATGTCATTCGCAGCTTTCCGGATCCAGTGGATGGGTGACCTTAAAGTTATATTGCTGTAAACGTAGTCTACCTTCCAAGGCGAACCTGTCAATTTCTTAAATTAGTAATCTAACTCAAAACGTGGTGATCTGGTGGAAACGTTACTTTCGAACAACGGAGTGAAACCACGTAAAATGTCAAAGATCAAAAATGCCAAATGTCAAACATGTCAAATGTCAAATATGTTAAACATATCAAATGTCAAATATGTCAAAGTCAAACATGTCAAATGTCAAACATCTCAAATACCAAACATGTTAAATGTCAAACATGTGGTATGGCAAACATATGTCAAAATGTCAAAAGTAAAAAATGTCAAATGCCATTCGCCGCTTTCTGGATCTAGTGGATGGAAGGCCTTAAAGTTACATTGCTATAAATGCAGTCTACATTCCAAGGCGAACCTGTCGATTTCTTAAATTAGTGGTGATCTGGTGGAAACGTTACTTTCGAACATCGGAGTGAAACCAAGTAAAAATTCAAAAATGTCAAACATGTCAAATGCCAAACATGTCAAATGTCAAACAACTCAAATACCAAACATGTTAAATGTCAAATATGTCAAATGTCAAACATGTGAAGTGGCAAACATATGTCAAAATGTTAAAAGTAAAAAATGTCAAATGCCATTCGCCGCTTTCTGGATCTAGTGGATGGAAGGCCTTAAAGTTACATTACTATAAATGCAGTCTACATTCCAAAGCGAACCTGTCGATTTCTTAAATTAGTGGTGATCTGCTGGAAACGTTACTTTAGAACATCGGAGTGAAATCAAGTAAAATGTCAAACGTCAAAAATGTCAAATGTAAAAAATTTCAAATGTCATTCGCAGCTTTCCGGATCCAGTGGACGGGTGACCTTAAAGTTATATTGCTGTAAACGTAGTCTAACTTCCAAGGCGAACCTGTCAATTTCTTAAATTAGTAATCTAACTCAAAACGTGGTGATCTGGTGGAAACGTTACTTTCGAACAACGGAGTGAAACCACGTAAAATGTCAAAGATCAAAAATGCCAAATGTCAAACATGTCAAATATGTTAAACATATCAAATGTCAAACATGTCAAAGTCAAACATGTCAAATGTCAAACATCTCAAATACCAAACATGTTAAATGTCAAACATGTGAAATGGCAAACATATGTCAAAATGTTAAAAGTAAAAAATGTCAAATGCCATTCGCCGCTTTCTGGATCTAGTGGATGGAAGGCCTTAAAGTTACATTGCTATAAATGCAGTCTACATTTCAAGGCGAACCTGTCGATTTCTTAAATTAGTGGTGATCTGGTGGAAACGTTACTTTAGAACATCGGAGTGAAATCAAGTAAAATGTCAAACGTCAATAATGTCAAATGTAAAAAATTTCAAATGTCATTCGCAGCTTTCCGGATCCAGTGGACGGGTGACCTTAAAGTTATATTGCTGTAAACGTAGTCTACCTTCCAAGGCGAACCTGTCAATTTCTTAAATTAGTAATCTAACTCAAAACGTGGTGATCTAGTGGAAACGTTACTTTCGAACAACGGAGTGAAACCACGTAAAATGTCAAAGATCAAAAATGCCAAATGTCAAACATGTCAAATGTCAAATTTGTATAACATATCAAATGTCAAACATGTCAAAGTCAAACATGTCAAATGTCAAACATCTCAAATACCAAACATGTTAAATGTCAAACATGTGAAATGGCAAACATATGTCAAAATGTCAAAAGTAAAAAATGTCAAATGCCATTCGCCGCTTTCTGGATCTAGTAGATGGAAGGCCTTAAAGTTACATTGCTATAAATGCAGTCTACATTTCAAGGCGAACCTGTCGATTTCTTAAATTAGTGGTGATCTGGTGGAAACGTTACTTCAGAACATCGGAGTGAAATCAAGTAAAATGTCAAACGTCAAAAATGTCAAATGTAAAAAATTTCAAATGTCATTCGCAGCTTTCCGGATCCAGTGGACGGGTGACCTTAAAGTTATATTGCTGTAAACGTAGTCTACCTTCCAAGGCGAACCTGTCAATTTCTTAAATTAGTAATCCAACTCAAAACGTGGTGATCTGGTGGAAACGTTACTTTCGAACAACGGAGTGAAACCACGTAAAATGTCAAAGATCAAAAATGCCAAATGTCAAACGTGTCAAATGTCAAATATGTTAAACATATCAAATGTCAAACATGTCAAAGTCAAACATGTCAAATGTCAAACATCTCAAATACCAAACATGTTAAATGTCAAACATGTGAAATGGCAAACATATGTCAAAATGTCAAAAGTAAAAAATGTCAAATACCATTCGCCGCTTTCGGGATCTAGTGGATGGAAGGCCTTAAAGTTACATTGCTATAAATGCAGTCTACATTCCAAGGCGAACCTGTCGATTTCTTAAATTAGTGGTGATCTGGTGGAAACGTTACTTCAGAACATCGGAGTGAAATCAAGTAAAATGTCAAACGTCAAAAATGTCAAATGTAAAAAATTTCAAATGTCATTTGCAGCTTTCCGGATCCAGTGGACGGGTGACCTTAAAGTTATATTGCTGTAAACGTAGTCTACCTTCCAAGGCGAACCTGTCAATTTCTTAAATTAGTAATCTAACTCAAAACGTGGTGATCTGGTGGAAACGTTACTTTCGAACAACGGAGTGAAACCAAGTAAAATGTCAAAGATCAAAAATGCCAAATGTCAAACATGTCAAATATGTTAAACATATCAAATGTCAAACATCTGAGTGAAACCAAGATTTTTTTATAAGTCTTCAATTTTTAACGAGGAAAATAAAAAATCAGTGTGCTAGAAATTTTTCAAGCGATAAATTGTGTGGCACGGAAGTAACTTATCAACCACCACCTGACGTGAATAAGCGGTTTCAATTACGCGGAATTGTTTGCAGTCAACTTGGGGTCATAGAATTCAACCACAAGATAAAAAGGGGACAAAATTAATTAGAACAAAATCGTAATAAAATAATAATAGCTTTCGAAATACTTATATAAAGATATATAAAAATATATAAAGATACGACCCCAGGTATTTACCCGTATTTATAAGTAGCAGCTGCTAATAAAGGTGCCACATTTCAGGTATTATATACAACAATACTGAATTCAGAAACTAGATCGAATATTTTTTTTTCTAACAGAAAGTTACATAACGTTTGAAATTTCTTTCTAAATATTATCAGGTAAAGCATGTATGGACAACTTTTGACTTTGTGAACCAAAAAATCACAATTTATAAAAACAACTTTTTATAGTAGAAAGTTTCTTTTACTGATTTATAGGTCATATTACTATTATATAAAAAAAACTTTCTAAAAAAAAAAGAAAAAATTCCTCTCTCGCGAGATCGATCCCATTACGTGTCACGGGTTAAATTCTCGGAAGTGATAAATATTTCATTTGTAAACATAAGCGTCTTCCTACCTTGAAATTTCCCATTATTAAAGATTTACTTGGGTCGGGAACCGGTTGATCTGGTTCGGTATAGATAATCGCCAGCTATTATTTATTATTCTGGCCATAAATTATTCCTGATATCGCTGGAATTATTTTTAGAAGTATATTTATTAAAATTCCGTTTATGAATCCTTGGGGTTATGTTTTTATTTTCACCCGGCCGAGGTACTATTTCTCTTCTTTTGTCGATAACTCGACGTATAGTGTTCTACAGTCAGTGTTCCGTTATATTTCTATCTTGCTTAATAAAATTGAAAATGAACGAGGAATTAGGTAATGTTGAGATTTTTATTGATATCTTGATAAATTATAAGATTAGTCGTATCTAACGACCACTGTTTGTTCGTAAATTGGTAGCTGAAGATCCTACGGTTATTGTCCCTATAGTAGTAGAGGCCAACTCTTATTTCGACGTGTGTCAAATCCCGTGAACGTGATATGGAAGAATCGGCTCTTTCTTTTACCAGCCTTGAAAACGTGGCAGTGAGAAGATTTTCTGGGTTTAAGTTGTAATCTCTGTTCATCAGAGACAATTAATTTTGGATTTACGAAATTAAACCTCAGTTTTTCATAACGAATAGTATTGGAGTGAGATTTTCCGTTATTTTGGTGGATTCGTTGGAAAAATTCCTCGTGAAGGGATATTTAGGAAATCTTCTGTGGTAAGTAACACGTTATTTATTCATGTGGTTGTTCGATTCTTATGGTTCTTTCGTTCCCAATGAGTGTAGGTAGCCCATAGAGCAGACAGTAGGGAAATTTTGGTAATTTAAAACCGTTCAGACGGTTAATTGTGGTAGAATTCCGATTGGTGCAATTAGCAACGAGAATACTGTTCCACCCGTTTACTAGCCAGGGGTGTCACGAGTTTAAAGAAATAAAACAACCCTATCTTAATAGGTGAGTTACTATATTATATTTTTTTATATAAGATTAATAACGCCATATAGTCGCAATTTTAGTTTTAATATCTTGATTTTACATGTATATTTCTTTGTGTATTGTATGTAGGTTTATTTATGTGAAACTAGACTCCTTTTTGCTTATTCTTTTACTATTATAAATTAATTTTATGTTAAATTTTGATTTAATTTATTGTTATAATTTTGTCGTGACTAGCAAGTCAAATTTAAGTTTGTTGAGTACATTTAAATCATTAGTTTTGATCATTAATTGTAAATTCAGAGAAGTCAGCTTCTAAATGTGGCATTATTCATTTAAATTCATTTTTATTCTTTCATTGTAGTACAAATTTAAGTTAATGTGTTCAAATTGTATTAAAGTCAGTAAGTCAATTAATTGAGGAGTCATTAAAATTTGTTTGAGCTATTATTAATTCCAAATTACGATTTTAGGGTTCTAGTTACGGGCTTAAGTCCTAGTTACAGGCTGAAATCCTAGATACAGGTATAAATCCTAGTTAAGGGTTTAAGTCCTAGTTTTGGGTTGAATTTCGATTGCTGACTTGATACTTAGTACGAGCTTAAGTTAATTGTGATTGGTGCAAGCCTATTTGGTTCTGGGAACAGGCTTGATTTTTGGTACCGGCCTAAGTATTGGAGAAGCCAGGGATAGCGAGGAATCGTATTTCTGTTAACAGATAAGCTATATTAGACTTAAGTCGTGACTTTAGTTTTTAGTTAAAAATCTATTTTTCTTGTTTTTGTATTGCGTGTGATCACACATATTAGATAATATTCTTTTTAACATTACTCACATATTTTTTTTTATATAACTATCGATAGCGTTGTCAAGCACGAGGCTTGACAGTTGTGTAAATTCTTAATTTTTATTAAAGAAGGGTCTAGTTGATATTTTGTTTTATTTAGCTCACTTTATCGTTATTTTTTTTTATCGCGCAATTCAATTAGTACTGTTTAATATTCTAAATTTATTTAATTATCTCCAGTGGTAAAGGTAGTGCCTGGAACAACAGGGGTTTCCGATTTTAACCGTTTAAATCGGTGGCGCGAATCACTATTATTTGTTTACTTACCCTCTACGGCTGAGCTGGGCACTAATTTGCCAGTAGAGAAACCACTACCGAACTCAGCTGGAGTTGAATTTTAATTGGGTAAATTTGATTAACCTTTTTATTAATTTTTCAAAATTTGATTTTGTTTTTAATTTCATTAAAATACGTGGCATACGATAAGCCAACAGAATTGTGACAATCAGCCGCTTATCGAAATAGGCCACCACAAGCTTATATGAGGTCTTTCAAAATGATAATATGTATACATATTTAATTTAATAACAATTCAGTATAAATTTCGAAATCAATGTATATGCCTAAACACACTTGAAACATGCATTGTCATCCAGTTCTTAGCTATCCTGAAAATTTCAGAGCTCTAGATAGTCGGGAAATTTAAATTCGATTACAAAATTCCACGGAATGACACAGAGACAAACAACACGGCGAAAATATAAAAACTTTTTAAAAATAGAGTTATAAGAGTTATAGAGTTATAGCTAACAAAAACGGCGAGAAACACGAGTTTTGGAAATTAGTTAAAATTTTAACGTGTGGGTTATACAATCAGAACCAAAATCAATAGGTTTCGTCGTTATGACATGAGGATTCTTTATACCAAATTTCATAACCCTGTGACCTTCTATTCAAGAATTATAGAGCACATAAAAACAAGAAAGCATTACATACACGTTTTTTGATCTAGACTAAAATCAATAGGATTGGTTTCCTTGACATGAAGATTCTATATACCAAATTTTATGACATTGTGTCATCTTGACTCAGATAAAATAAAATTTGTCTATACATTCTCTCTCTCTCTCTCTCTCTCTGTAGCTCTTACAACCCATGATGGGTCTTGGCTGACTCAACAATTCCCCTCCATAAGACTCTGTCCATCATTAGCTCTTCTGCTTCCGTGATATTCAGAGCTCTAAGATCTGATGCTATGTTGTCTCTCCACCGTAGCCGTGGTCTTCCTAATGGTCTTCTACCGGTCGGGGCCTGCTCCCATACTAATTTGACAGCTCTTCCATCTTCCTGTCTTTTGACATGGCCGGCCCATCTCAGTCTTTCGGCTTTAATTATTTTTACAATGTCCGGTTGGTCATATAGTTCTTCTATTTCCCTGTTTTTTCTACTACGATACTGTTGCGTAGTTTCATCCCGTGTAGGTCCGTATATACTCCGTAGGATTTTCCTCTCTGCAATCCTCAATCTGTTTTCGTTCTGTTTCGTCATGGTCCAGGTCTCACAAGCGTACGTCATAATCGGTCTTACAATGGAGTGGTATATTCTTATTTTAGTCGTCCGAGATACATTTTTGGATTTTATTATTTTCTGTAATGCAAAACAGCAGCGATTGGCACTTTGTATTCTGATGTTAATTTCCTTGGTCATGTTATTGTCTGACGTGATAGTGGCACCTAGATATTTAAATTCATGGACTCTTTCGAAGTTATATTGGTCCATCGTCACATTTTGTCCTATTCGATCCCTACGCTCCGTTCTTGATGTGGTCATGTACTTGGTTTTACTCTCATTTATTTTTAGGCCTACAATTTTCGCTGCAGATTCTATTTTTAGAAATTCTTCTTTGACGTTCACAGTTGTGTTTCCAATGATGTCTATGTCATCTGCATAGGCCAATATGAGACGTGGGCCCCGATTTCTAAAAAGAAGAGTCTCCATTTTTGCCTCCCTCACTACCTTCTCTAAAACTATATTAAAAAGGAGTGGGGAGATGGCGTCTCCCTGTTTTAAGCCATTATTTATAGTGAAAAAGGTTGAAAGCTTCCCTCCGATCCGTACTGCACTTGCGGAGCCTTCCATGCTGATCTTTGTCAAACTGAGAAGTTTATTCGGAATTCCTAGTTCTATCATAGCATTCCACAACTCCACTCTCAGGACGTTGTCATACGCTTGTTTAAAGTCGATAAAAAGTTGATGTAGGGCTTTATCGTATTCCCAGCTCTTCTCCATCAACTGACGGATTGTAAAGATCTGATCAACGGTCGATCGGCTTCTTCTGAACCCACATTGGTAGTCGCCTAGCAGATGTTCTACATAGGGAGTTAATCTTTCGAGTAGTAATAGGGACCAGACCTTATATCCAGTATTTATCAATGATATTGCCCGATAGTTGGAGCACTGTAGTTTGTCGCCCTTTTTGTGTATGGGCACGATGACACTCTCTTTCCAACTACTTGGTATTTTTTCATTTTTCCAAATCTGGAGTATGAGGGTGTGGAAGTGTTTGAGAAAAGTTTCTCCTCCATATTTGAGACACTCTGCTGATATTGTGTCGTTACCCGGAGCTTTGTTATTTTTCAACCTGCTGATCGCCTTCGTTACCTCCTCAATAGTGGGCTCTTCGACCAGTGGATCTGCGGTATAGTAGGTGACCATATCTCTCTCTTGGTCATGCTGTGCGTTTAGTAATTGGTCGAAATAACTTCTCCACACCTCCATCACCTCGCTATTATCTGTCACTAATTTTCCGTTATCTGTTTTAAGAAACATGTCAGTTCTCGGTCTGAAACCTCCTTTAATGCTTCTCACTTCTTTAAAAAATTTCCTCGTTTGGTTACGTGTTCTACTTGCTTCCAGGTCCTCTAGCATTTTTTGTTCGTGTTTTCTTTTCTTTGCTATAAATGTTGTTCGTGCTGTTTTCCTTGTTTGTCTGTATTTCTCCCTATTGTGTTCGTTTGGGTTTTGCAGCATCTCCAGTCGGGCCTTGTTTCTTGCCTTTATCTTCTCTTCACACTCCATGTCGAACCAAGAGTTCTTCCTTCCAGTCTTTTTCTTTCCCACTGTCGTTTGCGTACTTGCCATTAATGCCCTCTTAATGTTCTCCCATGTTGTCTCTACATCCTCCTGTCTGGATGTTGACTCAAGGTGCGCTGTTAGACTCCTCTGATATTCTTGTTTCTTGCTGTCCTCTTTGAATGCTTCAGTATTCCATGTAGGGGGCTGGCCCGTGTTGTTATACTTTTGGCTAGATATTCTTGCTCGTACTTTAGCTCTAACCAGAAAATGGTCGCTATCTGAATCCACACCCCTGAGGCTTCTTACGTCGATTATATTACTGCTGTATCTTGCATTAATTAAGACATGGTCAATTTGGTTCTTTGTCACTCCATCGTTAGATATACAGGATTGTTTATGAATGTTCTTGTGTTCGAACATTGTTGATTTTATCACTAGGTTGTTCGATGTTGCCATGTCTACAAGTCGGATTCCGTTATCGTTGCAGTACTCGTGTAGGCTATGCTTGCCAATTACTGGTCTAAAGGCCTCCTCTCTTCCTACCTTAGCGTTGAAGTCTCCCAGCATTATTACCATGTCTTGTTTGGGTATTCTGTGTAAAGTTCTTTCCAATTCATCATAGAAGGCTTCCTTACTTACGTCATCTTTTTCTTCAGTTGGGGCGTGTATAGATAGCATAGAATAGTTGTACCACTAGTTCTCTCCCGCACAAGTTTTTTCTAAGAACAAAACATCTGTGCAAACAAATAGGTATCGAATACAGATCTCAATAAGTAATGTCTTTCGAGCCAATTGTTGCCCATATAAGCATTAAACATTAAAATTTATATTTAATTATAATTAATAATTTTAACTCTTTCTATGGGAATATAAATAGGTACTCCCTTGACAACAATTTATATGTATTAATTTTGGTGTAAATAAACATAACATTCGCGTGATCATATTAATCAAATCTTAATGACCGTTTTGGAAGATATAACATAATAATACGCTATTATGTTTTGGAATCGGAAGTATAATTATTCAGTAGGTTAACGCTACCGATTACCCAGTTCGAGAGGTTTTGTGAAGATGGCTCTGGGACTAACAAACACCGCACACGAAATCCGCTAAGCAATTGAATAGTACTAGAATTCTCCGACTGGAGGCGCTTCGGCGCGCGCCGATCGGAGATCGTCGGCGTATATCCCCACATTGCCGAATTTTACTGGAGCTGTCGCGTTATTTTTGTAATCATCTTTACTCATTACTGAATATTATTATTAATATTATTGATATAAAATACTAAACATTATATGTTTACTTATTAGAAGTAAATATATAAAGTTATTAGTTTACTTAGAATTATAAAATAATCTGTCAAACACATTGTGATACGTCACTATGATATTAATACATTAGCTCGGACTGTTTTTTGTATATCTATCTCTTTTCAATGTACTGAATGTTTAAACGGTATTTAAAGGACTTATAGTTATGACTAAACATGTGGTAAATATTTCAACTTTGTTTTTACCGACCAATATACCTTATATGTGTTTCTGTCTCTCTTTCTTACTCACACCATTACATATGTAATGATTTTTCAATTTAACCCCACACAAATCGAGTGCATGAATAGAAGTATAACTTCAAAAACTATTTGTCTTCATCTCATTCAATTCAGAAATTTCTTTGTCAAAATTCAGAAATGTAAAATATCAAAAAAATGTAAAGATGAAAAATGTCAAATGTGAAAATTGAAAAATGTTAAAAGTCAAAATTGAAAAATGTCAAATATAAAATATCAAAAGTCAAAAATGTCGAATATGCTAAAGGTAAAAACGTCAAATGTCAAACATCTCAGAAAAGTTAAACATCAAATGTCAAAAAATGTTAATGTGAAAAACTGTCAAATGACAAATGTCCAATGTCAAATATCAAACGTCAAATGTCAGAAAAAACAGGAACGTCAAATGTCAGATATGTCAAATATGCCAAATGAAAAGATTCTTTTGCTTTCAGATTTTATTTTGGTTTTTCATAACTGGATCATTAAAAAATTTTTTTAACACGCTTTTATTAACTTCACCTGTATGTATGTATGTATGTATGTTTGTTTGTAACTCTCCACTCCGTTATATAATTATATCTCGAAAAGTTATCGTTTTTTTGAAAAAATACAGGAATACTTTTTTGTTTAGAATTAAATTTTACATCAACTGTCAAATTATGACAGCTGTCATATTGACAGTTTTCGAAACAAACACTATTTTGTAAATATCTCCAAAAGTTATCGTTTTTTTGAAAAAACACAAGAATACTTTTTCGTTTGGAATTAAATTTTACATCCACTGTCAAATTATGACAGCTGTCATATTGACAGTTTTCGAAATAAACACTATTTTGTGAATATCTCGAAAAGTTATCGTTTTTTTGAAAAAACACAAGAATACTTTTTCGTTTGGAATTAAATTTTACATCAACTGTCAAATTATGACAGCTGTCATATTGACAGTTTTCGAAATAAACACTATTTTGTGAATATCTCGAAAAGTTATCGTTTTTTTGAAAAAACACAAGAATACTTTTTCGTTTGGAATTAAATTTTACATCAACTGTCAAATTATGACAGCTGTCATATTGACAGTTTTCGAAATAAACACTATTTTGTTAATATCTCGAAAAGTTATCGTTTTTTTGAAAAAACACAAGAATACTTTTTCGTTTGGAATTAAATTTTACATCCACTGTCAAATTATGACAGCTGTCATATTGACAGTTTTCGAAATAAACACTATTTTGTGAATATCTCGAAAAGTTATCGTTTTTTTGAAAAAACACAAGAATACTTTTTCGTTTGGAATTAAATTTTACATCAACTGTCAAATTATGACAGCTGTCATATTGACAGTTTTCGAAATAAACACTATTTTGTTAATATCTCGAAAAGTTATCGTTTTTTTGAAAAAACACAAGAATACTTTTTCGTTTGGAATTAAATTTTACATCAACTGTCAAATTATGACAGCTGTCACATTGACAGTTTTCGAAATAAACACTATTTTGTTAATATCTAGAAAAGTTATCGTTTTTTTGAAAAAACACAAGAATACTTTTTCGTTTGGAATTAAATTTTACATCCACTGTCAAATTATGACAGCTGTCATATTGACAGTTTTCGAAATAAACACTATTTTGTGAATATCTCGAAAAGTTATCGTTTTTTTGAAAAAACACAAGAATACTTTTTCGTTTGGAATTAAATTTTACATCAACTGTCAAATTATGACAGTTTTCGAAATAAACACTATTTTGTGAATATCTCGAAAAGTTATCGTTTTTTTAAAAAAACACAAGAATACTTTTTCGTTTGGAATTAAATTTTACATCCACTGTCAAATTATGACAGCTGTCATATTGACAGTTTTCGAAATAAACACTATTTTGTAAATATCTCGAAAAGTTATCGTTTTTTTGAAAAAACACAATACTTTTTCGTTTGGAATTAAATTTTACATCAACTGTCAAATTATGAAAGCTGTCATATTGACAGTTTTCGAAATAAACACTATTTTGTGAATATCTCGAAAAGTTATCGTTTTTTTGAAAAAACACAAGAATACTTTTTCGTTTGGAATTAAATTTTACATCCACTGTCAAATTATGACAGCTGTCATATTGACAGTTTTCGAAATAAACACTATTTTGTGAATATCTCGAAAAGTTATCGTTTTTTTGAAAAAACACAAGAATACTTTTTCGTTTGGAATTAAATTTTACATCAACTGTCAAATTATGACAGCTGTCATATTAACAGTTTTCGAAATAAACACTATTTTGTGAATATCTCGAAAAGTTATCGTTTTTTTGAAAAAACACAAGAATACTTTTTCGTTTGGAATTAAATTTTACATCAACTGTCAAATTATGACAGCTGTCATATTGACAGTTTTCGAAATAAACACTATTTTGTGAATATCTCGAAAAGTTATCGTTTTTTTGAAAAAACACAAGAATACTTTTTCGTTTGGAATTAAATTTTACATCCACTGTCAAATTATGACAGCTGTCATATTGACAGTTTTCGAAATAAACACTATTTTGTAAATATCTCGAAAAGTTATCGTTTTTTTGAAAAAACACTAGAATACTTTTTCGTTTGGAATTAAATTTTACATCAACTGTCAAATTATGACAGCTGTCACATTGACAGTTTTCGAAATAAACACTATTTTGTGAATATCTCGAAAAGTTATCGTTTTTAACACGCTTTTTATTATTATTTATTAATTAACTTCACCTGTATGTATGTATGTATGTATGTTTGTTTGTTTGTAACTCTCCACCCCGCGGCTGCTGCCTCGGGTGAGTCCCATATCGTTATTTTTAGTCACTACCTCCCCGTGCCGGGAGTGGGTAATAAACAATACGTTTAATTATAAACGATATGAATGAAATTGTCTTAGAATTAATCTAACAATTCTTTAGATTTCACAATAGTAATTTTTTTTCAAAGTTCTGAAAACAATACGTTTAATTATAAACAATATGAATGAACTTGTCTTAGAATTAATCTAACAATTTTTTAGATTTCACAACAATAATTTTTTTTCCAAGTGATTGAAACAATATGTTTAATCATCAACAATATGAATACAATAAATATAATTTGAGAAATCAAAAAAACACGCTTTCAAAGCATTTCCAACTAAATAAACGAATAATGATTGAGTGAGGGTCTTGTAATCGTCACAGCAAATTAACGAATCTATTGAAATAAAATAAATTGGACTAAAAAGTAAAAAATAAATATAGCTTAAAAAAACTAAAAAACACGCTTTTATAAAGCATGTTCCTGAAAAACATCGAACTAAAAAGTTAAAAATAATTTTCAAAATAAAATTAAAACAAAAATAAATGAAAAATACTAGTATTATTGTGAAAAAAGCGTGGGCGCTTGACATTCGAAAAATATGGTATGCAGCGCCCACGCTTTTTTCACAATAATACTGGTATTTTTCATTTATTTTTGTTTTAATTTTATTTTGAAAATTATTTTTAACTTTTTAGTTCGATGTTTTTCAGGAACATGCTTTATAAAAGCGTGTTTTTTAGTTTTTTTAAACTATATTTATTTTCTGGCCAAACCTCGTATGTTAATATGAGCAAAATAAAACATGATACATCTCATTTAATGAACTCATCCTCTCTTTTCGTATTATTCATGATTTGGAATTAGATTTTATTCTAACAAAGTGAGTTTATTTTATTTTTAGTACGTGACGGGATATAAAATAATAATAATAATAATACAATTTATGCATAACAATATGGTTTTATCGATTTCAAAAAGAGAAATTGATATAAAAATTTATTAGGTAACTAATTGTATTGTATTGTAATACACTCATTGATCAAATCTTTTATTGACAATAAAATTATTACGATTTGCTTTATTGATTTTCGAGTCATACAAGCCTAAAAAATAAATAGAAGTCAATTTCAAGGTTTTTGGTTATTCAACACAATTAATTTTTTTAAATATAGTTTTGTTTATAAAAATTTAAAACGTGCAAATTTCTCCAACGGCGTTTCTATAAACTTTTTTTGATATAAAAACAAGTTTCATTAAGGTATAAATTATGCTTCTAAATAGGTAGTTTAGTGAAAGTAAACTTTTACTTTCAAGTCACTAGTTATTGACAATAATAAAAATCAATAAATAACTTTAAGAATAGGATTTTTTTACATTTATTATTTAAATATTTACGAAACAATTATTGAAAAGGTTGCTTTTCCTGGTTCTTTGAGCCGGATAATGAGATTTTTGAAGTAAAACTTCTTAAGGCGCGACTAGGGGTAACTCAGTAATTCTAACGGACGTGACGTCATATTCTATGTAAAACAAAAAACCTAACACGATTCCATCTACTATATAAAATAAAAGTTAAATCTGTAATTGTATATTATTATAGTAGGCAACATAATTTACATATTTTGCTGACCTGTCAAATTGACAGCTTCTCAACCAAAATACATTGTTGGTGAATAGTTTTACGCCTAAAATTTGTATATAAAGTGTTTGTTTTAAATATGAATATGTTAATTCTAATACCTCCAAGAATATGTGTACAAATTTTACTTACCAGATTTTCGTTTTTCAGTCAATATAAAAGATTTACTCCTCTTAATTCTCAAAGATCTTCGCCGTAACGATCTCAAAAAACTTTCGGGCATTTTTTGAAACGGAGGATCCTGTGGAACACCTCCTCGACTTAACCAACTTTTTACAGTTGTCATTGATATTCCGCGATTTTTTTTAGTAGTTGAACTTGGTTCGTTTTTTAAATCAACCATTTTTTTTAATTAAATAAATATTTTTGTTAATGTAAGTAATTTCGTAATTAGTGCTTACGATAATGTTTATTTATAGAAATTGTCGATGTTTATTAAATATTGAATAGTTGTAGTGTGTTTTATTGATGGATAAACTGTTTGTTATACAATCCATTGCAAATTTTTTTGATTACACGTTCTAAAATTGAAAATTAGTAAATATTGAAATTAATATTAATATCGTTTAATATTATATACAGGATGTTTCTAAATGTTATGTAATTATTTTATTAAATTATAATGTTGTTTTTTCCAATAATTTTTTATGAATAGTAGTTCATATTTTTAATAAGATATTCATTAGACAAGTCGAAATGCAGACCATAATAAACATTTTTCATTTTTTTTCTGGAATCCTTTTAAGATTTTTTGAGAGCCATTTTTTTTATGGTCAAGCACAAGCACTGCAGGAAAATTCCTTTAAGGCGCTCTGAGAGCGATGCGTGTGCGAAGAAAGCGATTCACGTTGTTCTTGAATCGTTGAAGGTTATATTCGGTGGGAAATACGGCCTCAGAAAGGCCGTTCCACAAAGAGGATGTCCTCCAGAAGAAAGAGTTCTTAAACAATGATGTTCGAGGAGTATTAAGTTGAACCACATAGGGATGGGCGGAAGTGGTTTGTCGTGTATGCTTCGGTGCAGAACTCCAGACATGAGAGCAGTATTCCAGTGATGGTCGAATCTGGGCTTTGTAGAGTGTCAAAAGTTGTTGTGGTGTATACAGCTTTTTGGTACGGAAAAGTACACCGAGTTTCTGAGAAGCTGTCCTGGCGATTGTTACCACGTGATTATGCCAAGACATATCTCCTCCCAGATTGACACCCAGTAAGTTAATAGACGAAGCCAGTGGAATTGCGTGTCCTGCCATGACTATATCTGGTTCTGCAATGTTAACCTTCTTAGAGAAAACTGCTGCCTGGGTTTTTTTAGCGTTAAATTCAACTTGGTTACTGTCACCCCAAGACAAAATTTCTTCCAGGTCTTTATTGAGTCGTGATACTTCATGCTGTCTGCGAAGATGTGCATCCGCAGCCGATGTTCGAGAATTCAGAGTAAACGATGAGATAAGTGTGCTGTCGTCAGCAAAGCTATAAATTGGATTTTCTGTCTTCGCTAGAAGGTCGTTAATGTATAGTAAGAAGAGGGTTGGGGATAATATGGACCCTTGAGGAACACCAGCATTGATGGTAAAGGTGTCCGAGAGAAACCCGTCAATCGCCACTTGCAGAGAACGGTCCTGAAGAAAGCTAGAAAGCCATGAACAGAATCGACCGGGCATACCGTAGGATTGCAGTTTACTTAGGAGCCCCTCGTGCCAGACACGATCAAATGCTTTAGAAATGTCTAGTGCAATAGCCCGGGACTCCCCATGATGTTCGACTGCGTTGCTCCAAAGATGGGTGACATATGCTAGGAGGTCTCCTGTTGATCTGGGCTTACGAAAGCCGTACTGATGGTCGCTGATAATATTAAGGCCCTCTAGGTACTTTAGAAGTTGTTGGTTAATAGCTTTCTCCATCACTTTTGATATAACTGAAAGCAATGCGACAGGTCGATAGTTGTTTGGCGTGGTTTTCTTGCCTTTCTTTGGTATAGGCTGAACTCTTGCCTTCTTCCAGCAAGATGGAAATATTCCTTTTTTGTAGGATAGGTTAAAAAGTCTACAAAATATTGGTGTTGCTCATCAGCGCATTCCTTGAGCACTATAATAGGAATTTCATCATATTTAGGGCATAGTATGAATTCGAAAATTTGGGATATTTTTTCAGTAAGCTGGATTACAAAATTATTATGCAAAAACTATTTTATCGATCTTAATCATATTAAAATTTTTTCTAGACGGAATATGAAGGTTGTGAGTCAAGTTTAGAGGGTCAAAAAGTCAAAAGCAATTAAAGAATAAACTTCATTTTTTTGGTACTTTTTTTCTAATTATTTGTTTAAAAACGAGCCCTCTATCATTTATTGTTACACGGCAAATTTATGCCAACTTTGACCCTCAATATCTCGGCAACCAGTAAGCCGAATGTATCTTCATTTTTTAATAGAAGTGCGTCCGACAAAATGAGATTTTCTAACCCAAAAATAAACTGGAAATTACTAAATTCTGGCCGGTTTAAAAAAAATATTGTACGTAATACGTCCCAAAAGTGCTTTTACTGGACTCGCCTGCGGCTCGCCCTGCAATTGCCCACTCGTCCAGTAAAAGACCACTTTCTGGACTTTTTACGTAAACTACATAAATTTTGTAATTGATATGTTTAAAACTCGTAAAGTTATTCAAATTGTTTATAAGCCTAAAAAATATTTAAATAAATTCTAAGCTCTCTTATAGTGAACCGATTTTAATTCTGCAAAAAGAGTTTGAAAGTATGAACCTTTCTTTATATGAAAAAACAAATTGCGACTATCTGAGAGCCTTATTTAGAGCCTAGTATGAATCTGACAACTTTCGTTTTTTTCCAGTAGGTTGAATTGCAAAATTTTACCTGATTTTGTAACAGATTTTGAAAGTATCGAAATTACTTTTTAAATTAATAAACTTGGTTAATACAAAAATAACTATTTTGTAATAATAATAATAACCTTCACCAGATTATAATTTAAAAAAATAATAATTAGAAAATAGTTGTCAACTATCAGATTATTAGAAACATCCTGTAAGCACATTAATCCAAATATTTTTGCACCTTTTTTTAATCACATTCACTAAAATTTTTCGTTTACAATTTTAAACTTCCCGGGCAATCGCGAAAAATTAGCGCGTTAACTTGAAGGGGATAAAACTGCGAAATGCCGATTCGAAGGTGAATAATTTACCGCACGTAAGTGGTTTCTAATAGTAGTGGTAGTGGTACGTTTACTCGGTAGGGCGCCCTAAGTGCATTGTTGCCAAATAGGTTCATTTATCAACGAATCTTTTATATATCTTAAGAGCTTAGCAATTTTTACGATTTTGTCGCGTTTTTTTTTTGTTTTCTCGTTAGTTTCCAGGTTTTTCGTTTTATTTTGTAATTTCCCGTTAAATACATTAGATATTAACTGCGCCACCTTACGGTGGCGTCATGGTACTTATTTAAGATTTTTATAAATGAAATAATATGTGCTCCATCTTACCGTGCCGTCATATAGTCTAAGATCCCGATATAGGACGACCTTCACCGAGCTGGTTAATGGACCAAACATATTTTTTATGTAATTTAATATATCAAAAAATATATTGCATATGAGTTGCCTATCGAATTTCAGTCAAGGATATTTTTAATTAATTTTAAAAATTTTTTGTGCGACTGAGATGTCCCTACCTACCGTCCCATGCGATAGAAGAGGACACAACATAACAGCGTTTGTATCCCGGCCTTTTAAAGAGAGAGAGCTCTCTGCTCTTGAAGACAAGAAGGATAGCGATAGACGCGTACATTCTGAGCATTATTTTGGAGTAGTTTCATATTAAAATAAAGGATTAGTTTTTAATTTTTTTTCAATCAATTAAATATATATGTGTATATATTTTGTTACATTAAAATATATATAAATCTTTAGTTAATAAGAAGGTTATAGCAATACATATATAATTCTTATCTTACAAATTTTATTTCTTTTTTTTTCCTATTTAAAAATATTAACTGAAATAAATTAAAGCAATTTGCTCTATATAATTAATGTATCTATAGATAGATACTGATATATACTGTACGCGTCTATCGCTATCCTTCTTGTTTTCAAGACCAGAGAGCAGAGAGCTCTCTCTCTTTAAAAGGCCGGGGTTCAAACGCTGTTATGTTGTGTCCTCTTCTATCGCATGGGACGGTAGGTAGGGACCTCTCAGTCGCACAATTTTTTTTTAAAAATTAATTAAAAATATCCTTGACTGAAATTCGATAGGCAACTCATATGCAATATATTTTTTGATATATTAAATTACATAAAAAATATGTTTCGTCCATTAACCAGCTCGGTGAAGGTTGTCCTATATCGGGATCTTGGAGTAATAGTACTTAACTAAATAAGAATTGTTCGTTTCATTATATGAAATATCAACTGCGCCACCTTACGGTGTCGTTATAGTACTTGCTAGTTTAATATATGAGATATTAACTCCTCTATCTTACGGTAGCGTCATAGTTTTTAAGTAAGAATTGCTCGTTTATATATATGAGATATTAACTGCGCCACCTCACGGTTTTGTCATAGTACTTAATTAAAGAAGAACTGTTCGTTTAAATACATGAAATATCAAATGCGGTGTCGACATAGTACATGTTAAGAAAGTCAAATGTCAATAAGCGAACTGTCAAAACTGTGAAATATATATAAAATGTTAAATGTCAACATTGTCAATGTCAAAAATGTGAAATGTCAAAACTGGCAAATATCAAATATGTCAAAAGAAATGAATGTCAAATGTGAAAAATGGTAATTGACAAAAATGGCAAATGTGAATTGCAGTAAAAAGCAAAAGATAAAATCTTTACTTCTTAAAAAAATAGGCGTCATTTAGATAATTAAAATAATAGTATTCCTTTATATTTTTTAACAGTATCAAATGTCCAAGTCATAAATGTCACTTGAAAAATGTCAAATGTCAAAAGTCATAAATGTCAAATGTCAAAACTGTCGAAAATGTTTAACGTTAAAAATATCAAATGTCAGATGTCAAATTAGATTAGGCTAAAATTGGTATGCTATAAGATTAGAAAAATGAAGAACTACAATAAAAACAATACTTTTTTACTGTTTCATATATATTTCGATAAACTATGTTAATTAATTTAATCTGAATTGTATTCCACTGTGATAAATACAATTCAAAAATAAAAATGATGAAAGTAGATCCATATATAAGAAAGGTCATGAATTTGATAACAGTTATAGTTTAAATATATTTGGCAACTATGCATTTAATACCGAGTGTATCGGAATCAAGCCCCTCTACTTTTAAAAACCGCGTGTTTTAAATGCGCACGCATTTTCATTTTGGTGTTGCTTCGCAACCAAACTACATTTTCGTGTTCTGTATTTTACCTACGTTTAACAACATAATGTGATATTTATCCATTATACGTTTACACCATAACAGCCCGTTCAGGTGGTGAAAATTCGTTTGATCGAATTGAACAAATGACGATATTTGCTTAGTGCGTGTTCATACGATTCGATCGTTGATAACATTCAGAAATTTTTCCGTATTCCGACCAATTTATATTCGATTTTGTCACTGCAAACCGTATGACACGATAAAAAATCGAATCGAACGTTAATGACGCTTGTACATAGGTTCAGATCTTTAGCACCGGATTACTATCTTGACACTAAAGTGCTTTCTAAATAAAAAAAATATCTTTAGCATTAGAGCTATAATTTTAACATGTAAAATGTAATTATATTAGTTTTAAAGCTCATCATTAGCAACATAGAACTTTTTTCATTAAATAAAGAGCTTTTTTAACAGCGCAACATCTCATCTTTAGCACCGGATTACTCTGTTAACACCAAAATGCTTACTTAATGAAATAAATCATCTTTAGCATAAGTGCGATTATTTTAAGAATGCCAAATATTATCTTTAGCACTAAAATGTTTTTATATTAAATAAAGAACTTTTTTAACAGCGCAACATCTCAACTTTAGCACCGGAGAACTCTCTTGATACCAAAGTGCTTTCTTAATAAAAATTGCATCTTTAGCATCATTGCTATTATTTTAATAATGCCAAATATTATCTTTGGCACTAAAATGCTTTTATATTAAATAAAGAGCTTTTTTAACAACACAACATCTCAATTTTAGCACCGGAGTACTTTCTTGACACCAAAGTGCTTTCTTAATAAAAAAATCATCTTTAGCATAAGTGCGATTATTTTAGAAATGCCAAATATTATCTTTAGCACTGAAATGCTATTATATTAAATAAAGAGCTTTTTTAACAACGCAACATCTCAACTTTAGCACCGGAATACTCTCTTGATACCAAAGTGCTTTCTTAATAAAAAAATTATATTTAGGATAAGTGTGATTATTTTAAGAATGCCAAATATTATCTTTAGCGCTAAAATGCTTTTATATTAAATAAAGAGCTTTTTTAACAGCGCAACATCTCAATTTTAGCACCGGAGAACTCTCTTGACACCAAAGTGCTTTCTTGATTAAAAACTTTAAAAGTTATGACAGAAAATCTGAGATCAAATTTATATTTACAAACTTTTTGTTTGACCCTGTATATCTCGAAAAGTATCAGTTTTTTCGAAAAAACTTAAGAATACTTTTTTGTGTAAAATTAAATTCTACATCAAAAAACAGCAAAAAATCTTATTTTAAATAAAAACTTTAAAAGTTATAACAGAAAAACTGAGACCAAATTTATATTTACAAACTTTTTGTTTGACCCTGTATATCTCGAAAAGTATCAGTTTTTTCGAAAAAACTTAAGAATACTTTTTTGTGTAAAATTAAATTCTACATCAAAAAATCTTATTTTAAATAAAAACTTTAAGTTATGACAGAAAAACCGAGATCAAATTTATATTTACAAACTTTTAGTTTGACCCTATATATCTCGAAAAGTATCAGTCTTTTTGAAAAAACTGAAGAATACTTTTTTGTGTAAAATTAAATTCTACATCAAAACACGTCTAAAAATCTCATTTTAATCAAAAACTTTTAAAGTTATGACAGAAAATCTGAGATCAAATTTATATTTACAAACTTTTTGTTTGACCCTATATATCTCGAAAAGTATCAGTTTTTTCGAAAAAACTGAAGAATACTTTTTTGTGTAAAATTAAATTCTACATAAAAAAACATCAAAAAATCTCATTTTAATCAAAAACTTTTAAAGTTATGACAGAAAATCTGAGATCAAATTTATATTTACAAACTTTTTGTTTGACCCTATATATCTCGAAAAGTATCAGTTTTTTCGAAAAAACTGAAGAATACTTTTTTGTGTAAAATTAAATTCTACATCAAAAAACAGCAAAAAATCTTATTTTAAATAAAAACTTTAAAAGTTATAACAGAAAAACTGAGACCAAATTTATATTTACAAACTTTTTGTTTGACCCTGTATATCTCGAAAAGTATCAGTTTTTTCGAAAAAACTGAAGAATACTTTTTTGTGTAAAATTAAATTCTACATCAAAACACGTCTAAAAATCTCATTTTAATCAAAAACTTTTAAAGTTATGACAGAAAATCTGAGATCAAATTTATATTTACAAACTTTTTGTTTGACCCTGTATATCTCGAAAAGTATCAGTTTTTCCGAAAAACTTAACAATACTTTTTTGTGTAAAATTAAATTCTACATCAAAAAACAGCAAAAAATCTTATTTTAAATAAAAACTTTAAAAGTTATAACAGAAAAACTGAGACCAAATTTATATTTACAAACTTTTTGTTTGACCCTATATATCTCGAAAAAAATCAGTTTTTTCGAAAAAACTTAAGAATACTTTTTTGTGTAAAATTAAATTCTACATCAAAAAATCTTATTTTAAATAAAAACTTTAAAAGTTATGACAGAAAAACCGAGATCAAATTTATATTTACAAACTTTTAGTTTGACCCTATATATCTCGAAAAGTATCAGTCTTTTCGAAAAAACTGAAGAATACTTTTTTGTGTAAAATTAAATTCTACATCAAAACACGTCTAAAAATCTCATTTTAATCAAAAACTTTTAAAGTTATGACAGAAAATCTGAGATCAAATTTATATTTACAAACTTTTTGTTTGACCCTATATATCTCGAAAAGTATCAGTTTTTTCGAAAAAACTGAAGAATACTTTTTTGTGTAAAATTAAATTCTACATCAAAAAACATCAAAAAATCTTATTTTAAATAAAAACTTTAAAAGTTATGACAGAAAAACTGAGACCAAATTTATAGTTACAAACTTTTTGTTTGACCCTATATATCTCGAAAAGAATCAGTTTTTTCGAAAAAACTTAAGAATACTTTTTTGTGTAAAATTAAATTCTACATCAAAAAACATCAAAAAATCTTATTTTAAATAAAAACTTTAAAAGTTATGACAGAAAAACCGAGATCAAATTTATATTTACAAACTTTTAGTTTGACCCTATATATCTCGAAAAGTATCAGTTTTTTCGAAAAAACTGAAGAATACTTTTTTGTGTAAAATTAAATTCTACATCAAAACACGTCTAAAAATCTCATTTTAATCAAAAACTTTTAAAGTTATGACAGAAAATCTGAGATCAAATTTATATTTACATACTTTTAGTTTGACCCTATATATCTCGAAAAGTATCAGTTTTTTTCGAAAAAACTGAAGAATACTTTTTTGTGTAAAATTAAATTCTACTTCAAAACACATCTAAAAATCTCATTTTTATCAAAAAGTTTAAAAGTTATGACAAAAAATCTGAGATCAAATTTATATTTACAAACTTTTTGTTTGACCCTGTATATCTCGAAAAGTATCAGTTTTTTCGAAAAAACTCAAGAACATCTTATCTTTAGCACCAGATTTTTGATGAATTAATAGTGTTAATGTCCCATAGGTGTTTCAAAATTATATTTAGTCTGTGTAAACGTAGTTCACTAGTTGCGCTTCTATTGATATTTTCGTTATTAACAAACAGATCGATCAAACCAAACTAATAAATTTTTTTTACCAAAAAAAAAACGGAAAGAAACAAATTATTATAAAAAATAAATAACCAAATGTCCAATAGAGGTCTCTATTTATATATAAGTATAAACCAACGGATAACAACCAAGCAATCGACTTATATGTGCAGATAGTGGTTAAGAATATTAGGTAACTTCCTCTATAAGAATTTACATAAATTTCCGTTTTAAAGATGTTCATCATCGTATACGTAACTCTGATCTTTATCGTTTCTTTGTAATAAATTAATGGCATTAATAAAGAGAATCGTAACATATGGTAAAAGAACGTCATTTCAATTAGTTTAATAATAATTTTTAACCGTAACGTCTGTTCATTTTTTTTATGGACAATTAGCAATTAATCTATAATTGCTTTTTTGTTGAATTAACAATAATAAAAATGTCATATTTAATATTCATTGTTACGAATTTTAGTTCATTAAACAACAATAAAAAATTAAATTATTTTGCCGAATGTTAACTGGAAATAATCATCGCATATTCAATTTCCTCTTTTTAATGTTAAAACATTTTCTCTCTATGATAAAAACAATGTTACGTAAAAAATGACAAATACATCAATGACAGATGTCAAAAATATTGTACACAACAAATATAACATGTCACAAATGACATGTATGACATATTAAACACTAATGTCAAAAATGACGTATAAAACAATAATAGTTGATCAAAAATGACATATCAAGCAATGACACCATGTCTAAAATGACATATAACGTATAAAACAACGATATATGTCAAAACCGAGTGAATTAGAGGAAGAATTAGCACAGTAAGAAGTATAAAGTGTACGCCGAATAAGATCTTTTAAAAAATTGACTAATTCATCAATGACAGATGTCAAAAATTGACATAAACAGTAATGACAGATGTGAAAAATAATATAGACAACAAAGATAACATGTCACAAATGACATGTATGACATATTAAACACTAATGTCAAAATTGACGTATAAAACAATAATAAATGATCAAAAATGACATATCAAACAATGACACTATGTCTAAAATGACATATAACGTATAAAACAAAGACATATGTCAAATCCGAGTGAATTAGAGGAAGAATTAGCACAGTAAGAAGTATAAAGTGTGTACGTCGAATAAGATCTTTTGAAAAATTGACAGATGTCAAAAATTGACATATACAATAATGACAGATGTAAATATTATATACACAACAAAGATAACATGTCACAAATGACATGTATGACATATTAAACACTAATGTCAAAGTTGACGTATAAAACAATAATAGATGATCAAAAATGACATATCAAACAATGACGCCATGTCTAAAATAACATATAACGTATAAAATAAAGACAGATGTCAAATCCAAATGAATTAGAGGAAGAATTAGCACAGTAAGAAGTATAAAGTGTACGTCGAATAAGATCTTTTGAAAAATTGCCAGATGTCAAAATTGAAGTATAAAACAATAACAGATGATCAAAAATGACATACCAAACAATGACACTATGTCTAAAATGACATATAATGTATAAAACAAAGACATATGTCAAATCCGAGTGAATTAGAGGAAGAATTAGCACAGTAAGAAGTATAAAGTGTGTACGTCGAATAAGATCTTTTGAAAAATTGACAGAGATGTCAAAAATTGACATATACAATAATAACAGATGTAAATATTATATACACAACAAAGATAACATGTCACAAATGACATGTATGACATATTAAACACTAATGTCAAAATTGACGTATAAAACAATAATTAATAATCAAAAATGACATATCAAACAATGACTCTATGTCTAAAATGACATATAACGTATAAAACAAAGACATATGTCAAATCCGAGTGAATTACAGGAAGAATTAGCACAGAAAGAAGTATAAAGTGTGTACGTCGAATAAGATCTTTTGAAAAATTGACAGATGTCAAAAATTGACATATACAATAATGACAGATGTAAATATTATATACACAACAAAGATAACATGTCACAAATGACATGTATGACATATTAAACACTAATGTCAAAATTGACGTATAAAATAATAATAGATGATCAAAAATGACATATCAAACAAGGATGCCATGTCTTAAATGACATATAACGTATAAAATAAAGACAGATGTCAAATCCGAATGAATTAGGAAGAATTAGCAAAGTAAGAAGTATAAAGTGTACCTCGAATAAGATCTTTTGAAAAATTGCCAGATGTCAAAATTGAAGTATAAAACAATAACAGATGATCAAAAATGACATACCAAACAATGACACTATGTCTAAAATGACATATAATGTATAAAACAAAGACATATGTCAAATCCGAGTGAATTAGAGGAAGAATTAGCACAGTAAGAAGTATAAAGTGTGTACGTCGAATAAGATCTTTTGAAAAATTGACAAATGTCAAAATTGTCAAATTCATCTATAACAGATGCAAAAAATTGACATATACAATAATGACAGATGTCAAAAATTATATACACAACAAAGACACTATGTCACAAATGACATGTATAACATATTAAACACTAATGTCAAAATTGAAGTATAAAACAATAATAGATGATCAAAAATGACATATCAAACAATGACGCCATGTCTAAAATGACATATAATGTATAAAATAAAGACAGATGTCAAATCCGAATGAATTAGAGGAAGAATTAGCACAGTAAGAAGTATAAAGAGTATGTCGAATAAGATCTTTTGAAAAATTGACAGATGTCAAAATTGACAAATTTATCATTGACAGATGTCAAAAATAGACATATCAAACAATGACACTATGTCTAAAATGACATATAATGTATAAAACAAAGACATATGTCAAATCCGAGTGAATTAGAGTAAGAATTAGCACAGTAAGAAGTATAAAGTTTGTACGTCGAATAAGATCTTTTGAAAAATTGACAGATGTCAAAAATTGACATATACAATAATGACAAATGTAAATATTATATACACAACAAAGATAACATGTGACAAATGACATATATGACATATTAAACACTAATGTCAAAATTGACGTATAAAACAATAATAAATGATCAAAAATGACATATCAAACAATGACACTATGTCTAAAATGACATATAACGTATAAAATAAAGACAGATGTCAAATCCGAATGAATTAGAGGAAGAATTAGCACAGTAAGAAGTATAAAGTGTATGTCGAATAAGATCTTTTGAAAAATTGACAGATGTCAAAATTGACAAATTTATCATTGACAGATGTCAAAAATAGACATATACAATAATGACAGATGTAAAAAATAATATACACAAGAAAGACACCATGTCACAAATGATATATTAAACACTAATCTCAAAATTGACGTAATAAACAATAATTGATGATCAAAAATGAAATATCAAACAATGAGGCCATGTCTAAAATGACATATAACGTATAGAACAAAGACAGTTGTCAAATCCGAGTGAATTAGAGGAAGAATTAGCACAGTAAGTGTATAAAGTGTAAGTCGAATAAAATCATTTGAAAAATTGTTAATGCTCGATCAAAAACGGCATATAAAATATTGTTATTTCAAAATTGACAAATACATCAATGACAGATATCAAAAACTGACATATACGACAATGACAGATGTCAAAAATTATGTACATAACAAAGATAACATGTCACTAATAACTCGTATAACATATTATACGTTAATGTCAAAAAGTGACATAAGCAACATATAAAACAATGACAGATGTCAAAAATTATGTACACAACAAAGCTGTGACAACTGACAAGTATAACATATCAAACACTGATGTCATAAAGTGACATATACAACAATTAAAAAAATGACAAATGTCAAACATTGACGTATAAAACAATGACAGATGTCAAAAATTGATAAACACAAGTAATATCTTAGCGCCTTATTTGTAAAAACAAGCATATAGTTAAAAGGAAAGAATTATTACAAAAATATTAATGAATATGTATTAATAAATGAATCATCTAATAATAAATATTATAATTGTTGCTTTTCTTGTTTAATGTCATGAATACGAACATAAAAATTTAAAAATAGAATTACTTACATACGTATTATATTATTCAATGAATTTTAAATACAAATAACTTATTGAATATAACAATATTTTAAAAATGTTTCAATAAATTACGACTTACACAAATAATATAGATAAGAAAATAACACTTTATTAATATCAAGTTTTTGCAACAATTTAATAATACAAATATTAGCAGTAAAAGAATATCATTTTCCATAGACTGGGAGACACATATGTCAAAATTGACGGAGAAACAATGACAGATGTAAAAAATAACATAGACAACAATGATACTATCTCAAAAATGACATGTATGAGATATCAAAGTCGAAAGTAAAACTTGCCACATAAAACAAAGACAGATGTCAAATTTTAGCATGGTTACGTCAAAATTGACGTATAAAGCAATGACATCTGTCAAAAATTATATATGTAATAATGGCTTCATGTCAAAACAAAATGACATATTATTTAATGCCAATGTCAAAATTGAAGTACAAAAAAAAAGTGTGAGGTGTCAAGGGACACCCGGATGGAACGAAGTTCCTTTCGATTAATTAGTGAAGGAATTAGTAATTTGTAAACACAACAGAGTGTTTATACATACATAAGCATTTATTATTGTCTGTATAAAATCTCTACTTACCTAAGAGTTCGTTTCTTTTAACAAAAGTGTCCATTTATACAATACCAGAGCTTTAGATAACACATCTTTTTAGAATTACTTTTTATAATTTAAAACAGGAATTAACAATTCAATACAAAATTTTAAAATTAAAATATTTGACAGTAACTGACAGTTAAGGTAATTTGACGTAGGTACCTAAATAGTCAAGTTACGAACTATTTTTAAAATGTTTATGAATTTATTAATTTATAAAAACAGGATGAAATAAAATGTAATACTATTATAGTTAATTATTATTTTTTCTACAGTATTTTCTTTTTAATGTAAATTTTCTTTTAATTTAAAATAGTGTCTTTTAAATTGTAATATATCTATCTATGAGAGAGAGTGAGAGAGAGTTATTTATTTTTTGGTCTGTGAGAGAGAGAAACATGCGTGTGTCGTGTCATAGTGTCTTGACAACTTTTGGTATGAATTTTTTTTGGCTAGCTCCTAGCGTCAGTCGTAACTGTTCGTAACGCGCGAAAGGGAACTTCGTTCCAATAATAACACATGTCAAAAATAATACATGTAACTTTGACACCATGTCAAAAATGACATAATGTGAAATAACCAATGCTAACATCCAAATTAACATTGACATATGTCAAAAAATTGACATACGAAACAATGACATCAAAATTAACATAATAACACATATCCAAATTAACATTTTAAACAATGATAGATTAAAATTGATAAAAACGATGACATATGACCAATGTCAAAAATGTCATAAAACGTTGGATTATTGTCAGAATTGACGTAAATAAAACAATGTCAAACGTCAAAAAAAGGATATACTACGTATAAAATGCTGATGTCAAAATTAATGTACTTATAAAACAAACACAGATGTTAAAATTGACGTATAAAACGCTCATATGACAGAATAACGTTGAGATAGGTCAGAAATGACACATGTCAAAAATGTTAAATTGTCAAAATTAATGTATAAAATATAGACAGGTGTCAAAATTGAAGTATAAAACGCTAATATGACAAAATTTACGTATAAAACAGTAACATACGTCAAAATTGACATATTAAACAATGGCCATCATCAACATCATCATCATCATCATCCGATCATCATAATCATTACTTTTCGTACATAACTATTTTCCATATATTTAAAATCTCAATAAACGAACACATCGTTACAATTTCGATGTTTCTCGAATTGAAACTAGAATTTCTTTTTCTCTATTATAAATTATCTAAACGAGAGGGATGTCCCTTCCGAAAGCATCCATCCCATTGTCCTTGATTTTTGCCCTTACATTTCACACTCGACTTACATAATTGAACAATTGTAAATTTCGGCTTGCACCTTTCCTTTGCTGTAGAAAAGGGTCTTATATGATAAAGATCCCGGAAATAGGCGGCATTGGTGGCCCTTTTCTCTGACATTTATCGTTCTACCGTGCCCTACATTATATCATTTTTTGATATTTATTATTATTGTATATGCGCTCATAAATAAATAAGAATTAAAAAAATGAATAGAGGGTTATTGTGTAACAGTATTGGGAATCTTGTTTGTGATAAATTTATGGCTTCAATTATTAAAAATTTGTATGACAAATTTTATAAGATTTCTTTATAAACTTCGAGTGTCAAATGTAGAATGTCAACTGATGAATGTCAAAATGTCATATGTTGAATGTCGAATATTGAAAGCGAAATTTTAAGTGTCAAATCTCAAATGTCAAATGTAGAATATCAACTGATTAATTTCAAAATGTCATATATGTTGAATGTCAAATGTTGACTATCAAATATTAAGTGTCAGATTTCAAGTGTTGTCACGGGTTTAAATTCACAATAGTATAATTTATCGCTTACCTTATGAACTTTCCGTTATTAAGGAGTAAATCGTGACAAGTTCCAGTTGATTTAGACTGATTATAGTTAATCATCAATTTATAAATATATTCTGGCCATAACTAATGTTGCTAAAATTGGTTTTGTAAATAAGTTTATTATTCTTGTGTTGTCGTTTGAAATCATTGACAGTAGTACATCTGAACTACTCTCTCGTCGATAACTTGTATAATGTGGTTTCGTAGCCAACGTTCGGTCATATTTTTTTTAACTTTATTATTGGTATCAAAAATAAATAGGAAAACTAAGTAATGTTGGGTTATTTATTGTTAGCTAATTAAATAATAAGATTAAACGTATCAAATGACCTCTGTTTGTTCATAAGTTGTTGGCTGAATAAGCTATGGTTATTGTCCGTATCGTAGTAGAGGCCATCATTTTTCTTTCTGAAGTGTGTCAAATCGAAGTGAAGTTTGATAATTGGGGGACCTTCTCTTTTTTCACTTCTAGCCTTTGTAGTGAACGCGTGTTAATGAGAAAATTTTTGAGAGCTTAATTGGCATCCTTGTACATCGGGGACAACTCAGGTTGGATTTGCGTAATTAAGTTTAATCTGTTTCCATCGAATACTGTGTAGGAGGTATTTTTCTGAATTTTGGTGAATTCGGTGGAAAATACGGCTGTGTCCGGCTTTTTAGTGAAATTTTCTGTTGGTGAGTACATGCTTCTTTATCCATGCAATTATTCGATTTTTATGGTCCTTTTTGTTCCTTATGAAACAGACAGTAGTGGAGATTGGTATTTTTTTAAACCTTTTGGACTACAATCGTGGTCGGAATTTGCTCAACATCGCATTTAGCAACGAGGAAATTGTTTTTTTTTACCCAATTACCAGCTGGGATATCGAGTAACGAAGTAAAATAACCCTATCTTTATAGGTGAGTCACGTAATTTTATTTTTTTTATAAGATTAATAACGCCATTAAATCGCAATATTGGTTAAAATCTTTATTTTATATGTGTATTTCTTATGTATTGTATGTAGGTTTTATTTTTGTATAACTAGACTCCTATTAGTTTTTTTTTAACTATTATGAATTGATATTTTTGTACTATTACAGATTAATTTTATGTTAAATTCTGATTTAATTTATTGTTATAATTTTGTTGTGACTAGTAAGTCGAATTTAGTTTCGTAGAGTACATTTCAATCATTAGTTTTGCCTATTAAATGTAAATTCAGAAAAGTCATTTGCTAAATGTTGTATTATTCATGTAAATTCACTTTGTTCTTTCATTGCAGTATAAATTTAAGTTAATGTATTCAAGTTGTATTAAAGTAATCAAGTCAAACTAATTCAAGGAGTCATTCAAATCCGTTTAAGCTAATGTTAATACTAAATTACGATTTTAGGGTTCTAGTTACCGGCTAAACTTCCTAGATACAGGCATTAGATCTAGGTACAGGCATTAGTCCTAGAAACAGGCATAAGTCTTGGATACAGGCTTCTTTTGTGAGCAGGCCTGATACTTGGTTCGAGCATACGTTTTGTGTTTGGTGTAAGCCTTTTGGTTTTGGATAAGGCTTGATTTTGGAACCGACCCAAGTATAAGACCAGCCAAGGACTGCAGAAACTTATTTAAATTAACAGATAAGCTATATTAGTCTTAAGTCGTGACTTTAGTTTTTAGTTAAAATCTATTTTTCCTTGTTTTTGTATTGCGTGTGATCACACCTTTTGATAAATTTACTTTTTTTTTATTGTTCGCATAATTTTTTTTTATAAATATCAATTGTGTTGTCAGGCACGAGGCTTGACAGTCTGTATTCTAGAAAATTGTTTATTAAAGAAGAGTCTAGTTGATATTTTAGTTTTATTTAGCTCACTTATCGTTATTTTCAGTTATTGTGTAATTCAATTAGAACCGTTAAATATTCAAAATTTATTCAATTATCTCCAGTGGGTAAAGTAGTGCCTGGAACAACAGGGGTTTCCGATTTTGACCGTCTAAATCGGTGGCGCGACTCACTAGTATTTGTTTACTTACCTCTACGGCTGTGCTGGGCACTAATTTGCCAGTAGAGAGACCACTACCGAACTCAGCTGGAGTTGTATTTCCTTTAGTTAAATTTCTTTATTTTTCTAAATTTGATTTTGTTTTAAATTCATTAAAATACGTGGCAGTGTCAAATGTCAAATTTTGAATGTCGAATCCCTACTGTTTCTTTTTTGCTATTTTAAAATAGTATATTGTAATACAAGTTTTACAATGACAGGTTTCGTAGTACGAGTGCAGTTTGTAAAACGAACCGCGAAGCGGTGAGTTTCGCAAAGAACGAGTGTCGAAAT